>CAJJDP010000055.1:0-511628 GCA_905182995.1 Paramecium octaurelia
TATTATTATTATCATAAAAAGCATCAATTTAATGAAATCCACTTTTTATTGAGATATCATTATCACTATGAAATAAATTTCTTATGCCCTTATTGTTTTCAATTTAAGAATAACTTATGCTATTAAAGTATCTTATGCCTTCTGATGGAACTAAAAGCTGTGTCGAAACATTAAAGTAGTTTCTGTAAACTCTGCTTCAGGAGTAAATGTGTTGCTTTAATCAATTACATTAATTTTTATTCTTTTTTTTCGAATGCTTTTAGTGAATGAATATAATATTATAAGAAAGATTAAATACACCATGAATAAAGCAAACACATATGGAGTAATTAGCTAGTATTTTTAACTGCGAAAAAATAAATACTTAGGGTATTCGATAAATAAATAACATCTTGATTCAGCAATTACTTATTAGAACTAAAAGTAGATTAGTTAAGGACGATTAAACTTATATTATAATAAAGAATAAGTTTAATTAATAAAAAATAATAATTAAGTTATAAAATTCTTTTCTATTTTTATTGATAAAATCATTTATTTCAATTTTCAATCTTATCTAATCTAGCTGATTAGATTACTTGATTGGAACTGGTTTTCCAAGGACTAAAGTTAAATTAATACAATTACATTGAATTAATGATTACTTCGAATATCTATGATTCAAATCTAGGTTTAGAATAATTTAAGTATATCTTGTAGTTGATTCCTGAAACAATTTATTCTTAAACGCTAATAACTGATTCGAACTGATATCCATCTTATTAAGGATTGAATTTATTATTAATTTCATTAATGGCTTCTTCAATGATCATTGAATTAGATTGTTAAAGTTCTGCAGTTTCAATTTATCTCCATGATCCTGAGGCTTATTTCTTTAAACCTCTTAATTGATTGAATTGTTATTTTGACTCTTCTACTGTTGATTAAGTGTGGGTTGTCTAACTTGAACCACCATAATCATAAGGTTAATCGTCTCTTTTATAATTATATGAGCGGGCAGTTGTGACTTTGGAATCGATGGTGTCCACTGTAGAGTTTGGTCCACTAGTGAATTATGAATTAGTTTGATTTAGAATTCCTTGATTTGATCCAGAGATATATGAATGGGTTTAGTTATCATGATAATAAGCATACCATGATTGGGATCCTTCTATATTTTCATAGGTTTTGTTGGAAGCTTTATAATAGGTGCTGGAATTATCAAAAGAATCATTTTTGATCTCATTTAGAGTATAGTTGTATTCCAAAATAGTCTAATTTGATTTGTAATTAGATTTGGAGTCTGAATATGATGTTTTTAATTATGTATCACGTTAATCTTTAGTTTCTGCTTAATATTCATTATATCTTATAGTAGTGCTATTCGATTATGATTAGTTTAATTATTAATAGTTGTCTTGAGTATTTGAAATTGTGCCATTTGTTCTTTAATTCCTGGTTGTTTATTCTGTATTGTTTTTGGTAGAAGCCTTTTGATAGTGAGAGATTGATGAGTTATTTCCTGAAGTATAATCATTGGATATTTAATATTGGGTTTGCTTTTAAACTTCATTTGAGGATCTGGTTGAGGCATTTTAGTCGCGATTTATCCAAGCGCTGCCTTTTCTTAAATCATCGTAAGTATATTCATCGCTATTGTATTCTGATCCATTAGTTTACCTTTAGTTAGCACTTCCGAAGTCGATATCAAGATATTCATAATTTCCTATTTAATTAGAGTATTTTGCTTTTCCACTAATATCATAAACTTAACTTTAATAATCAGAACCACTACCATCATTGTTAGATACAAGTCTATTGTAGCGTCCTTACGTCTTATATTCTGCAGAAATTGTTTGATTTGTATAAACGAGTGTTCCAAAGGTTTATTGTTACTCGTTCAAATTTGAGTTGGTAGACTTCTAGGTTACGATTAAAGAATAATTAAGGTTGAAGTTTCTATAAATCACATTACCCTAATCATCATATTCCCTCTCTAAAGTAACTACTTTACTATTCTGATAGTAATAATACTCAGATTCAGTATTATTTTCTTAAGTGTCAGTGTTATTATAAATAATGACATATTCGTAAGTTCCACTAGAGGCGTTGTAAAAAGTAACATTTTAGGTGTTTTCTTTGAGTTATCCCTATTGCAATTTTGAATTGTTTCTAACTTTTAATTGTAGTCTTGACGGAATATATCTACTATTTATTGTATTATTGTAATTTGAGGATCCATTGACATAATTAATAGTTGAAGTCTAATTTGTTGCTTTTTAGGATGAGGAACTACTGAAACTATTAGACGTGGATGGATAAGCGTAGTTTTAGGTAGGGTTGCTTTAAGGATAAGATTCATTTGTAGTGTTTGATGTATTTGATGAATTGCTTGAGTTGCTAAAGGTCGGATATTGGTTGGAAGATGACTGATATGTGTAATTGTAACTTGTATTTGGATAAGTACTTTTAGTTAGGTTCTATTCAGATTTGATTACTTTAGCTAATAATATCGACTATTATATGGAATCTTCTTAATATGATAATTGATTACCTTTGTAAAAAGATGGAAGCTAGTCCGATGTATCCTTCTGTTACTTAATATCCAACTCTGCTTCAAATATTGATTTAAGAGCATCAATATCTTATTCTAAATGATATTAATCCTTAGTTTATTATAATAACTCTTGCACAGATTCTACTCTTGATAGTGCAGTCAAGCACAACAATGACATCACAAATGATAAATATTTCATTATTTTAATATTAATCTTTGAAGTAATCTATTCCCTGTTTATATAATGCTTAATCTCTTAAATTTTATTTGAAGCCATTATTCAGTAAAATTGATAATAATATGAAGATGATTCCACATATCTGGAAAGTTGGACATGTAAGTCTACTTTCACACCTCAAAATTCAACAAGCCCTTTAAAATTTAAAAATTGACTTCTTCTGCTTACTTCCGATACTGGAAATCCTTTTTTCCGAGGCTCTTCAATTTTTTGATAACACGAAAATGTACAAGCACTATATTACCCATTGCAAACAATGATCATTATAAGTGGATCAAGTGCATTTGAGATTTTTATTTGGAATTATGTTTGTAGAATGGATTTGAAAAAATTGATGAAAATGTAAAATTTATATGTATAAACAAGATATTTAAAAGGAAGTGAATACCCTTACCATTAGCTCAGTAATTATCTATTTTATCTAAATGAACAGGATTTAGCAATTGGATTTTTTAAATTAAAATCTAGTGAGAACAATCTGCACATCACTCTGCTTTGTGATTGACTAACCTATCCTTAAATGATGTTCTAATTCAATAAAATGGTCGAGATTAGGCAATGTTCATAATTATAGAGATTAATCAATAATAAGTCCATTATATTAATATGATAATTCAAAAAAGAGACCCAACCTACTGAGGTTTATGATAATATCGACTTAAATAAATTATTTAGCAAATGAAAAATTTTTTAAGTATGAACATATCCTAATTACATAAATGTACAAGAATTGTAAACTTAAGCAATTTAGTTTAATTAATTAATGTTTATTTAAATTATAAATATGATGAATATAGAATCAAAATTGTGGAATAAATAGTTAACTGTAGAATAGAGATTATTAATTGGAAAAAGTGACCTCGAATAACAAAAATCAATATTTAAACATTTACAATGTTGAATTTTATCTTTTAATTTATAATAATTAACTTACTTTTTTATATGCTTTTGAAATATAATTTATTTGCAACGAAATAGTAATGATGAGATTACCAAGTAAATTCTATGTGTTCGGTTGGATTTCACCTTTGATAAATTTCATCTAAATGTGGTTTCAATAACTAATTACCCTAAATAAAAACCTACAAACAGCAAAGACTATAATTGAGTAACAATTCATAAATGAATTCAGAATGTAGAACTTAATTAAACAATAACAATTCAGATGCACTAAAGGATTAAATGAATTAAATGTGGTATAAAATTCATATTCTAAATGATTATGAATAAATAGACTTTCTATCTGGATAAGTGGTTTCTTAAGATGACTGTAAAAACTAAAAAATCTGTTAGTTTCTTGAACTCGCAAAGATTGTTATTTATTGTTTTTTATTTATTTTAATATTGATACAATATAATATCGATTTGAAATTAATAATAAAGCCGATTTTGATACTCAGAATAATTGATTACTTAAGTTTTAGATCTGCCAAAAATAATGATTAATGAAATTATATTTATTAGCTATCAAATAGATGGATTACATTTTTCCAATTTTAATTATGACTGTAATAGCAATAACTGTGTTTAACATTCAGTTAACTTTTGAAAATGATAATAATATGTTAAATATTTAAGTTATTTATCACCAAACATGAATTTCATGATTAGAGTTTTGGAACAAATAAAAAAAGGTTTAATAGAAGATTGAATGCCAAAGCTAAAACAAGCAGCAGAAATTATAGTCTATATTCCAGTAAACCTAAAACAAGAGCTTCAAATTGAATTAATTTATGGAGAGCAAAGTACAATATTTAGTTTAACTATAATGCTACCAGAAGATAAATATTGATATATTTTATGGGAATTTAAATGAGAATTGCTCATACTTATGAACTTTATCATTTTAAAATAATAATAAAAATTGTGATGTCAATTCTTAGTAGCTTTTTCTTTTTCTATTTTTTTGATCATCAAATTTAAATAGTTCTTTAAAATTGGTTACCCTTTTGCATTTTTCTAAGTAAACACTTTTTTCATTTATTTTCTTTCTTTTTTTTTGTTTATGTTTTTCTTAATATCTAAACTATTTTGCTTTTGATTTTAATTAGGCTTAATTTCTTAATTTTCTTGACTTTGATTGTTGTCTTACTCAAAAAGCTTGATTGCTCATTTGAATTATATACCTATTTATAAAATGATTGTTTTTTTTCAGCCAGAATGTCCTTTTCAAGTTTTTCGTTCAATTCTTAATTAAAGTATTTTTCTTTTTGTCTAAATTTCCTTTATAATGAACACTCTTTAATTTTTTCCTTTTGAATTCCTAATTTACTTTAAAAATTACTTAATCGCTTCCTTTCCTAAAGAATTGCATTGACATCCATTAATATAAAAAATAAATAATTCAATTAAAATTTATTTCACATTTGTTTAAGGGCCTTCCTGCAAGTGTTTTTAAACCACTGCTCATAATTTCAACTTCGACAAAATCTCCAATAGCATAGCTATTATTATCATTCTGGAATACAACACTTTTGTTGGAATCTGTTCTGCCTTTTAGTTGATTAGGTTTATTCCCTAATTATTCAACCAAAACGATATGTTTCCTAAAGTATTAAAATTCAATACTTTCCAATCTCAAGTGAATTCTTATAATTCATAATCTTATGTTATTGTTCAATAAGCTTTTCAAGACGACTTAATTTGACATTTTCAGGTACATTATCCTATAAATTTCTATAAGCATGTGTTTTTTCTCTCATAGAATAAGCAAACATAAAGGCCTAATGAAATGGTAATCTTACATTTTCAAATTAAATAAGTTATAACAAACTTAAAGTTTATTCAAAATCGTATTCAGTCTCATCACAAAAACCAACAATTACATCGGTTGACAAGGTTACATTTGGAATTAAGGTTCTTACTTCATGACATAAATCCAAAAGTGCTCCTCTTGTGTAATTTCTCCTCATTTTTTTCAATATTTCATCTGAACCTGATTGTATAGGTATGTGGATACTAAATTACAAAATCTGTACTTCTTGCAAATATTGGGGTGTTTTGCAATTACTTCTAAAACTTTCTTTGGAAAATTCTTTGGATGAGGTGAAGTAAATCTAATTCTAGTTTTTGGAAATTTAACTGCAATTTCATTCAATAGTTAATCAAATCTTAAGCCATTTCCAGATCTCAATTTGTACAGTTCTGTGAAACCAACAGTGTTTTCATGTTAACTTGATATTTTTTCATCTTGAAAAAAGTAACTATTAACATTTTAACCAAGGAGAGTGACCTCCTTTATTCCTTTTTAGGTTAAAATTGCTATTTCTTCTAAAATACTTTCAGGATTTCTGCTTCTTTCTCTTCCTCTTGTGAAAGGAACAACGCAAAATGAACACATATTATTGCATCCTCTCATTATGGAAACATATGTTGTGATGCTATCAGTAGGATTAATAGGAAGAATATCATCGTAAGTTTCTGTTAATGAAAGATTTGTGTCAATTTATTTATCTCTTGTTAATTGAAAAGAGTTTAATAGCGTAGGTAGGGATTTATAGCTATCTGGGCCTACAATAATGTTTGCTCCTTAAACGAATAACTGTTCTTTAAGTCTTTCTGCCATACATCCTAAAATGCCTAAAACTTTATTTTAAGATTTTAATTCTGACATTCTTTGAAACACTTTTTTCTCTGCATTTGCTCTTATTGAACAAGTATTTAAAAATATGATATCAGCTTCAGAGATGTCGTTTGTATTAGAATAGCCCTCACTTGACAAAATTGATTACACAATTTAAGAATCATTTGCATTCATTTAACACCCATATGTTTCAATAAAAAATTTAGGCCCATTATTAGTGTTATTGACTTCAGAGTCTTACTATTTCATAAATTCAGATAAAGAGGGAATTTCATTGATGTTTCTTTTAGAAGTTGAAAAGTAATTTCTGGGAAACCTTTGAATAAATTTTCTGAACATATAATTATTTATTTCACGACTTATTAATTGTAATAACATAGTTACTTATTTGTTATTTGATATTTTTAATAAATAATGTAATACACACAAACGCAGCTAGAAATCAGCTTAGCTAGTTTTAAGGATATAAGAAACAATTTGAAGGATGAATTTTAAGATTACATTCTACAAAATAACTCAAAAGACAAGGAGACACCTAACAATTTTGGAATTATCCTAAAGGAGTTAAAAAATAAGAATCAATAAAAGCAACAGTAACTAGCGATGAATTCCCTTCCTGATTTTTCACAAGCGTCTACATATTCATAAAATGTAATTGGTCGTAGCATTTATTTAGTATTAATTTTCAAATTCAGGTGATGAAACCGAAAGATTAACAAAAGAGTTAGAAGTTCAAAAGTCTTTAATTCAAAGTGAAGTAGAACTTAAAAAATCTATCAATTTCATCAAAAAGCAAATTTATCCTTTACAAGAATATGCTAATCAGCTGTCTCTATAGTAAAAGTAAGCAGAAAGTGAAAGTAAAACAGCTGAGTCTGAATCTGTATGATTATATATTAAATTAGAAAGAATAGAATAAAAAAAACAATTGGCGAACTATAATCTTCAATTGCTAGGTTAAAATATTAAAGATAATAATATCGTGATTTTATATATGAGCAAAGTATGAAAGTAGAACAAAATCTAAAATAAGAACAAAGCACTCTTGAGTAATAAAATGAAGCAGTTGAGAATTTGGTCTAAACAATATCCAAATAGAAGGCTTAAATTGAAGATCTAATAAAATAATAATATGAAAAAATGGAAAAAAGCGAATAATAAAGAAT
Organism: Paramecium octaurelia; assembly: GCA_905182995.1. Lineage (NCBI taxonomy): Eukaryota > Ciliophora > Oligohymenophorea > Peniculida > Parameciidae > Paramecium > Paramecium octaurelia. Next base: position 7,524 of record CAJJDP010000055.1, read on the forward strand.
TACAATATAGAACTACTTAACATTAACAAAATTATACGAATTTTGCACGAACTAGATAGAATAATTAAATGTGAATGATAACACATAAAGAATCAGCAGCGAATCTGAATCTTCAGGCAAAGATGATTTATACTCAGATTAAGAAGACTCAATAATCACAAGCAATAATTTTTTTTAAACTCAGGTTCAAACATCATCTTAGCCAAGATCAAAACAGCGAATAGCAACGCCAAAGAAAAAAAAGAAGGAAAAAAAGAAATTAACATATCCATAATTAATGGAGAAGTTTTAGAAATCAAAAGAATTGCTTTCAAAAATTAAAAATGATGTAGATATCAATATCATGGAATAATTTATTTTGAATCATTATTAAGAGTAATCTGAAATACAAAGGTAATTAGCAGATCAACATTAAGTTTTATAAGAATCAAAAGATGAGTATTTACATGAAATTTAGATGCTAAACGATAAAGTATTACTTATTGTTTATCTTAGCTAAATCTGACAGATGATGTGAGAGAAAAATTAGTAAGATGTCAAGAACCCACTTCTGAAAACTTTAATTAGAAAATCTTAACTCATAAAATAGCTAATACAAGTAATGAGAATGAATTGCAGATCATAAAATAAACTGATAAATTGATTAAGTTGGAGGCGTTATTCTTTACTTTGAATACTAGAGCCATGTCTCTTTTAAGAAGAATATGTTCTATTTTATAGAACATATAATAGATAAGCGAGAAGTTAGATAATCGAATCATTAATGTTTATTAAAATGCAGTGCTAACTGTTGGTCTACTAAGATCGAATAATGAGCTAGATTTGAATCAATTTCCCAAATTTAAGAAACTTTTAAAAGGAAATAATCTTACTTTAATTTATTGTGATTAGCAAGTATTTCAAGAGTTCTGTGAAAAAGTTGAAAATTTAACTGATGATGGCTTATCTACCAATTTTTCATTATTAATTGAAATGTGTATGACAAGAATAGCTGGAGAAACTTAATGTATTTATGAATAAATTTCAACTATTTGTAATTGTCTCAAAGATGAAGTAAGAAGACTATGCAATTATGGAAGTCTAAGATCTTTTAGAGACTTAACGAGCATGCCAATAACAAATTTAGCTAATTCATATAATGCCCCTACTATGAGAAAATTAAAAGAATATTCGGACTCTAAATAATCAGAAGTGACTAGCAAGAAATCAATGGAGAGATTTGAGTAATATTTTTCAATTTATAAGGAAAAAATCATTATTGGCCGATGAGTTTAAGTTTGTTATTGATCAAAACGAAAAAAGCTTAAATGAAGATGACATAGATGAATTCTATTATCAAATAAAAAAAGAAATAGAAGCCAAACCATCAACTAAAACAACAAGAATTGAGACAGCCAATCTTACAAAAACAACTCTGGTTTATGATTAACCTTAAAAAAATAAAATGACAGAATTTTTTAGATCAAATTCTAAGGTGTCTTAATCATTAAGAAGAATTTAATCATGTAAAGTTAATATTAAACTATTAGAAGGATAATTTATTGACGCTTAATCAAAGAACTTTAGGTAGTTTCTAGAGAAAGAATAAAAACATATTGAGTTATTGTCAAGAATGAATCGTACTGGGAGCACATCTGCATTTTAACCAACAACATTAAGACCGAAATCTCAAGAAAAAACTCGGGTTCTAAATATATTACCAAGAACAATCAGCGCATCATAACAATAAAGATCTGCAAGGAAGAAAATTGTTGCTTTACAACTTGAAAAGGACATGAAACGATTTAATGATCAAGTAGGTAGATTTACAAAACTAAAGTTGAATTGATTGGGATTGTAATTAATAATTTTATTTATGTTATAATCGAATCTAATCATTTCTTAGATGACTTTGTTCCTGATTTAACTGATTTAGCAACTGGATTAGATTTTTATGACTATGAATCTTTAGGAGCTTATTAAGACTATTATTATGACTGCTGTTAAATTTCGTTTTATTTTTTGACGCTTTAAACAGTGGGGAGTTCTTATTGTGCTTTAGCATTTATTACAGATTCGGGCATTTTCCAAATGAATATGGCTCCCTCTGCACCTACAGAAATAATGGATTTTTGATCTGGACTGATTGTAATCTAAGAATTATCACAAATAGTACTCTAGTGATTGTGCCAGAATGACCTTATCCTTTAAAATAGCAGATTCCTTCATCATAACCCCAAAGCTTAACTTCTTTATCTTCTCCTCCAGAAACAAAATGCTCTCCTTCTTTGGTGATAGCAAGAGCATTGACTTCTCCTTCTTCTGAACCATCTAACATTCTAATTGCCTAACCATCAAAGGTTTCCCAATAAGTAATCTATAGGTTTAGTAATAATATAACTAATTACTTTTCTGTCACTTCCAGTTGTGAGTAATTGACTTTCTTCTGGATGATAAAGTACCATTTTAAATAAAGTGCTTTCGAAAAGACACATAACTCTGGTAAATGATTTGAGATCCCAAATAATGCAAGAACCATCTGCACTGGCACTGACAGCCTATTCATTATTTCTTCTAACTTGAATCGACCATACTCTTCCTCTGTGTTCTTTCATGGATGACTTCATAACTTATGTTTGTTTGCCTATTTCCCAGACTCTAACTTCTCCTTCAGATCCTCCAGAGATTATTCTTTAGCAATCAGAAGTGCAGGTCAGAGAAGTGCATCCATGAATATGTGCATCATTTATTACATACATCAGTCTACCAGATTGAGGCAGGAATGCTCTGATTTTACCATCACTCCATCCACTCACTATACTTTTGCCATCATTCATAAATGCAACTGCCCAGCATTCTAAATTAGGGACTTAGATTCTGAGTAATTCTTATCTATTTTTAGCATTCCAAACTCTGATGTCGTTCAAAGAACTAGTAGCGAAGACATCTGAATAGTTGTGAGGAAAAGCAACATCATTAATTCTTTCATAATGACAAGTGTTTCTTAACTCAGGAATTAATTGCTCAGTGTCCAACCAATAAATATTGCTCTAAATTGTTCCTGTAAAAAAATGAGTATAATCATTTGTGAATGTTATTGAAGTTACTCCTCCTAAAAGTTCACTGCTTGCAACTATTTGCATGGTTTAAAATGACACTTTAGCTATCATACCATCGCCAGCACCAACGATAATATCGCCATTAGGTAATAAACCTAAACAATTAACTCCTTGGCTGAATAACTTCTTTACTGGAGCTAGTCTTTTATATATAGCCATATCCATTTGAATTTCAAACACATCTCCTGTTTTTGTACCACAATAGCAATATTTGTCATTTTTATCTATTGCAACACAAGTGAATGTACGCTTTACGTTACCAAAGCTCACATCAACAGATTAGATCTTTTCTTATAGGTTTATACTATACCTTTTTATTTTATTTATCAATTGTTAAAATTTAAACTCCAGTATTTAAAACTGCTATCATTTTTTCATCAGATTAGTTGTAGAACTGAACTTGATTGACAGGATCTCTATTAGGAGTACCGTACAAGGCTTTTCCTGCTTTGATATCCCAAACAATCAACATATTTTTATCATCAATTCCTCCTAATGAGGCTAAGTATAATTCATTGTAGGAAAAACTGAGCGATTGAATCAATACTTTATGTAATTTCAATCTGTGAATCATGCTTCTTTCCTTGAAATCCCAAATTATTATATCAGCTTAGAATCCCATGTAAGTCCTTTATCCAGAAGCAACATAATCACCTGAACGAGAAACTGTTATCACAGAGATCTAATTATCATGTCCTCTAAACAAGATTAATGTTAAAATATACCTTAAAAATGTTTAAGCTCTACTAATTATATGTCGAACAACAATAGTGGAACCCAATGGATAGATAATATGCTTTTAATGATTATTCAAACAATACCTCATTATCCGGATGCAATATCAAGCCCTAAGTAATTTTACCTGAAATGATTATGTTGTCAATATACCTGTAAATCCAATAACTGCTTGTATTTCAAGTTCTGATAACATTATTTGTATTTTTATTTTTCAAATTATATACTTCAATGTTTTAATTAAAAACTGTTGTATTTTAGACATAAATTTATAAATCTTATGAAAATTAATTAATCAAACAGTCCAGAACTCTTCATTTTCCTATTTTTCTACTCTTACTCTTAAGTCTTTATTCACATTTTCAAGAACCTAATTTTAATTTCAATATTTATTTACTAATTTCCATAAATTAGATGAAAAGTCGTCCTAATAAAATGATTCAACATCGTTCTTCTCCTTCTGTAGATTAATCTTTTTGCGCTCATAAACCACAGTTTAAATTATGGAATTAGAAATGCTGTCTGCTATCATTTTCTCTTTGGCTATTTGAACTTCACCTGAAATTTTATTTGATTTTGTTTGGGAAAATAAATTTGCTTGTATTTAGTAAAGCAAGAGGGCAACAGCTATAATACTCAAAAATACTAATATCTTAAACAAAACAAATTTAGTTTTTTATTGATTATTAAAGGACTTCTTCAACATTTTAGACTTACGATCATCATAATTGTTTGAACTGAGTCTTGGAGTCGAAGTAAATGAAGTAATGCTACTTTTTGGGGTTATCATGTTTTTTGTTGAGGATTTAACTTCTTAAATAGTTGACTTTGTTGTCTCAAAGTGTTGGGGAAATATGACTGAATTTGGAGCAAAAGCTTTTGATGTGCTGTCATTTTATTTAGTTGATAACTTATTGAAAGTTAGATTTCTGTTAGAAATATTTGAAAGTGGTCTTTGAATTGGGGAATTACTTCGATTCATTATGAATTCAAATTTTTAATTTATTTATTTATCGTTAATGTTAATTCTAAAAAAGAGATATTATCCATTTTCGTGGTTATTAGGAAATTTGCTAATTCTTTCGATATTCTATGAAGAATATCAAAGTCTTTCTTACACATCATAAATGATTGTATTACTCTTAAAATCACATTATGAAGGTTTTAGATTGAATATTTTCTTTTATGCTCTAAGTTTACTATTAGATGTGTGTAGATTGAAGATACTAAGTCTTGTAGCAATAATTCTCTATTTTTATTTGACTCACAAGTTAAACAACTACCATCTGCCAGATGGAGGAAGTCCTGTAGGTCATTTACATTTGAAAGGAGGCATACTTAATGACTACAAACACATTCCAGAAATGGCAATCTATTATCCTGCATCAATTGAAGATTGCAAAAAGCGTAAAAAAGGGTTCAAGTGGCTAAAAGTTAAGGATTACGCAAAAAAAATGGATGATACTGCGAAAAAGGACGTACGCAGAAAAAGGAGGGTTCCCTATCTCTTTTTTAAAATTGTAGTTTCACAATTCTATAAGTTTATGATAAATGTTTATGAAAACGCATAAATTGACATAAATTTTGCAGAAACATCAACCAATCTAGCTAAATTTTCAGTCATTGTATTAAGTCATGGATTGGCTTCTCATTGTGATGGATACTCTGTTGTGGCTAGATATTTGGCATAGTAAGGTCATATTGTCTTTGTTCCAGAACATATCGAGAATATTCGGAATATTTACCTAACTAATGAAGAAAATAGAGAATATAGAAAAGTGTAATTATTAGATAGGTAATGAATTACATCATTCTAACCCTTAGAATTAATACCGTAAAGCAAGTCTTAGATATAATATACAATGAAAAACTCTTCTCGGAACTTTTTAAGCATCCGGACAAAAAGATACAACCGGATTTTGATTAAATTTCAATCATCGGTCATTCTTTTGGTGGATCGACTGCATATGCAATAGCTCAAACTGAGAAGAGAATCACAGGAGCTTGCATTCTATATGATCCAGTATTGATTACTTTTATAACTTAGTGTCTGTATATTTTCGACTTTGAAGAAAAGGTAAAATTACACATTCCATTGATGAGCATAAATGCCGATGATTTCTATAGAAGATTGTATTCATTTATGGAGAACGACGAAAGATTGGAGAAGGCATTCCAATTGATCGATGTAATGATATGATCTATTAAAGGGACCTATTTCAGATCATTGTGCTAACATTTATATAAAAGACCAATAACATGCAGATTTTTCTGATATCCCAATTATCTGGAATGGTGAAAGTGGACTTTATAGCATATCTAAAAATGTTCATGAAGTGCATTTGAGATTCGGAATGATTTTATTATTGACGAAGATATTTTTAGAAGAATCGAAACAATATCATAAAATTAAACATAATAAACAGATGATAAATGGCAATGAGGAATTAAAGTCCATAATTCTAAAGGAGGTGGAAAGGAGTTTTGGTGCTCAAAGATTAAAATTGTTGAGATGGAAAGCGGTTCAAAATGAATGATTAATATAATTAAAAATTATATTATAATGAGCAATATTGATTAACTTTTGAGAAGTCGACCAAAAATTTTAAAAGGGAGCCAAAATTTGATATAGAACAAACCTACAAATGAATTTAGTCTTAATTTAGACAAAGCCTTATTTACAATGTAACCAGCTCCGAGATTGATTGTACCCAAGGAAGTCAATGTGAATAAGTAGAAGTATGAGGGATAAGTAGATCAAGTTGACATGTATTCATGATTGCTTACTAGAACTGAATAAGAGTTTGAGAAACTAATACCGAAGAAGCAGAAGGATCCTCCCATTACTAATAAGAAAATTGTTAATGATAAATAAGAAATGCCTACTTATATATTAGAGGAAGAGAAGACTAAATAAGTAAGTACATCAAATAATTAAGTTTGTTATGGAAGCATTGAGTGAGGAGTTGGCGAGATTGGATTCAAACACAGAAAATTTATTGAAGACTTTGGATTAAGAAAAGGAGAAGATGGGATTGATGAAGCAGTAGAACGACGAAATAGAGCAGTAAGTTAAGTTGATGGTTCAAAATAAAAGATTAGAAAATAGGATCTCATAGTTGGAGGACTAATTGAAGTATTTGATTTAGGATAATTTGAAGTGTTCCAAAAGAAATTAAATTAGATCTATTAAATGCTGATTGGAATGTGGCTAATGAGAAAATAGAATAGATGTTCAAAGAAAATTAAGAATTATTCAATGAAGCAGATTAAATTGCACATGAATTCGCTAAATAATAATTGGAATGTGAAAATGATTGAAATTTTATAAATTATATTTATAAATTTAGTTAACAAGCTCGATGTAGGATATAAAAACGAATAAACCAATGTAATAAAGTGATGGAGATGAAATATTTATTCATATTTAAAACAACGCAGATCAATATAACATTCAATCATCAGACGAAAAAAATTAAAATTAAATTATGATCCCAGATCAAATCACAGAGACCAAGACCACAAATCCAAAACCAATGACTTTTGACCAAATTAGATTGGTTTCATCTACATAAGTGAGTGGTGATGGACATGCTAAATCAGTTAGAGTGCAATGTCCGTAATGCAAATAAAAAGTATTATAATTGGTATCCTAGGTTGATACTGTGATTATTCGTAAACCAGGAACCTAAACATATCTTGCCTCATGTATTCTTTTGCTTTGTTCTTTTGGTTTAGTCTGCATTTCTTGTTTACCTTGTATTATTGATGATTGTAAGGATGTCTTACATTCTTGCCCTCAATGCAAAATTCCTTTAGGAAAGACATAATTCAAGATATTAGATTGATCCATTTATAAAGACACTTTATTAAAATTAAATTACAAATTAAAAACTGTTGTTTTTCATTACAAACTATTTAAATAAATATTGTATATGAAATAATTTCCAATATAACAAGCAAGAAATCTTGTGAATGAGTTCTTTGACTTTGTTGCCAAAGCAGTAAGTCCATTTCATGTCACGTCTCTATGTAAAGAGAGATTGGCCAAGTCAGGATTCAGAGAATTGAATGAGACAGAAAATTGGAAATTGGAAAAGGGTGGTAAGTATTTCTTCACAAGAAATCTCACAACTATTGTTGCCTTCACTGTCGGCTAATAGTTTGACCCAAATAATACAGGATTTAAAATCATAGGTGCTCACACAGACAGTCCATGTTTACGATTGGCCCCAGTCTCTAAACTAGATTCTAATGGATTCTTATAAACATGCGTTTCTACTTACGGTGGGGGTTTATGGCATACTTGGTTTGACAGAGAATTGACATTGGGAGGTCGAATTGTTTTTAAAAAAGATAATGTTTATTAGAGTTAGTTATTCCATCATCAAAAACCACTCTTAAAGATCCCTAATTTGGCTATTCATCTGACAACTGACAGAAATAGCTTTGCTCCAAACAGTAAATATTAATCAATAAAATTAGATGAATCAAATTTAAGACCTGTGTTTGCCTAAGAAGCCTATTAGACATTGACTGGAATTGAAAAACCCAGCAGTGAAGGGTAAACTAGTTTTGAAAATAAGCACTATAAATATTTGCTTAATCTAATTACAGAATAGACTGGCATCCCAACAGCTGACATATTGGATATTGACTTATACTTCTCAGATTGCTAACCACCTTCATATTTTGGGTTAAATTAAGAATTCATTTCGGCTGCTAGAATTGATAACTTATTTTCAAGTTTCTTCTCACTTTTAGCCATTACAAATCCAGAAAGCTTTGCAGAGGACTAAACATTTATCAACATGATCTGTCTTTATGATCACGAAGAAGTTGGTTCATAAAGTGCCCAAGGAGCTGATTCTTCATTATTATCCAATAACATGAAGAGGATTTATGATATCCTATCCAATTCCAATTAGACCTCAACTGATAGTTTTTATAAAGCAATTCAAAGGAGCTTCTTAATTTCTTCAGATATGGCTCATTCAATTCATCCAAATTATTCAGACAAGCACCAACAAAATCATAGAGTCAAGATGAATGAAGGCATTGTTATCAAAGTCAATCATAATTAAAGATATGCTACTGACGGTGTTTCATCAGCAATACTAAGAGTAATTGCTTAACAAGCTGATGTCCCTATCTAAGACTTTATTGTTAGAAATGATTCCCCTTGTGGTTCAACAATTGGCCCTTTATAAGGTTTAAATCAAATTGATAATTTTAGCTTCAAATACAGGCATCAAAACTATTGATATTGGAGCAGCCTAATGGGGTATGCATTCCATCAGAGAAACTGCTGGAGTTGTTGATGGTTATTATTTGGAAAAACTATTTGTTTAATTTTTCAAACAATACGAAAAAATAGATCATAAGTTGCTTGGAATTTGAGTATTATGATTATTGCAATATTAAGAATTCCATATACATACACCTAATTCAAAGATAACTAAAGTTTCTAATTTCGGATTTCTTATTTTTTTGCTTGTTATTTCATCTAATTTAGTAGGACCTTGCTTGTTTGATTATTAGTTATAAAACAGTTTTCAAAATATCTCTTTAGTACTAGATCTAGATTTGATCTTGATTCAAATCCTAGCATGATATATATGAATCTAAGAATATTTATAAAAGATAATAGAAAATCATCTTTTTAAGATTTTTTTGGTAGTTTTTATTACATTTTAAGATGAAAAATCTAGGAAATGATGAATGGTAAAATTATTAAATTCCATTAAAACAAAAATAGAATTCATTACTTTATAAATATAATTAATTGAAAAAGAAAAATTTATAAAAGCAACCGCACATATATACTATAATGGTATTTGAAAAGTTACAAACGTCTCAGTTTTTGATATTCTTATTATTTTTTTCATAATTTTGTAGATTATTTTGATTTTCAATATTCGATTTCTAAGACTATCTATCCATATTTGAGGGCGCATATTGTTAAAATTAATAATTATGAGGTTATTATTACTATATTTAATTCTATTTGATATTATCCTTCTAAGAGTCTTAAGATTCATGTTCATTAAAATTTTTTATTGCCTTATATATTTCATTTTTTTATTCATTTAATGTTATAAATATTCTAGCTATTTCTATATAATTGTTTATATTTAACTTATTAAATTAAACTGCAACTTGGTGTCTTGGCTGTTTATTTTCATTAATTTAGTATGCATTGTTTAATTAAATTTTTTATTGAGAGTTTTTCTAAAATAGGAAGTATTAAATTCCAGATAAGGTAGAAATGATAAACAAGTATCCTAAAATTCCTAAAAATATATATCCTGAATAATTATAATAAGACTCAATGGCAATAAAAAAATATAAAGCAATTGAATTAGTCAACAATAATTAAGCCAACTACTTTTTCCTTCCTACTTAAATTTATGGTAAATATTTTTTGCTGTTGTAATTCTAAATTTACCAAAAATAAGTCAAAAATGAAAAATTAAAAGTGTATATTAATAAATTACCACGTTTTTAAACCCATTCTATAAAAATTACAAAAATTACAAAGAACAATATTATACTTTAATAAATCACTGAGTATTCCCAAAGCTGTTTTCCATATGACAATATTAGATTGAAAAAAGTAAATAAAAATACAGCAAAATCTAGTATTTTTTAAAAGCCAATTAATCCTATAAATAATTTATTAACTTCAAAAAGATAAGGTAAGGGAGCCTCCAATTAACATTCATGATTTTTATCCTTCATAAAAATGGGTTTTTCAAGTTCCAATTCCAAAATTGTATCACCTTTTTCTTCATATTCAAATTCAAAATAAACGTTGTCTTTTTCCAATTAAAATGTCTCTTAACAATGTATATCGACTTTCTCATGGAATGATTCCAACTCGATTGAATGAGATTTATCATACCTCAAATTGTAAGAAATTCTTTGAGCTTTATTTCTAATTTGTATTTTATCTTAGGAGTTGTATATAATAGAAATTAGAATATATACAAAAACATTGAAAGAATAACACAAAGGGATTGGTAATGCTAAAACAGCATAAAAAGAAGATTATTCCAAAAGGTTATAGATCAGCTGGTAGGGACTATAAAAAGCAAAAAAAAAACCTAATTAAATTATTAATAAATTTTACAAACTGAAATTGCAAAATATCCTTAGATGTATTGAAATTTGCAGAAAATATTTTAACAAAGAATATTAAATTAGATTTTCCAATCAGAAGTGATTAATTGATGGTTTTGCATTTAATCTTGAATATTTTATCTTGTCTCAATAAACTATTCTATTAACTTAATTTCTGAAAATTTATTAAGACGTTAAATGATGATTGGCTCCCTTAAGATAAGCAAATCTAATTATTATGGTTGTGCTAACATTAACTTAGGTAAAATTGAATTTAGTTCCAGTGCTCCAAAATTCTTTTGTTAGGATTCTTATAATAGTGAGTAATATTCTGGAATCAAATTTGAAATAAGGCTCCATTTATAAATGCATTATAGAGGATTATGAAATTACTTTATTTTAAAAATAGAATGATAATCAATAATACTTTAAGGAATATCTAGATAATAGGATAAATGGTTCAGGTTTTCATCTTCAATTTGTAATTTTTCGTACCATTAAATACCAAATATCGCTTGTTCTTTACAAAATAGAGAAAAAAAATTTGTTACTGGAAAATCAAATTTAAAGTTGCTCTTTAATATCACAACATATTCTGGATCAATGAAACTCAATATTCCTACATATATCCATCGAATTAATTGCAATGTATCAGGTTACTTAAACAAGGCAAAATAATATGCAATTGCTTTATTTTCAAAGGTCTCTTCTAAAAAAAAGGAATGCTCTTTGGAAGATGAATATTTATTAAACTATTTCTTGTAAGCTTTATAAATATAAGTTTTATTAAACAACTATTAGAAAAGTTGTTTACTATTAATTAATATAATTGGAACTAATTAGTGTTTATTGAAGTAAGATATTGCATCATCAAGATCATCCCTTGATTCCCCTTAATATATAAGTATAGCCACATTTGATTTATAAATTTCCTCATCATTAGGTTGGTTATTTTGTATATTTTGATGTTTTGAGTTTTCTTCTTTTTACTGTGCATTTTTGTTCTCTTGTTTTTATTTTGCTTATAATTTCTTTAATGCCATATACTATTGATTTATTAAAACTTTCTAGATAGTACGGCCATTCATAGTTAGGTTAAAATATTAAGCATTGAATTTTTTTTACAATTAAATCATTTTAGAAATAGATTTATCTTTGGCGGTCTCTTACATAAAAAGAAAACTGCTCTCCAACATTTTAATTTCCTCTTTTAATTGCTCTTTTTTAGTATCAGAAATATGTTTCACAAATGATGTTTTCTCATCAGAAAAGGGACTGAAATATAAAAATTTACTCTTCTAGTCCTCATCTAATATCATTAAAGATATCCTGTCATTTTCTAACAATTCAATTACATAAAATTTAAACATTTTTATGAAAATTTGGAATTTTTCTCCAAATAAGAAAGTATAAAATATATTCTATTTCCAAATTTCGATTCTAAGATTATAAACAAATATTGGGTAACTGGAATAAGCTGATTTAAAGCATGATTAATTTTAAATGAGTTATAATTATTGATTTTACTATTCTAGAAATATTAATCTATTTTTCAAATATAAAGGTTGTCACACTTCGAAAAGATCAGTTCTAGGGAAGGCACTTTTCTCTACATTTCCTAAAGGAAGAAACCAATATTTAATTTCAGGACCAAAAACTTCCTTAAAGTTATCTATAATTCTAGGCTTTCTGAAAGGGTTCTATAAGTATTTATTAATAATTATGCGAAATACATTGGCTTTAATCTCATTTATGTGGTATTCGACAGTAGTAATGTTTTGGGCGATATGGTAGATATGAAATCCCAATAGAAATCCCATAACCAATACTAAGGAAAGGCAGGTTACATCACAAATTGTCAATATAAACTATTAATTTTTTGTCAGTTCCTAAAAGATGTTAACATAAGCATACTTGTAACACAAGCCTATCATTAACAAACAAATCATAAGAAATAAATAATGTACATTGGATCATGCACAAGAGAGCATAGAAATTGAATTGGCAAAAATACCTATGATTTTTCAAACCTACACAATTATTAACCCATGGACAATGATGGTCCTAATTATTTAAACAATAGATAAAACAATTACCATTCTCAATATACATTTATTGCATTCTTTACAATGGTGAGTTCTGGGTAATTTTATATTATCACATTTAAAGCAGTATGAAACTAATTATAATGCTTGAATAATATCGCTAGAACCATATAATAAAATTATTTTATTACAATTTCATCATCATGCTCATCGTGCATTTCAATATGATTTTACATCCTTCGCTACCTATGCTTATTAATTTTTTCAGTCATTTTTTTTGTTCTCTATTTTATGTCTTCCAAAGTTCTTTCATGATAATGTTTAGCCTAATCGATCACAAGAACAAATACTAAATCTTTTGGAGGATATCCAGGCTTGGTATATTGAATCATAATGTAAGCTAAATTCAAGAAGAGGAATATGATGGTAAATTCAATTCCAATCAAATAAGTAATACTTCCATGCTAATATGTATTTAGTGAAAAACGAATTACTTTATTAAGAAATGCAGGTAGGAAGATAAAAACAAAAGCATAATATTCGCTGAAGATAATCCCATAAACAAGTAGCACAGCGACGAAATCAGGTAGTTGATGTTACCCCTTAAACATTAATTATTATATATATTTTATTTAAATTAAATATTCCTTTTGCAAATTAGAATTTTTCTATGCAATATTCTTGAATTGTGACAGTACAAAGAGAAAAAGGAGAGCATATGAGAATTTTAGAATGAATCTTTAGTAAATTTCAATTATTTTAAAATTTGAAAATGAAATAGAATACTTGAAATTACAGAGAATTAAATTGATTATTTAATATATCTTGGTTAAAAGTAATGTAGGATAGAGATTGTATATAAATATATTATTTAATATTTGAAAAATAATGGAACCTGAATAATTGATAGATTAATTAAATGATATATTGTTGGCAGACCATTTCAGATTTATAGAGGTTATAGGAAGAGGCAGTTTTGGTGTAGTAGTGGCTGCGTTTTGTAGTAATCTAGATCGAGTGGTGGCAATAAAAGTTAATTCCAATATTAGAATTATCATAGATAACATCGAATGTTGATCAAGAGAACGAAGCCAATTTGCTTAAAGCTTGTTGCCATTAAAATATTGTTAAGCTTTACAAGGTATGCCATTTTTTTTCATTATAGGTGTTAGTAGCTAATAATCATCTTTATCTCATAATGGAGAGACTGGTTGGTTTAACTCTAGACAAATTGATGAAACAATCTATGTTGTCAGAATAGAGCGTTAGAAACTATATGACTCAAATTTTAAATGCTTTGGTGTTTCTTCATAGAAAGAACATTATCCATAGAGATCTTAAGCCAGGTTAATTTAACTACTATAATAGAAAATATCTTTATTTGTGAAAATGCATGCGTTAAATTAATAGATCTAGGCTTAGGATAAGAGATTGTGTGTAAAGGATGCGTCTATTAATCAGTTGGTACTCCTTACTTTATTGCCCCAGAAGTCATTTTAGGAAAGGATTAAAGCCAAGTATGTAATTGCTATCTCTAATTTAGGCTGTTGATATTTTCAGTTTAGGGATTATATTCTATATGATGATCAACAATTTGTAACATCCTTTATGGGACGGACAAATGAGAAAAAGACATTACTACGAATTGATCTCAAATGAATTTACGATTAACTTCCCCAAAACAATGCCTGAGTATTCTCTAAATATCATATTTAATAGGATGGCAAAAGATTTTGTGTTGAATACTGTTTAATTCAGGGCAGAAAACAGGATGACGGCCTTGTAATGCTTAGAACATCCTTGGATTAAAGGAAAAGCAGTTAAAACACATCCCATGACAACAAGAGAAATCATGTTAAGATACAACATTTAATAAAAGCTGTAACATGTAAAAATCATGAATTAATTAGGTAATTAAATCATTAATGTTTATAAAAACTCTTCAATAAACATGTGAAGAAGAGATTCACTACATAAAAACAAGCACTTCCCCTTTGAGAGATGATAAGGAAGAGGATCGAATCTCTCCTGAAAATGACTAGTAGGTCACTGCAAGATTAAGTGTTGAATTGACCAATAAAAAACAAAAATCATTTAAACTACATGCCATTCCACTTAAAAAAGTAAGTTCATATAAAGATCTAGTGTCTTTAAGGGAAAAGTAAACAAATCAAAAGAAATATCAATGTATAAACATGTATTTTAATAAGATATGATATCAAGGTTTAGAGAGAAATTGTCTATGGCCAATCAATTCAAAACCAATGGGCATCCTAACTTTGAATCTCCAATGAGTCATCGAAAATTAACTACTCTACCTTCAATTAATACTAATAGGTTATAAAGATAATCAACTTTTAATTTTAAAATTTTGTGAAGTGCTTTTTATAAATTATCAAATAAGAAATCAATTTTACTTTAATCTATTCATAATTTCATCTGCTTCTTATGCCTTGGTTTCATCATAAGGAATATAATAGTTAGATAATCTTGATTATGGATTGCTCATTGGTTTGTTCTATTCTCTGAAGATGTTTATTGATTTAATGATCTCCTCATTATCCATCTCAATTTATTGTATCATTTTCTTGATATCATTATTAATAAAGAACAATTCAGTGTTGTCTTATTTCAACAATTTGAAATTGGCTTGCATCTTTGCATTCTCTAATTTCAACTTATCGATTTGCTATTATAATTCATTATGCTTGTGATTATCAACTCGCAAATTTAAATTAGAAATCTCAGAAATCAAATTATCCACATTGTTTCTAACTATCTAATATTACTGATAAACTTCCTACGGTTATTATTACACTTAGTTTGTTTATTATATTGTCTTTATAGCGGATTTCAACTAGATTGATGAATCTTCCTTCTTGCTCTATTAGAATGACTGATTCTGACTCTAATCATCCTTAATTCTAGGAACTTTCGAAATTAATTCTTTGAATTATTCGTCTGAATTGTATATTTTTTCATTTTGAATCAATACCTTACTAATATTCAACTTTAAGGTGTCCAATTTATCCTGCTCATTCAAACTTAACTAATTTCCTTCTTCTAATCGTTTAATTATTATTTCCAATTGTTTTCCATCTTATTCTAATCGCTATTTATTCTTATCAATCATTTATATAATCGTTGTTGACTTTCCTTTGTCCAAACACATTTTAAGTATTTCAATTTCTGCCTTAAGCTACAATTTTAATCTTGTTAGAGATTATAGCATTTATTCAAAAATCAATTAATTATAACAATAATTTATACTCCTTATTATTATGAATTCCAGCATTTTTTTATACACACTTAATTTAAATTTTTAATAACACTCAGATACACAATAATTTTAACTATTAATTAGTATATTTTATTTATTTTCTCAATTATTTAATGGTCTAAAAATCAAAACATAAGTTAAATATGTTTTAATCGAAATTCGTGATTTTTATACTCAATATTGACATCACACTATGATAAAATGTTTAAACAATTACAATTAATTAAATAACATAAATATATAAATACAATCAAAGAGTAAATGTTTTCAAAGTTCAATTTCAAACTATTCTAATTAAATTGTTCTAGTAGGTTTCCTAAATTTACTTATGAAATCATTTCCTATTGCCTTGATAAATGGTATCAATATTAGCAAAAAGAGAGCGTAATTTATATAGTAAATGTGCTCAAAGATTAATGTAACCATTAGACGAGGAACCCCTTTCTCAAACAATTTAAGTATGTATCTCTATTACCCCTGTATTAAATAACAAAAGAAGTATAATGTTAATTTTATAATGTTGCTTCTGGAGAGCCAAAATCTTAATGGACTTTTATTAGGTTGTTCAGGTGGTTGCTCGTAGAGAATAAATAGATATAAAGGGAAAAAGATTATTGAGATATATTAAACATCTGAAGTTTCGAATTTCTTTTCGTAACTATAATGCCCCTTATGAAGACAGGTATCTTGTCTGATTATAAACTTCTTCCATTCCTCCTTCTCATCTAATAATTACTATGAATAATGTCTAAAGTAACATATTATCAATGTTATCAAGTAGAGTAAGGATAGCATAATACCCAAATTAATATACTTAGCAATCTTGGTGCATGTCTTTTCATCTTTAATTCTTTTAGCCTCTATGTAAAGAGAATGAATCAATTGTTCTAATCCACAGTAATAATAAAGGTATAACAGATATATTCCTAAGACCCATCCCAGGATAATTTAATTTAGAAAATGAACTCCAAAATATAAACGACCAATTCCGATCAAAAAAATAAATATTCCTAAAAAAAATTAGCATTGCTTAAAACTTATTGGCGAATTTGGATACAGCATCTTAAATCTCATATTACTAATATAGAAATAAAGGATTTTACCATGAGATTGACTATTGCATCTGCGTCAGTTAAGATTAATTATCTTTATAAAATTCGTTATCATCAATTAGCTATTTTTGATCTGGCTTATACTTTTTGCAAACGATTGTTTCTAAGAGTAGAACATAAAATACGAATGGCCTTAAAGAGTGACCACTCGGATCCCCATATCCAGTATAGCAAAAATCCAATTTTATTTAATCATCAATATAGAATGGTCTTGGTTAGGCAGCTATCATTTTAACCAAATTTCCCATTGATGAAGCCAAAGCATTCATTGTAAAAATCTTTAAAGCTTGTTCTTTGTTGGTAGCTTTGAACCAAAGTAGAATTGCAAGAATATTTGTTACTATAGCATCCCCTGCAGTTGAGAATATCAGCAAAAAGTATTCTATAAATATATTATATTGATACCAAATGTTCCTTACTCTTAACCATATTCAAATTTATTTTATAAAAACTTAGTTATGTTATTACTAAATTCATATGTATATTTGCTAAAAAAGACATCCAAAACCAAAATCAGGGTTGCTAAAATTGTTGAAAATGTGACTTTGCTCATAAAAAAAAATATATTTAATATTAAATTAGGAAGTCTAAGTAAATGAAATTTAAAGTTCCATTCTGATATTCCTAAAATAATAATTCCAGAATTCCCAAAAATATTCATATATATTATTGAAGTATTCAAATACTTCTAAAATAATGAAATCAATTAACTTGCTAATTTTAATTATGTTTATATTCATAAAAATTCAATTTGAGTATCTAAACATAAATTAATTTTGAACAAGTTTTAAACATCCCTATCAATGAATTTTAAAAATTAAATTGAATATAATAAATTTATTATAATTTTTTTTATTTAATCTTAAAAAAATATTGAAGTGAAAATATGATTGGATTACCAAAATAATATGAGATTTAACTTTGTTGAAGTTCTTTAAAGAAATCAAGATTTACTATGTTATGAAGATAGAAGCTTAGAGCGAACTATATCTTTATTTTGATCTCTTTGTAAATCAATCGATTTATGAAGAATCAAAAATAATAATACTATGAAATAGCCCGATGAAACATTAGGTTGATTATGTAATTATTTATTCTTAATTTAATCATTTAAGTTCATAGCATTTTTTGATTTCACTTTAAATAGTTTGCAACATTTATTTTTTCAGATTTTAAATGCTTTATTAATCAAATTAATTTAATTGAAAAACCTTCACTTTGTTTTGATTAAATTCACTATTTATAATTGCAGAAATTTCAGTTAAATGTTCCGACAATGTAACCAATATAATAACAGTCGGTAAAATTAGTTCTATTATTTACTGGTATATTAATACTATGTTAGAGAAACTATTTAAAATTATCAACGTCATAGATTTAATTTAAAATTAAGATTATGCCAACAGTGAAATCAGGTTTGAAGATTTCTGTTTATTTAACTATTTCAAAACAACAAGGAGCTAATTGAATATTATCTTGCAATTCAATTTATTTATAACATTTTGAATAATCTTCACAGATCTATTGAATCCCATTTTATTAAGTTGAAATTAAAAAACTATTCAATATAGAAAAGGAGAAATTACAATTCTTTATTTTATTAATTCAGTTTTCCTCCAAGCCCATACAATGAGGCTGTATTTAATTTATTATATTGTATTAGAATGGATCCTATAATAATAAGAAACTATTAAAAGATGTTTAATTAATTGTGGGATTTGGCATGCATATTCATGGAGCTTTTACTAAATTCCATGAAGATTAAGGTATGAATTTGCTTATTTTAGAGCCAAGAATAAAAATTTAATTCGTGCTTAATCTGACATGATAACAATTTTAAATGGCCACAGTTTTTCTAAAATTTATAATCAGAGTTACATGTTCTGGATTAATCAATGCAAATTATTTACTTGGAGATAGCATAATATCATGATATGACAATTCAATAAACCCAATAAATTTGTGTCTTGGAGGATTCTTTTAAGAGTGATCCCAACATTCGATTTTAAAGTTTTTGTATTCATCATAGAGATTTAAAAGGCCCATGTCAATGGAAAAAGGAACCCAAGAAGGATTTAAATTATCTTCAATGAATTCTGTTACATATACAAGTTTCCATTCATCATCATCCCATTAAAAAAACTGCAAAAATGGATCTGATTTGTTGAACATTCCATCTGTATTTAGCAGCTTTTCTCCAGCCCAATGTTGAAACAATAGAGTTCCCTTTTGCAACAAACTTGCCTCTAGCTTTATATTGAAGTGATTATTTGTTTTGACTAAAGTGCCATTTTGTATTAATTCTCCCAATTAAAACTATTGTCTAAATATAGATGAATACTTAAATGTAGCCAATAGCTGTATTCTCATCTACGCTTATATCGAGTCGATAACTTTAGTATTTATGAAATTCAAAAACTGCGTTGTAATTAGTTATCCATAAATCATCTTATTTATTCATGGGTATTGACTGATTTTTTATTTTATAAATTTATTCATTTGAATCCTTATATGATAATTGGACTTCAA
This sequence comes from Paramecium octaurelia, assembly GCA_905182995.1. NCBI lineage: Eukaryota > Ciliophora > Oligohymenophorea > Peniculida > Parameciidae > Paramecium > Paramecium octaurelia. The sequence continues at coordinate 27,445 of CAJJDP010000055.1, forward strand.
CTTATTTAGGTTAGAGTTCTTTGATACTAAGTTGAACTTCAATCTTGACGTTCTTAAATTTATAATCTTAGATTTGCATAATAATAATTAATATATTAATAAACGATTATCAATTGTCTTTAATATAATTGTACTAGTAGAAATTGATTGTAGAAATAAAGAAATAAGTGTAATGATATTAATATATATCACTTCCACTTATTTAAATAATAAAATATTTGACTACTTAGTAATTTAAACATCTATTATTATTATTCAAATCCATGCAAGTTGCTTATATCCACAAGGTTAAGTATTATTATAGTGATGAGAATGTTTGTAATTCATAGAGTTTAAGAATTGTTGATATTCTGACTCTGTATTCTTCTTATTGAAATAGTCTATTTAATTTTAGTAAAGCCTTTGAGGATTAAGCAATTATGACTTTAAGGGTTCTTCCAGTTTGAAAATTCTAAATTCAATGAACACAATTTGATTGGGATTAACTTAAGTTCTTTTAAACATCTATTTTTGTTCAATTTTACACTTAAATTATGCACCTTCATAAGTATTGATATATTAATCAAAATGTGACACCCCAGAGAGCGAACTCAAAGTAACATCACACCATAATTTTAAGGATGTTCCTATATCAAAAATGGATGGTAGAGTTTTAGTTTCATGAAGGTGATGTGAAACCATTTCTCTAGTTACGCCCATGAGAGCATGAAATTATTCATTCACTATTCTTTATGACAATGAACTACTGTCCTTGTTTACTTTTTGGATTATACAGTGATAGGGGTAATTTTAAGCTAGTTGTTCTACTTCTAACAATTCTTCATTTGAAATGTAATAATGTTAAGTATACTCATTGAGGATATTGAATCTTTGATGTACTAATTCAACTGCTAATTAAGCACATTGATCTTCTTATTTTAGTAGTAGATTAACTATCTAATCAATTGAGTAGTTAGGTTGGTCAAGTAGTTCTAGTGTGTAAAAGTAAACATCATCTAGTTGATCTGTTCGGGTTACTCTGTGGTTGTAGGTGCAGGGTGTTTCTTTAAGATTGCCTAAACAATGTTCAGGAATATAATTGAGAGCTAATTTAAGTTCCACTTCTGACTTTATGTAAACACGTTCTTTCAACCATTTTGGTACTGAAACTATACAAATTAATTGCTTTGTTGGGTTATGCTTTAGATTTTGTTTTCCTGATTGATTACATGAATATAAATATTACTCTTTTTGTTAACACTCTTCGAATAAATTGATAGACTTGTGGACTCATCATGCATACTTACTCGTTATTTGACTATTTTACTCATTTTTGTATTGGGATTAATAAATATAAAAATACTGTAAAAGTGACATACATTAAGTTGCTAATTATTTACATTAAGTTATTATAATTATTATTATAATTACACTTATTATTATTGTGTATATATATATATTATCAATTATTTTGGTTTTATGTGATGGGATAGAGCATTAATTCTATAATGTGATAAGGATAGGGTTAATAAACGATATTTGATGATTTAAGCTATTTAATTTTTTCTTATTTTTGATTGGCCGATTAGAAATGAAAAAAGATTAATTGGGATTTATATTTGTAATAAGGCGGGTTTGAAACATTAATAAATTAATCAAAAATCAAATGTCATCAGGAGGAAAAGGAAAAGCAGGAAAGGGAGGTAAAGCCGCAGGAGCTCATAAATCAGTTTCCAGATCACACAAAGCTGGTTTGTAATTCCCAGTCGGAAGAGTTTCAAGATATTTGAAATAAGGTAGATACACAGAAAGAGTTGGTGCTGGTGCTCCAGTTTATCTTTCAGCTGTTTTGGAATATTTGGCTGCTGAAGTTTTGGAACTTGCCGGAAATGCCGCTAAAGATAACAAGAAAAACAGAATCAACCCAAGACACATTCTTTTAGCCATCAGAAACGACGATGAATTAAACAAATTAATGGCCAACACAACAATCGCTGACGGTGGTGTTTTACCAAGCATTCATCCATAATTATACCCATCAAAGGAAGACCCAAGTTAAGCAGTTTGAAATGTTTAATTTGTTTTACAATTAACATATACAAATTTATTTTAATATTTCTAGTCTCCAAAACATATTAACCATATAATAAATGAACTTGAATATTGATAAATCAATTCTTCTTTGATGTGTGTGCAATTTTAACAGACTTTTATGCTGCATCATCTAAATCTGTTGCAGTTGTGATTGATACTTTAGTCTATGATTTGGCAAATTCATCCAACATCTTGGCGCCTTTTAATTATTGTCAATTTATTACCTTATTATGAGTTTGTTCCTGTTAATCTAACAACCAATGGTGTCTTTAAATCAACCAATTAAGCTGCTTTGATAATACCTTCAGCAATGATGTTGCATTTCATAATACCACCAAAAATATTAATAAGGATTGTTTCTACCCTTGGATGAGAGTTCAAGATTTCAAATGCTGTCTTTACTTATTCAACATTAGCACCACCTCCGACATCTAAGAAATTGGCAGGTTCTCCACCATATAATTTAATAATGTCCATTGTAGCCATAGCCAAACCAGCTCCATTCACCATACAACCAATATTTCCATCTAATGCAACATAGTTCAATCCTGCTGCCAAAGCCAATTCTTCATGAGGATCTACCTATTCTGAAGCAACTGATGTTTTTCTCAATTCTACCAACTACTTTTATCTAAATTTAGCATTGTCATCAACATTAATTTTAGCGTCGATGCAGAATAATTGATTTTTTGGATCTGTTGCCCATGGATTGATTTCTACTTAAGTAGCATCCAAAGAAATAAACATCTTATAAAGATTTCTCAATTATTCAACTGCTTATTATCTAACAGATTATAATTGAAGAGTGTCAACAACCTTATTGGCAATTTGATCTGTTAATCCTGTGTTTACATCAATTGGTAAGACAATAATACTATTTGGATCTGTCTTTGCTACTTCTTCGATTTCCATTCCACCATTTATTGATGCAACAATAGCTGGCTTTTATGAATTTCTATCCAGAATAAATGCTAAATATAACTGACGTACTATGTCTACACCTTCGTGTACAAGGACTGCATTCACTTACAAACCCTAATTTAGTAAATATTAGTCAGTACTTCTTTTGGTGTCTAATGTGTTACCAATTTATATCCAATCATTTGTTTAGTGTAGTTGGCTACTTCTTCTGGAGTTTTGCAGATCTTGACTCCTCCCTTCAAACCACTTGATAATGTTCCTAGAATTAAGCTTTATTCATACCCTTTCCTCTTCCACCAGCATGCACTTGGGATTTAAGGATCAAACCACCACTTGGATCTAATGTCTTTGCTACTTTGGCAGCATCGTCAGCATTCAAAGCGATTGCTCCTTTTTACACTCTGACATTGAACCCTCTCATCAAGTCTTTACTTTGATATTCATGAAGATCAAAGCATTTAACAACTTTGTGTTACAATGCAGCCAACCTTGTAATGCGATTGAACATTTATTTTAAATCTTTTTATTTAATCAAAGCACAATAACTAATCACTTAAAAAATAAACTATTTTTAGGATTCAATAAAGCAATCTATACACACTCCTCTTAGAAATAAGATTAATATAATTAATAATTACAAAAGAAAAATGTAAAAACCAATGAATCAAAAAACTATTTTTCATGGCTTTTTCTTGATATCATTCGATTGCAAAATCGATCTTTAGATTGGATTCTTGAAGTTGAAGTAAACTGATTTGAAATGGAGTAGATTGTATTTTATTTCTAAATCTTGATTCTCTCTTTCCATCAATTGCTATTCAGCTTTCAAGGTCATACCTGGATCATGTTCGACTATACCTTCAAAGGTAGAAATTTAAGCAATTTAAATGTTTTGTTGATGTACACCTAATCCTTCATGCAAATCGCTTAAGGAATATCCCACTCCAATACTCTTTATACTACCTTAATTAGTTATTGCACTGTATTATTATGCACTGCTCCCGTTATCCGATGTTCCGACTAATTCATCTTAAGCACCAAAGGTTTTAACATTTTGAGGTTACAAATTCTCTCCTAAGAATTCCCTATATATTTTTAGTTATTTAATTACCTTCTTATCGTACCACAGCTTTAATAATTTGAATTTTATGTGCTTTTCAATTTTTTATGACCTTTTTGCTTATGAGACCTGCTTTTTTAAATAGTCCAATCCAATCCTTAATCTGAAATATTGTGTAAAGTCGTAAGGAACAGACCCCTTAGCATTGCATATGATGGTTTTTATTATGACGACAATGCTTTAACATATCTCATATATCTTAATTTAATGATATGGTTACTTTAAAATAGAATTTGGGCATTCTGAACACAACTCTTCAATTTTTGTTTCTTATTTTAATTTTCCTATTTTTTCTAATCTCTGTGTATCATTTTTTTCGATATTCATCCATGGCAAACGTTATTTTAATAAGTATATTAACAAGTAACCTAAAGATTCTAAGTCATCCTTTGCTGTCTAATCTATCCCTTAATGAGCAGCCAAACTTGCATATCTACTAGTACCAATAAAGGATATCTTCTTTTTTTTCTTGGTTTTTTAATTTATATTTCGAGATATTCCAAAATCAATAAGAAAGATCTTGTCGCTATCGGCTTTGCTTAATATATTTTCAGGTTTGAGATCTCTATGTATTATATTCCTATAAATTATTTATTAATTAACCTTTTGTGTATTTGTTCTAAAATCCATAGCAATTAGAAAGCTATGTTGTACACACATTAGGTTGAAAACTTCTAATATTGCTTTTAAAAATATGTTAAATCGTGTCCAAGCATTCTTGTTATCATAACGTTGCATTTCTTGAATTGACCATACCAATATAATTCAGGAATCTAAGAAACTCCTTCCAATAACGTCAATATTTCAATCTAATTTGACAAACTATAATACTTCTTTATTTAAACTACTAAAACTTGCCATTTCTTGCCTTTCCACCTTTATTGCAACATTTTTGTTTCTTTTCATGCATCTCCCAATATACACAATTCCAAATGAACCTTATGATATTCTTTTAATTATTTCATATTGATTATCAATTACATCTCCTTATTAAATTTGGTTCATAAATTTATTAATAGAAAGAATGATGATGTATTTTAAATCAATTCTTAAAAATAATAATTATTTATGATGGACTTTTAATTTACATATTAGACTTTTTGGTAATGATATCAAAAATAATGTTGTTGCAATGAACGTAAAGAAAAATTTTATTTACAAATAATACTTAAAATTTATGTCATTTATCAATTATTGATAAGTTGGAAATAAAAGTTGATTTAAAAAAGAAAAATTGCTGAATTACTTTTTTATAATAATATAATTTACAATTTCATAAAAAACCGAAGTTGAGGAGAGGAATATTTTAATCATCATTAAATAATATATTCAGTTAAAATAATTTGTTAAATTATAAAATAAATATATTTAATTGAATGTTTTAAGGGCAGTACCAAAATCTGATGATCAATTAAAAAGATCTTCTTAATTTGAATTTCGAATGTATAAACTGAAATTGATTAATTATAGAGAATTACATCAAGATTGGAAGCGGCTATTAAGCAGTTAGAAGAATTTTCAAGAATGTGCAGTACGATTAGTTTGAAAAATAGCAGTTGAAGGAGTTAAAGGGATTTATGGATTCAATTCCTATTTAGTATTTAAAGGAGTATGTTTAGTGATCATATTTGAGGGTTCAGGACGATTCTGTATTATTGCGATTTTTATATGCTCATAAATTCATGAAGGAGGAGACAGTTAATTATTTTGTTGATCACTTAGACTGGCTTAATAATCCAGAAACAACTATATTAGATGACCTTCCTCAATACGATAAAATCATCTAAATCATAGGTAGGGATGATATGTTAAGACCCGTATTGCACATAAATTTATGCCAACCTTTGGATAATCATTTTATCAAGGCCATAACCAATAAACTAATATTGATGGAAGACTACATGTTTGCGTCAAGTAAAGTGGAAAGTTGGATAATAATAATTGATATGAGCTAATTCAATCCTAATGTTTAGAAAGAGTAAATTGAATAAGCAGTTAAGCATTTTATTACAAACTTCCCAATGTCATTGGAACATATCTACTTTTTGGATGCAAGTGAAATTTTAAGATAGATAGGTGAAAATTTGTTGAGTTAGAAAGAATTTAAGATATTTGATTTGGATGACAAAATTTCTATTATGAATAAAGCTGAATTTAAGAAGGATAAGTTATAGTTGCTATCACCTGAATATAATACTTTATTTATTGTTGAAGACCCATTGTTTTAGTAGGCATCTCAAAAGTCTTTGTCTTAATTAGTTATCAATTAGCCACAACCTACATTATATGGCTAACCTTAGAAGGCCTAATAAAATGCTGATCTAATTGGACCCTTGTATCCTTTGGTTGTTTATGCAGTATCGTAACCTTAACCTTATGTTCCTGAGATCCATGACAAAGAATTACAATAGTACACAAATTAGAAATAAATTCCCACCTTCTTTTTAGACACTTAGAATTAATTTTGCCAAAATTATCAGCCTCATAAATATAATAATACAAGTGTACCTTAACATTAGTAACAGATTGATACTATACCTTAACAGTAAACTAACAAAAGAGTTGTCACTCAGTTGTAATCCCAAATGACTTTTCAAAATACAGAATATTCTATGTATTAATTAGATAATTATATGTAGGAGGACAAAATACGATGATATCATTGAATAATACAATTGGAATAAGTATGGTATTGCCTAGTAATAGCCTATAGCAGACACAGAGAAAATAATCTATGATGCAACATATCATGATTCATCATAACATCAAATCAATACACCATATTTATAGTAAACTCCAACTTTACCAGGAACAGAAAAAACTATAAAGAAGTTTGATATCCATAATACTCAAGATGTTCATTCAACCGGAGGATTTTTTGAAGATCCTATTCTTCCTTAACATGATTATAATAATGTTCAGCCTTCTTTTTACAGTGATTAAAAACACTTGCCAATCAAACATTTTGATTTTGAAAATAACTCTCCATAGTTAACTCAACAATAGAGGAATATGTATACAGATCCACGATCTCCACTCGAGATCGATCAATACCCCCCAATTCATTAGTAAATAGAAAAAAAATTTGATTTTGGTCCAATTCCAGTAAGACCATCTGAATAATCCTACACACCCTCTTATATAGCTTCAGATAAACCTTATATTCCAGAAAGGATCTCGGACATTCCAATGTATCAAAACAATTATTTATAACAGCAGCCATTTCAAAATATTCCTTCATCTTCTCTACCTCAAACTTATGGATATTCACCTTATCAGCCATAAACACCCTTTAGTCCTCTTCCAAGTAGTACTAATTTATATGTTGCTCCAACTTATCCATTAACAACTACAAACAGATCCTACCTTTAGAACTCAACCTAACCTAAAATAATCGAATAAGACGGAATCAAATTTCAGGATGAAACAATGGTTGTTGGCGACCCTGATCAAAGACCAACAAAATCTTCAAATAGAGATCCAGCACTTGATTAATAATAATGTTAAATTTTTTGATTTTGAATATTATTCTTAATTTTTTATCTCTGAATTTTATTGCTTGTTGCAAAGTTAAAAATTTCAAGATTTGAAAATTTATTTCTAAATGTGCAAAAAATGCTATTCAACATTATATATTTTTATTATAATATTAATAATAGTTTTTATTAATAATTTTGTAAACTAACTATTAGGAGTAGGTGAATTTTTGACATTAACTATGTTTATTATAGTTTAGGCTATCAATATTCAAATTTAAGCCTATTTGATCTCCAGAATGAACAATATCATTTTTACTTTAGCAATAACATTAATTAATCAATATTATTTTAGTTAAAATATAAACATTGTTTAATGAAAGTTATATTCTTTGTTTAATCAAATTGAAAATATTGTCTTGAACCATGTTTTAGATGAGGATTTCAATGCATTTATCAATTTATTTTGCTTTTACTATATTGCAGAAAATGGAATATAATTTATTTAAAATTTACTGACATCATCTTCAAATGGTATTTAAAGCCGATTCATAACTTTTAATTAATTAAATTAATCTAATGGGTTGCGTCTAAAACAAAGCCAAACTATCCATGTCCTAAAGAATTATACATTTATAAGAAAAGTCTGCTTCAATTGCAATTCATCATTAATAATTTCAGATCAAAGATCAATAGTACAATATACTCAAAAATCCCATAATGAGGAGAAGAGAATAAAAGAAAAGCAAAATCTCTTACACCAGTGCATGTACTCCCATTATGAATGACTGAAAATTTGAAAGACCTCATGTTCATAATATAATATTTATTTTGTATTTTCAACTTGCTCAATCTACACTGATCTGCATGTCCCTTTCATTTCCTGTCAATCTTCATCTTTAATTTTTAATCGTTTTACATACTTATATTGTACCGATAAACCAATCATATATAAATCAAAAAATTAATCATAGTTATTATTTCAAGAATGTTTTATATATACTTTTTGACAAAATTTAATTATTATCTGAATGCTTTTGTTTAGCTTCTCTTATGCAAACTAATCAGCTTTATCTTTCGTATTCTTGAGTCGTTTCTTATTTGATGACAAAAACAAAGACGACATACCACTATTGTAATTAAATCGATAACAAATGTTATTCGTTAATTTCAAACCTAGTCAAAAGCAATTTTATCTTCTTTCTTTCTACATCACTCCTTTTTAAAAATTAATAAAAGTTAAAGTGATTATACGTGAAGAGATAAATATAAAACATAGATCAAGAGAATTATCTTTACACATATGAATTTTAAGCTTCTACTTTATTCTAATCATTGATTAAACTTGGTGTTGCAGTGTGAGCTCTTCTTTTAACTATAGGATTCTTTTATATTTTGTATTTTTCTAAGCAAAACTGATTAAGAATTTCTCTTTCGACCTCATCTTCCTCAATTTGTTTTGAAGTTAGTTGAGAAGCTAACTACACAGATTGAAGTTTGTCAATTTTATTCTTGGATGCTAATGAACAACCCATTTAAAAATAATTAATTAGTTTCAATCGTCGTGTTTAATATTACGAAAAATAACAAAACTAAGTTCTAGATAGTATCTATTAACTATGCTGATTATTGTTATTCATATACTGTATTTACTAACCTAGCTAATTTAGCTGTCATATCTACTCATCTCCTCCAATCAGAGAACTTTTTTAATCTGAACTTTAAATTTATATAATCTAATTTTTAAATTGGAATCAGATCAATTTTATGCCATTTGGAGATATTTTTTCTTTATAACATATTGATAATTTAATCATTACTATCACTTTCATTACACCAATATCAATACGAGTTAATTTTAAATCACAAATTTGAGTCAGGTCACAAAACATAAATTGGGTGCGTGTTGGCGTTTTAGTTAATTAGTTTAAGATTATTCTTAGATGTTTATTAATATATAAACCCAATTAAAAATTCCTACTATCTGAAGCATTGGGAAAGAGTAGATGAGAAATGTATCAATTACAATAAAACAGTGATTAAATGAGTTGATTTCTTAAAAATTTTGGCAACATCAAGTACAATGACATAATTAATTAGATGATAATATTATTATATTGAAATCAAATAAAATACTATTGAAGTCGCATAAGGAAGTGCTATTGATTAAATACGCATAAGATTGAGCTTAAGGAGACAGTCATTAGTTAAATTACTGAATTGCACAGTATAAACCTATTTTTTAAATTAGGTTGATTTATCTATTTTTAAGTTACTTCCTTGTTCAATATGCTATGGTTTCAACTTAAATGATAAATAATGATTCTGGGTTATTCTTAAAAATTATAGAAATCAATTTAAATTTAGAAAGTTAAAATAAAAAATATTGTTATCCTAATATAAAAAAGTAATTGTATTATACTAAATATATAAAATTTCCCCTTCTTTTTTTGTCCTAATTCATCCATAAATAATTTTATATCATAGTAAATTTAATAACTATATTGTATTTGAAATTGAATAAATTTAATTTTTAGTTACAAAAAAACTTTCTTAATTTTATGATCAAATCATGTAAATAAAATATCAATGATTTTATTTAATTGAAACTCATTTTTATTTTAAGTATTACATAAATAAACCACTTCTAGAAGTCTTAATTGAACAATATAATTTTTAGAATATAGTTATATTTTATAAATTAACCTCTAAAAAGTAGAAATAAATGAATAGATTATTAAATAGATTTATTATGTATTCATAGTAATTAACACATTAACTTTCAACCTCTCCTTTTCCCAATAAAGGTGCTATGAGTAATAACTAAGGCTATATCTAAAAATTAATATAATTTTACATTATTAAGTAAGATATAAATTATTAAAGTAATCTTCTAATTTTACTAATCTTTATCTTAATATTTTATATGACTTTTCATTGTAAATTCCAAAAATTAACATTTCGAATTGTGTTTCATTGCAGTTATCATTGTTTATTTGGATGTAGATTTAATTAGATATATTGCATTCAAAAATTTCGATTAAAATGAGAAATAGAGCCTCTTTGTACCCCAAGAAAGTAAAATCTAAAAGATTTTTCGACAAAATAATCTATTTTTACGAATACAACAATTTTAAATTAGAAAAGACTTTGCTTAAATTTACTTACTTGATTTACTTCTATTCCAATTTTTCTTATAAATAGTGATATATAATCAATTTAAATAATCCTTTTAAATTTGATGTTTTATGAATAAGGATTCTTTTAAATTATTGATATATACTTTTTAATAAGACTCGATATTTAAATTGGAATTGCTATTCTATCTTTAAATTTTATTGTTCTCCTACGATTCTGCTACATTTGCATTGGTCAATTTTTATCAAAATAATAGGATTGGTTCCTGAGAATATTGAATATGTGATCTCTTAAGCTTTCTAATTCAATTCAATGATAAGTGATTGATTTATGATGTTATCATTCTACTTGTCGAATTTATCTATTTATTTAAATAGAAAATTTTCTAAATTTATTTTTTTATGAAAGGTTAATTTCGATTTCCTTAAGAAATTCTTCAAATCCTCATTGGTATCACAGTTGACAATGAAAGAAAAAGATCCTTTTACAATAAAAGTGTGTCTTAATTGATCAAAATTAAAGATTACACAAGGTTCTGTGACCATGCTTAATAGAATCTTATCCCATTATTCATTTAGGAGTGTAAGTTAAAATTTAGATCTTTCTGCAGCAACATTTTAATAAAGGGAAAATAAAAGCAGGAAGCAAATCAAGAATGCTGATAAAACAAATGCTTAGGAAAAGTTTGGTTGGTAAATTATAAAATAAGCTAAGTAAATTGAAAAAATTGATAAGACCTAAACTAATGCATCTATAAATTCTCCAGAAGTAATGATTACAAATTAAAATCCTACTATCAATGCAGATGCTAATTAATAATGAAATTAATTTTTGCTATCATCAACTCTCAAATAAGGGATCATCATTAAATAGGTAACAAGCATTAATGCATAGCGACAGCATTGAGGCTTTATCATTAGAATTGCAATTAGACATAAATCACTAACAAAATAGCCTATTGTTCCATAAATTTCATCAAGGCTTTAGGTAATAATAGAAAAAGTCCCTTTAACCAGAACGACAAGGAATGTTAAATATATTATTTTTTTAACTAAAGGTTTCCTTTTTTCTCTCAATTAAATTTCCTAATACTTTTCTTCTAATTTTGAATCCTTAAATTGCAAGGTGTATCTGTTTATCATAAATTTGTGAACAATATATTATTAATATTTAATTTCATCAATTAAGAAACACCATGATAATATAATGAAAAACAAACAATTTATGATATAAGGTCAAAACTTTGTAAATTAATCAAGCTGATTACATTTTTGAGATAAAAGAAAAAATTCGAAAAAAGAGGAAAATTATAATCTTGCAAATTTAATATTCTTAAGCTATAGCTCAGAATTGTTATTGTTTTGCATAACCGAGAAACAATATCAAATTCAACATATGGGTAATAGTTAAATTAAAACATCAAAAATATGTTACACCAAAACAACCTAATATTCATATTCAATTTCCAATAATAATTTAGATCTAAAAATAATTTTTTTAATTACACAACTTATAATTATTAAAATGTTACTCCATTAAAATGTGGCTTTCAGAATCTGCAAACAGTCTAAATTGCGTTTTTCAACTAATTTTCTATGGAAAAATACGTTTGATTTAAAGTAATAAATGATGTTAAATAAATCAATCCTATTTGACTTAGTCCTAGAAATATAAAGTTATACTAGGACTGTTTAAAGTAAAGCACAGAAATTTAATATGCATTAAAACAAATTGATTAAATGTTTATTATTTATACAATTATAAAATAATTCAAATTTCAAAGTGATGCAGCCAGCGAAATAATAATAATAGTAGTTATCAGTTTAAGCATAAAAAGAGAGGGGTATTTAATGAAATGATAGCTAGATCGATTAAAAGCTTAGCGAGAAGGGCAATTGAATAAAAAAGAATAAGCCTTAAACAAATTAAGTGATGAGGAAGTGATAGTCTAATTAAAGGCAAAGGGATTAGGCGTATATGGAACAAAATAAGAGAAATTAGATAGATTGAAGAAAGCTAATGGTATAATTGTAATGAATATAAAGGGATTGAAATTAGTAATAAGCAAGAGCAAGTTCCTTAATAATAATAATAACAATAACAATAGTAATAAGCACAATAGGTAGTTGCATAATAATAAGCACAACAACAGAAAGGATCAGTTGTTGATAATATCAAAAAGATGGAATAACAACGAGAAGAACGTCGTAAAAATATGTAAGAATTGAAAAGAGAGAAGGCAGAGAGAGAAGAATAGAATTAAATATTGGGTAAAAATGTCGATGTAGAATTTGAAATCATGATTGATAAAACAAGACTCAAAGGAGGATTAATATAAGAACATTAGACTACATAAAATATCAAATTATGTGTGTGTGTTAGGAAGAGACCGATCTTTAAAAAGGAGGAAGTTGGAGGGGAAATCGATGCTATCAGTTGTGCAAATCCTATGATTAGAGTGCATGAACCTAAATTAAAAGTAGATGGCATTACAAAATATGTTGAAAATCATGATTTCTAATTTGATAACACTTTCAGTGAGGTAGAATAAGGCAAAGACATTTACGAGGTTAGTCTGGCCCCATTGATGGACTTGTTGGTGAATTAAGGAGTTGTAACTTGTTTTGCTTATGGTCAAACAGGTTCTGGTAAGACATACACTATGAAAAGCATTTAGGAGTTATTGGCCAGTGATTTATATAAGTTAATCAGTACAACTCCTTCTTATAAGATATTCGTATCATTCTTTGAGATTTATGGTGGAAAATGCTATGATTTGTTAAATGGCAAGGCACCTTTATAAATAATGGAAGACAAAAATAATAACATATAGATTTAAGGATTAGTTGAAAAGCCAAGCGAATCAGAACAGGAGTTATTTTAGTTAATGGAATTGGCTAACTCGGTTAGAACAACTCATGCAACTGTTGCAAATGATACATCTTCGAGGTCTCATTCTATTTGTTAAATTGCAATTAGATAAGGGTATTCAGACATTGGTAAATTAATCTTGGTTGATTTGGCCGGATCAGAAAGAGCATAAGATACTTAATCAAACAATAGATAAAGGAGATTGGAAGGAGCTGAAATCAATAAGAGTTTATTGGCTTTGAAAGAATGCATTAGGGCTATGGATTCAGGATAAGGACATGTTCCTTTCAGAGCCTCTAAACTTACATTGGTTTTGAGAGATTCTTTTACTGCTAAATCAAATAAATCTAGAATTATAATGATTGCTTGCATCAGTCCAGGTAGTTCATCTGCTGATCATTCATTGAATACTTTGAGATATGCCGATAGATTGAAGGATAAATCAAATTAAGCTAAGGTGTAATTGGAAGAAAGGGAAGTCACAAATGAGGAATTATTGTATAGATAATAGTAAGGATAGGATAGGTAATCTGATAAGAATCTAGATAATAATAATAATAATAATAAATAATTGGATAAGTAGAACCCTCCTCTACAATTACCAAAAATAAATGATCCAAGAAATCAAAATAATTAGAATGCTGGTAATATCAAAAAGAACTCATCCTAAGTTCCTGAGAAGGAAAAACCTAAATCTTAACCAGTACCTCCAAAACAATAGAAAAAGATCAATACTGTATAAGAGGACTCAGACGACGATGTGGCAGCTGAAGAATTAGTTAATAAAAAGAATGGATAAGTCAAAGAGGATGTCAGATGCATGAAGGAAACTATGATGAAAAATGAATAAAACAATGCTAATGGAAATGGAAATGAATTCTTTGATTTTCATGAAAAAGTCAATACAATTCTGGAAGAACAAGATGAAATACTAAATATTCATATGGCTGCCATAAAAGTAATGTATCGCATTTAATGTTATAGGAAGATGCTAAATTATTACAATAAGAAAGTGAATTGATTCAGTCAATTTAGGGAGTTGGGATTGTAGATTATGATGTCGATACTTACGTTGGCAATCTAGAAGCATTCATTAGAAAGAAGCTGAAAATTTATAATTTGTTGAATAAAAAACTCTTAGTATTTAAGTAATTTATCAATTTTATGTAATAGGACACATTTGAAAGAGGAAGAAGAAATCAGTTCTAAGATGAAGAATACCTTCTATTATTGAAAATATATCAATTAATTATATTCTAAGACATCTTTAGATATAAAAACAACTAATTTTAAAGGGTCTATCTAAATATTCCCCTATCTATAGGCTATATAGTAATTCCCTTAAGCTTTATTTTATAGACATCTTGGAATCATGTTGAATATGATAGAAGATAGGAATATAATAATTAATTTATTTATATATATTATTAAGATGGATGAACCATAAGTAGTAAAAATAATTGTAGTTGGCGAATCATATGCCGGAAAGACATCCCTGTTATAGTAATATTGTTATAAGGAGTTTGATCATAATCACAGTGCAACAATAGGTTGTGATTTCACTTTAAAGTTGATTACAAAAAATGACACAAAACTGAAGTTATAGATTTGGGATGTGGCTGGTATCAATTAATTAAATTCAAAGGATAGGAGAGATTTTAAAATTTGTCTAAAATGTTTATCCGATAAGCAAAAGGTTGCTTAATCATGTGTGACATTACTAATAAGAAATCCTTGGATGCCGCTTTGTCTTGGCGTAATGTTGTTAAGGATATTGCTGATGAAGTTCCTATATTTTTAATTCAAAATAAAACAGACTTATTGTAAGGAGAAAGAGAAGAGTACTAAACCGAACAATATTTAAATCAATTTGCACAACATAACAATTTTACTCGGAGTTACTAAATAAGTGTGAAATTAAATCAGAATGTAGATTTGATATTTTATGAGCTTGTGGAGGCTATGATAGAGAAAGGAGTCATAAAATTAGAAGACAGTGTAATCAAGAGGTATATTTTTAATTAACATTAAAGTTCCTTTGTTATCAAAAACGATAATAATGATCGAAATAAAGCAAAGAAAAAAGAATGTTGTTGAATAAATATACATCATCTATATTACTAAATCGTATAAATACTTATTAACCTAAACAGATGTAATCGATATCATCATTCATTCATAAACATCACAATATGCTTGTCTTGTTAAGATGTTCGATCTGTTAATTATTCTATTTTGAGAACAAACTATAAATGGAGCAGCTCTGTCCTCAATCTTTGTAATTTCTCCATTTGTAATAATAACAATTCCTGGATCAAGAGTACCAATAATTAAGGATAATTGATCTTAATTCTCTATAATTGCAAGTTAGACAACTGCACTTCCCATTTGATATTCATAGAGCTTAGTAAATTCTGGGTATGAGGACAAGATAACTTTGCCACTTGAATCTCCTGTTAGAATTTTATTTCCATGAATATAATGATGCATTATTTATCCCTTATGCCCGATATCCACAGTATTCTCATTGTATGATATTTTATTTCCCATTATATATAATGTATCATCATGAGATCTTAGTTAAGTGACCCAAGGCTATTAGTTTTGAGTGCATTTTAATTCAACAGTGTCTAAATCGTATATTAATAATTTATCTGATGTTGTACCCACATATAGTTGATCCTTATGAACGCATATTGAAAGAGGAATCTCAGGTAATTAAGTTACTTTAGGTTCTTCGTCGCCTTTATATATTTTCAAAGTTCCATTTACTGAAGCTATGATGTGATATTCATCATGAATCAAAGCATCTGCAATTGCATATTCATTTCCTTCTTTCTTGTATAATAATTTCAAAGATTCCAAGTCCCACACTGATAAATCGTGATCATTGCCAATACTAACAAAGGCATTTAACTTCGGATGTTTAACAAACTTGAAGAGAGTGCCATGCAAAGAAATATCAATTAATTCAGAATGAACTCTTTTTCCTTTAAACATAAAATAATATAAATAACAAAAAACATGACAAAATTTATTCTAAAGCAAAACAAGCGTATTGAATTTCTAGAATTTTGAAAGGAAATTTCATTTATTATTATGTAGCAATGTTGATAAAAGTAAATTTTACTCATTCTATTGATCTAATTAGTGAAAGGATTACATTACTTACATATTTATAAGATCATATACAGATATATCAAATTGCCTCACATGAAAATAAAATTATCCGAGAAGGATGAGTATAGATTGATTTTTAGTAATGATCAAAGTGTCTGCAAACAAGAATAATATAATATCAGAATTTAGTTTTGCTCAATAATAAATTGAAATGTCAGGAATCTCAATTATATACTTCAAATAAATTAAAAATGAATATTTAAATCGAAAATGCTAGTTCTTTAAATACTAAAATCGTAACCATATTCAATAATATTGAAATATTTTTTTTGATTGATAACTACATCAGAATTAACAAGAAATCAAGTTAATTATATTGAAATAGAATTTAAATCAAGTAAAATAAAGAATTTAGAGGTATTCTTTGGATGTGAAAACAATTAGTAAATAGAAACCGTTGAAATTAATTCTAAAACGTATTTATCATTTTAACAAATTTACCAAATAACTGCAAACTATTTTTATTTTGAAAATTATAGATTCTGAAAAATAACATCTAAATTAGAAACAATAATCAGTGATCATGCAAGATTCTCATCACTAACCTCCGAAAATAGTTCTTAGGAGTTTTAATTTGATATAGGGTTAAGTTATAGAATTTTAATAAATAAGATACAAATCTCATAATTCTATTAAAAAGTATTGAAAATGAGTTGATAGAATTCAAAATATTTATTTCAAATATCATTGTCTTAATATATGGAAACTGTGGAAGTTATAGAGCCAGGTTATGCTAAAACTAAACAGATTATTAGTCACTATGGAAAAAAATACTATTTGGGATACATTAATTATGGAATCCAAGGCATTAAAGAAGAGACTTGTGCAGTGAAAATCTATTAGTTAGAAAGCATGGTATGAAGAATTTCTAATGGTAGTAAGACAACATTGATGCTGAAAGAGAGAAAGAAGTACTGATGAGTCTGGATCATGAAAATATTGCCAAAACATACAAAATTATATAGAAGGACAAGTAGATTTACATTTTTAGGGAATATGACGCACAGATGACTTTGAAAACTCTTATCGATAGATTAGAAGCTGCTAAATAAGAGATTGATTGCAGTAAGAAGTTCAATTATTATAATAGGGCTTATATTAAGTTTAGGTGCCAGAATGATCGATTGTCTCAATTACATGGAATCATTATCGCTTACAAATAGAGATTTGAATCCTAGCAATATTTTCCTTAATTAGGAAATGAATTTTAAAATTTTTGATTTCGGATAATCTAAAATCATAGAAAAGGACGAAATAGGACTTACTATGGGTATTGGTATTAATGATGTATAGAATCTAGTATTATTTATAGTATTTTATGAGTCCTTAAATGTTGGGATTAGAAGAAGAAAATGGTGAAAATATAGAACTTAATTATTACAAAAGCGACATTTGGAGTTTGGGCATGATTCTCTATTATTTCGGAGAATATTAATATCCTTGGAGAAGA
This sequence comes from Paramecium octaurelia, assembly GCA_905182995.1. Taxonomy (NCBI): domain Eukaryota; phylum Ciliophora; class Oligohymenophorea; order Peniculida; family Parameciidae; genus Paramecium; species Paramecium octaurelia. The sequence continues at coordinate 45,674 of CAJJDP010000055.1, forward strand.
GAATTAAAATAGAGTGAAATGGAATTTGAATTGGAAATTCAAAAGATGAAAGATCCTAATTATAAACTGTAATTTAGAAGAATTACAAGTCCAGAATTAAAAAGTTTGATTTCAAGAATGTTGATTTATGATTAGGACAGGAGAGCTTCTGCAAAGCAATTACTAGAGGAACCTTTCATTAAACCATATGTGAAATAGCCATCTCCATAGGTATTCTTAAATTTACCATATCATTTAGATAACTAAATTACAATTTTTGTGCGAATTGATTTAAAGGTTGAAAGATATGAAAGCTGCATACGACGTTGATGAAGTGTATTAAGACTTAATTTTCAATCTTTTAATAAGATATTTTACTGAAAATAAGAAGTTGCTCAATAAGAGATCTAAATTTTATAACAGTTACCGTTAATTATTGGACTATCAGATGTTCAATAAAAAATAATTGTGGTATATTTTTAAAGTCAATTCTTAAACCAAACGATAACTTAAGAATTATGTTAATGAATATAGAAGGTAATCTACATTAAATCATCGCTAACAAGAGGAGTTAATGCTATTGTTATAGGCTATGAATAGTGAAAAGTAATACCCAAATAACCCTTAACAATTAATTGAAGAAGCAGAGAAATATTATTTAGAAAATTGAAACCTATAAATTTCACATTTATAAAATATTTACATGAGAATATATAAAAATTTCTAACCTTATAAATATGATATCTCTAAATGAGCAAGCCTTTAAAAAGCTATACAAATCTAAGATAGCCACTCTCCTTGCAGACTATAAGTAATTAACTAATAAGCATTAATTTAAAATCAAAACTATATAAATCATTATAAAAAATGTATTCATCAGATTTCGTTATTGAGTTGTTAAGATATTTTTGATTGCTATTTTTATTTTTGATTTTTAATTCTCTAGATCACACCCATAACACTTCCTATTTTTAATTGATGAACTTTTAAGGTTTCATCAGGAATAATTAGTTTGTCTTTTCTTAACATCATTTCTAATTTTGTTGTTATGATATTAGAGCTTTTCTTTTTGACAAATTTGATTGCTGGGGTAGAGATCTTCCTATTGCTTTCAATAGATTATTATGACACACTTCTTAATTTAGCAATTCTATTCATAAACTCATCAATTGCTTATTTGCTACAATTGCTATCCTTCAATCTTTAACGAATTCCTGTCATTATTGCTTGATTTTTGTCAGGTATATTCTTACGTAATGATTCGTTTAATTGTTCCATAGTACTCGCTTCAATTGAAGCCTGTTGTTTTGAATACAAATCTGCTGCACTTTGATTGTTGGAGATGATTAACTCTATCCATAATGCACAACTTTACTCTTGTGTATGATTCTTTCTGGGCTTTGAGAAATGAAAGTGTTTCCATCTTTAGGTGGCGATTGTTGCTATGCCAATGTTCTCTCCGTTATTGATTTAATCTAATGATGATTCAATTTTATTATTCTTGATTTCTTCTCATCTCTCTCTTGAGTTTTCTCTCTGTATGATATTATGCGAGGTTAACTGTTGCTTGTTATTTTCTTTTACATTCGCTAATCCAACAATGCAATAATCTCATCTATATTCTCTGGCTCTGTGCAATCAATTGATTTATCTTTTAAATTCATTTTTGCTATTTCTTACTGCAATTTTTTTATGTTCATTACAATCGAATGTAAATATGAGAAATAATCTTACTAGCATCTATTCGTAGTCACATACTCCAAGTAACTAACCTTCTCAAATGCCCTTTAACTTAAACCCAACTTGTTCAAAGCAATCTGTGTTGCTTAAGAATCAAAATCAATTTTTTATTCTAAAATTTGCTTCATTTCATGAATTGCCATTTTATTCATATTTTAATATTATTATTGTTATTATGCAAAATACTGCAAAAGCGCTTACATCATAAAATAACCTATACTTTTGACAGCCAATCAAAGAATACAACACTAACCTAGAATGTCTAGAAGCAAATACGATTTTTATTTAATAATTCATTAATAATCTACTTAACTTCTAAAAACTGATTTTAAATTCTGAAAACTAACATGTATACTAAGATATTAATTATGAGATAAAAAGATATCTAATACAATCTCTTTATTTAACTGACAATATATAGGAAATAAGAGTATTATCATATAATAGTAAATATTCAGACAGAATGAATATTTCAAATAGATACATGCCTATTGTGATTATAATATAGAGGATATGTAAATATTTAAAAAAACAGCTATTCTAATTGAAAAATCTCTGGACTGAAACTTCTTTAAAACAAAAATTCAAGAACATTAAATAATTAATTCTTAATATAATTTAAGAATACCAAATATTTTATTTATATAAAATAATTAATAGATTAATATCTTCAATTCATTGTATACTCCTATCTCTCATGAGATGGTACCAATTGTAATTTTGGCTTGATATTCATTGCCAGAAGTTCTTAAAATAATAATTTACAACAATATGGCAATCTAATTTAATAAACTTTGTCTGTGTTACAACCTCTACACACCGAATCACTCTTAAACATTCCGCATATTTCACAGACGTAAACATTGAATGGATCACTTGAAATCAATAATCTCTCTATTAATAGATTTGAGGCTCCATAAGCTAAAAAGCAATCTCTTTCCATCTCTCCAATACGTTGACCTCCATCTTTGGCTCTTCCTTCAACAGGCTGACGTGTGAGTTTCTCCATGGGACCTTTGGCTCTGGCATGAATCTTATCGATGACCATATGCTTAAGTCTTTGATAGAAAATAGGTCCTTGATAGACATAACACTCCATATATTCTCCAGTGATTCCAGAAATCAAACAGTCTTTTCCTTAATAATGGAATCCTCTTTTCAATAGTTCTTCTCCTACCTAGAGTACATTCTCTCCTCCAAAGGCAGTACCGTATTTGAATTTGCCTTCCAAAGCTCCCAACTTACCGCACAATAGTTCCATTAATTTAGCAATTGTCATTCTTGATGGATAACCATGAGGATTCATGATGAGATCAGGACACCATCCTCTTTCATTGAAGGGCATGTCTTCCTAATTAACAATGAGACCAACAACACCCTTTTGACCATGACGACTTGAGAACTTATCTCCAAATTCAGGTCTTCTGATTTACCTGAAGATTGTCTTGATTGTTTTGATTTTCTCAGTTCCATCATTGGTATTATTAATAATCAAGACTCTATCCACAGTATATGGCCATTTTTCTTTGAAAACAGAGGGAGTGTCTGCTATTTAGACATTATCAGTCTACGGATTATCTGGAACTTGTGGCGTCTTTTTATTCACATAAATATCTCCATGATGCAATTGGGCTCCCACCTTCGTAATGCCATCATTGTCTAGAGCATGGTATTTCTTAATAAACTTCTTTTTGGTATTATGAGTTTTGGTTGGTGGTTCATCAATCCTCTCATTGAATCTGCTCTCCTTATTCCTTTGATTGATTTCACATTCAGTCACTGACTTTTTATAGACTGCAGTTCTACCGAATCCTCTATCCAGTGAAGATTTATTCATAATCAAAGCATCTTCGATATCGTAACATGAATAACTCATAACTGCCACTTATGCATTATGTCCAGCTGGTAATCTGTGTTAGTTGACAGCTTCCATGGATACTGTACGAACTAAGGGAGTTTGTGGGTATATCAATTGATACAATTAAGTATCACATCTGATTTATGTATTCATTCCAATAATACCTAGAGATTGTTTACCCATTTGACATTAAAATGTATTACGTGCACTCTGATTGTGATGTGGGAAGGGTACTAAACCAGTCACACAACTAAGGATGGTCATTTAATCTATTTCTAAATGAGTAGTCTCCATCGTCACATCATTGATAGTCAAAGCAATAAATGCATTGTCAGATTCATTAACATCCAGATATTCTATCTTCCCATTTTTCACATAACTAGAAAACACTGTTTTGGCATCATTCTACTTGAAATCAATCATATCAATTTAGTTTAATTGAGGTTTGCCATCTTTCACAAGAATCAATGGTCTAACCAATCTACCACTGTCACCAGAGATGTTTACTACTTTCCTTAAATCATCCTTATGAATTGAAACAAATTCATTGATCTTTCCTCTCCTTCTTAAAATTCTTAATTGATCAACAAATTCCTGAGGTCTAGCATGCATTCCCACTATGATACCATTTAAGTAAACAATGTAATTCTTATGAAATTCGCTTGGTTTAAAATGACATATATCCTCTACTCCCATAGACAATATGATCTTATAAACACTATCTTGTATATCCTCCTAAGTGATATGTGTCAATAGAGCCAAAGTCTTAACCAAACCACAATCTTCACCATCAGGAGTATCTGCAGGACAAATCATACCAAATTGAGATCCAACCAAGGCTCTTGGTCCACTTACTTTAAGTGTCTTTTACACCTGACTTCTCATTTTGGTTAACATACCCAGAGCAGATGTATATGATATTCTAGCTAGTAATTACGTAACTCCTTGTCTATCCATGTGAAATCTTTGTATTGTCCATTTTCCAGTTTTGATTGCTCTATTCAATCCCTTTGTGATATCAACTCCAAATTCCTTCATTTTCATCGTGACATCTTTAGGAGTGAATTTGCAATTGGCTTTGCCTAATTCCTTTTTGAGAATGCTCGATATCGTAGAGTTTAATCCTTTGAATAAATCTTCGAACAACAATTCAAGAAGGTTGCCTGCACATCTCATTCTTTTATTTCCGTAATAATCCTTGTCATCAACAAATCGTTTGTCTTCCATAGCCAATATCAATCTTCTGACCATTTGCCCTAGATATATTGCTTTCGGATAGAAATCATATTTTTTGCAATTGACGTGAGCCAAAAAGACTTATGCTAATTTCTCTCTGGCTTGATCAGCTAGATTGGATGATTGACCACCGAATTTACTGGTAATTAATTTTCCAATATATTATAATGCATCCAGTTGTGTTTTTATTTTTTCATCAGAGGAATCCTAAAAACTCATTAGCAGTTTCTCCACGATGCTTGGTTCAGTTCCAATCAATTCAATGATCTCTTTATCATTGACTATGCCTAAAGCCTTGAAAACGATAAAGAGAGGAGCATCTTTGAAACTTGAAGACTTCACATAAAATTTATTCTTTTTTAAAATTATCGATGCTTTGGATTTCGTTTCCAATTGATAAGATTGAACTGTCGACACATACTAATCTGTCTTATTGTCAACATCCACAATAATTCTATTATCTACGACTTGTTCCAGTATCAGAATGACCTTCTCATTGCCTTCAATGATGAAATACCCTAAAAGTCTAGAGAATGACATCCTTACCTTTTGGATCGTATGGGCATTCTCCATATTGGAAAATCTCAGCCTCCGTCTTGCCTGATAAATTGCACTTCTTCGATCCCAACATTATTGGCATGCGTCCAATTAAAACATCCTTCTCTTCGATTGGCTCTCTACCCTTCATATGAATACGCACATTCACACTATTTAAATTGTAACAATTCTTACTAAATGTCTCCTGCGTAAGTCTGATCATTCAATCTGCATTCGTGAGGATACAGGAGACTTTTCAAGGAGTACTTATCCCAACTGCTGGTGAATGTTGGATTTTCGACTCTGATTGATAAGTACCTAGAGGATCATAATGGGTAGTATGTTACTCCAATAGGAAGGTGGAATCACTTTCACAGGTAATCCTCTGATTCAAGGGAGACTTCACTATCTATTCTAGACGTTATTCGATGAAGTAGTTGAAGGAATCAATGTGTTGTTTCTGTAATCCGCGAAAAGATAAATACGAAGTGATTAGTTTATCCTTCTCTGAAATCATTAATTTTATTAATTATGGGTGACAATAATCCCAGCAATTCGGATGGAATGCAATTATTGAAGACACTCCTCACTGCAGACGTACCTCAGGAAGGCTCTGTTATGCAAGCTATTCGCAATGTATAATTGTTTCTAATCATAGAAAGTGAACTCATTGCTCAATAACAAATAATAGATATCCATCCTATAGGAATTACAATAAGCGTATTTAAATATCATCATCTTAGAAATCTTGACAACGAATTCAAAGAGATGAATGACAATACACTGATGGGACTCAATGCCATCTATTTTTCATCTGTTGTCCTCACGCAATTTATGTTCACCAGAAAGGTCAGCAAAGTCGTTTTCCTTCTCAGTTGTGCTTACTTCAATTTCTACATCATCCAACCCATTGAGATTGAATACAAATTACGCAAATTGGCATTGTAAAACACTCTTGCGGGTCAGGAAGTCAGAAATCTGTACAGATTCTACTTTAAGGATCACGAATTTACTAAGGAGATGACAGAAAAGTGTAAATTGTATACATAGGCTGATGAAATTAAAAAATAAATTTATTCCCGAAAATTGTGATGTTGACTATTCTCGTGTCTTTATATTTTGACTTCATTTATAAAGATGGTAGAATTAGCCAATTTATTTACGACCACTCAAAAGGCGTTCCATATCGATATTTCAATATGAAATTCCTCGAATCGATCTACATTCATTCATTCTTGTTCTATATTTATATATTTTATAATGTGACATCATTCTATTATGGTTTATAATTATAATGTCCAATAAAGTCTTACTTGCAGATTACAATAATCACGGTAATCAGCATTTCGAGTACCCAGAGCAAGACGTCTATTACACAGGTACCTAAGTGCATCTCATTATTTGAGGTCGTAAATTGAATCAAGATTTGAAACATGGACCCTTGGAACAAAGAGGCTGCCAAGACCTCCTATGTGTGATACTCTATTTATCAGTTTGGGCCTTGATGATTTTTTGCGCAATCAATTCGTGGGAAGCAGGAGATGCCTCCAAAATATATTTGCCATACGACAGTGTAAACTAAAGCCATGATAATAGTAATAAAGACAATGCGGAAGGGGCGATCTCAAGAGTTACTCCAACATCTACATCTTAAGCTAGTAGGAATCTTATTGCGTCTCGAGTTGTCCTGGAGAAGGTGGAGTTGGCAAAGAACTTCCATGCTATCAATGCTCGGGTCAAACAGCTCCCTATGCTAGCACCCAATTGCTAACTCTGTGCTTCCCCACTCTCTAGGTCGACGAGAAATACAAAGAATTGATAACCAACATTATTGATATTAGTGGATTCCAAAGACATTATGCAGATATCGAAGAAACATGGCCAATCATCTTGGCTTGTGCTGGAATTGCATTTTTTATGGCTATCATACTAACATTTTTGATTAGATTGGCTGCAGGCTGTATAGTGTGGGGAATGATCTTGATTTATTTATTGCTATTGGGAGTTATTGGAACAGTAGCATTCTTGCAATCTAAGGGACAATATTAAGAGTATAGAGTTTTGGATGACGCCAAATAGTTGGAAATCATCGCCTACGTGTTTTGGAGCATCGGAGTCTTGTCCCTCTTGATAATTTTGTGTTTGGCCAAAAAGATTTCACAGGCTATTCAAGTTTTGAAAACAGCTGCTGATTTCACAAGAGAAGAGTGGTAGGCTCTATTTGTCCCTGTCTTTATCCTCATCCTAGTATTGGCATTCTTCGCCTATTGGATTATCTTCTCAGCCATCATATATTCAACCTCAAGTGATATCAACAAGAGTTAATACAGTCCTTATGTGGAATTACAATGGGATGCAAAGACAGGTTGGCAATTGTGTCTTTACTTTTTCGGCTTGATCTGGAATGTTTGTTTCTCCTTGGCTCTTTGTCAATTTGTGATAAGTAGTTGCTGTTGCTTCTGGTATTACAGTCATCAAGGTTATCCCTTGAGTAGCAGTATCCTAAAAAGTTTTTGCCGTGGATTCACTACTAATTTTGGTAGTCTTTTGTTTGGTTCTTTGATTTTGGCAATCGTTTGGACAATTAAGTTTGTGTTGGAGTTCTTGCATGTAATTTCAAATATTTAAATCAATAGAAACAATTAAAATAATCAGTGCAAGGTGACAATAATGCACTTGGATATGCTTTAAGATGTGCCAAATACTATGTCTCATGTTTCGAAAAGTTCATAAGATTTTTGAATCAAAATGCGTATACAATGATGGCTTTAACAGGACAGAGTTTTTGCAATTCTGCATATGATGCTTTCTATCTGATCTTGAGAAATGCTACCCGTGTAGCCATCACTCATGGATGTATCAATTCAATTCCATTCTAATTCTAGTGGGCGAACTCTTTGAATTTTTGGGTGCCGTATTTATTTCAGCCTCTTCTTCCTTCATTTGTTACCTAATCATCACCAAGGCTGATGCCTACAAAAACAATATCTTCAATCCAGTTGCTCCCACTTTGGTAAGTCTTATTGTTCATTACTTTTAGGCTTTCATCTTGGTTTCATATATGATCGGCAAGATGTTCATGAATTTATATGGAATGGGAGTTGACACTTTGCTGTTGTGTTTCATTGTAGATACTGAGATGAACAAAAACGAAGGAGGTGCTAAGTCAGTCCCGCATTCCCTTAAATAATATGCTTCAGAAATAAATTGAATTTTATAAGCCATAATTATATACACCCTCAGATCTCCTTAAAACTAACAGGATCGACAGAGAACTCAATCTCAAAGGCAGTGGGCTTAAATCTCTCATTGTACACCAATTGGAATCTTGGCTGTCTGATTGGGAACATCTTGTAAGCATAGAGCGAATGCACCTTATAACCCCTCTCCTTCGTTTCCTATGTAATCACTCTCAATGTGTTCAGATAATGTTTATAGCAATTATTAGCACATTTGTTCTACAACATCGATCCATCAAAACATGTTTCGAAGCACAATGCCACTAAATCCAGTATTATTCAAAAATACCCTACTTTCTGGATGTCATCAATTAATTCTTTCCTCTCTTCATTATTCATTTTTATAAGGGTTTTAAAATAAATATAATAACAAAATTAATCACTCCTTCTCTTTCTATTCAAGTTTCTCACTCAACTCCAATATCACATTGTCTCGAATTTCAATTTCATCCTACAAATTACTGAATTACGCTTCAATTGCTGCTATTCGTTCCCTCAACTTAAAATAATCTTTCAAATATTATTACAATATCATTCTCATCAAAACAATGCTTCAATATTAATTTATGCAATTTCAGTTATTGAATAAGTGTCTGCTTGTCCACGTTATCCAATTACAACTCGTCCAATGAATTTTTCACATTGTTAATTTCTGTGTTTGTAGGTACAAATTGTTTCTCAGCATTTGCACTCTTCTCCACTTTCTCCCCAAGTGTTGCTGATAGTTTATCCCCCTTGTTCACTTAAGTTACATTAGAAAAAGGTATTCTGGCAGTAGCCATTTAATTTATATTATTAATAATTGTTAATTTTAAACCCGCGCTTTCGATTCAATAATGTCCCGCTAATTCATTTCCTTAATATTTGTAATAACATTCCAATACCCTTAAATTCCAAATTGTCATAATATTAGAATATTAGAATAAATAATAAATATCATTATTGAGGCAGTGAGTCTATCTCTTCCTAAAGGATGTTTTACACGCATTTTGGATATTCGTAATTCTTGTACCCCCGAAATAGCGGAGTGTATTCTTTCTATTTGAAATCATATCATTAAACATATGTACTAAATATGCCAAGATGTTTTTAGCCATCTGATCCTTCTTTATTGTGAACGAGGGAATTATCAAATCTGGCATCGTTGGCACATTTTCCCTATTATACACCCTCAACTTATGTTCTTCGGGATCCATCCTTCCATTCCCCTTCGAAATCTTATTTTTCGATGTGATATTCAAAATGGGAGGCTTCTTCTTAAATTTCTCATTATAGATCATGTTATATTACTGCAAACAACACTGGGTTTTATCTCTTTTCGTACATCCTTTGAAGTGTGTGATCATAGATCTATTCTCTCTTTTTTACTGCCTCAGAATATGAAACCTTCTCGCTGATTGATATTGGTTATTGAGCCTCTACTCTTGGTTCCTCAGACAACAAGTCTTATTCATCCTCTTCTTACTCTGGCTCTGGCTCTTATTAATCAATTATTTAGGGATTTGTCATAAAATCTATGGCTCTTTTTTGATCCTCCTCTTACTCGTTTAATCTCTGCATCTCTTGTTGTTCTCGTTGCAATTTCTCTTTTCTCTCTCTCTCCATCAATCTGCGATAAGCCTTGATTTTCTTGTCTATCTATTTGATCGCTTCAGGTATGGGGATTGGTTTTGGAACATACTAAATAGAGTTAAATTTTATATTAATTACTGGTTGAGCATACTGGATAGATGGCTGAGGAAGTGTAATCATCTCCTAAGTTGCCTTTGGTTTTCGACTTTCTTGATAAACAAATTGGATTACAAAAACCGTTATGCATTTCTCATCTGAGGGGGCTACTCACTTTCTTCCTTGTCATTCAGAAACCTTGTTTTTTAATTTTAAGATTTCGCCTTGTTTTCAAATTTCTGTTTTTTTGTAAAGAACTTTTCTGACATTTATTAGTTATTTTTATTATATAAAATATGTAATTTTTATTTACAATATTTTCAGAACAATGCCCAAAAATTTAGTATTACAAAGTGATCCTAAACCCGGATGATATCATCTAATATTCACAGTCCTACATTCTCATCTTGTCCTCTGCTGTCATTTTTATTCGTATTTTAATTTAACTCTTGTTTGAGTTAGTTCTTAAATCTAATTCATCCAATTCATGTGGAGCAATTTCATTAAGCATTCTGAAATATAGGAATTGCGATATTAAATCACTAAGTTTTTAAGAAATTTCAGAATAGTGATATCTGAGTATTCTGATTATGAAATGGATAAACAACAACTAAAACCATTATGATTGATGTGATTTCATGAGTTCCATATTCTCGCAAGAACAGATATACATTATATTAAAAGAGATATTGTCGAATTAATTATATAGACTTATTATTTAATTATAATTTCTTTGCTAAAATCGAAATCATTTATAATGGAACACATTTTTAAAGATTTTGTAAATTCTCTCTAAGGGTAAATTAATGTGGAGACTCACTTTAGAAATAGTTGCATGTACTTAATATGTTGGAAATCTATAGATGAGGATTTGGATTAAATTGGTTCTTAAGATGTCTACAAATATAGACTGAATAGTACAATACACATTTGCTCTATATAAATACTATATTATTGCATAATCAAAATCATAAACTCATACTAAAGAGCACCACCCTTGTTTTTAGTTCTAAGGATCTTCTTCAACCTTTTTGAATTATTATTTTCTTGCATTCTCCTTTTATTGGATAATATCATTTATAAGGCCAGTAAACATCTAATTGACATTGGACCCATTTTTGGCTGAAGTCTCATAAAAGAGTGCTTTGAATTAGGCAGCCAACTACTTGCCCTCATCATAACTAATGACTCTCTCAGAACCCAAATCAGTTTTATTTCCAACAATAACAATCGAAGGTACATATTCTTATTTCTCAAACAGCTATTAAAATAACAAGAGAGTATTTTTGATATCTTCAAAACTTTCTAAAGAGTTTACTGCATAAGTGAATATCAACCCTTCTTTGTCTTTCATCCATTGAGTTCTCAAGGACGTGTATGCTTCTTAACCACAGGTGTCAGAAATCTTGGTTGATGGATATAACAATATACCTCGATTTGGCATTGTTAATCACCCACAATCACTCTTTTTGTATATTTATCCAAAAGAGTCAGACTATAATCTTCAAAAAATTCGTTATTAACCCATCGAGTTGTCAAATTAGATTTTCCAACAGAACCCATCCCCAACAATGAAATCCTGTATTAAACTAATTATTTTGATTCGCCATAAGAATTTTAAAAATTAGAATTATAATTATTGAACTCCTCTCCCTATATTAATAACACATTTTAGCTATACACTAGATATGAAATAACTTGCTCCCATTTATATGCTATCAATGTTCATTATCTCTTTTCCTGATTGATCAAATATCCGGGATGCTCTTAGATCTAATAATTATTATGTCCAAAACCTAAAACTGCTGAGCACATTTGCAAAAACTTCCTACGATCAGTTTCCTTTCTCAAATAGTGCACCTTCATTGATTTACGTGCATCTGCATTATTGTATATCTGTATTGTAACATTATTGGTATTTATCATATAATTTATTATATTTTCTTTATAATTTTCATTATTCTAAAATACACAAAATGCAGAGTGAAACAACGCATTTTTCATATAATATCATTGAATCACAACATAAAATAAAACACTGGAGCCTCATTCATAATCCCAAGGGAGCACCTCAACTCATTATCCAATTATTTTTTTGATCCAACTCCTCAACTAACCATCCAATCTAAATGCTTACTAAAATATGATAATGATATCTATACAACCATCAAATGAGCAATTAAGATCTGAAGTTGATTTAGTGCTTTTTGTATTTTTACTTATTTTTTTGTATTCAAACATCTAACATTGTATTTGGTAACTTTTATTCCCTTACTTCATAGAATATGTGGTTGAGGAGAATAGACTTCTTTTTTTGAATTCCTTTACGTATTTTGAGAACAATTCTATAAATACATTTCTAAGATTACAATTAGATTAACAAGATGTAGTTATCAAAGGATTAAACAGATTGATTTTTTATTTGAAGTTCTTGATTCATTCTAAAATGTATTGACTATATTCGTCGTACTTCTAACCAACTTAATTGTGTTTATTCTTATTTGTGATAGACAAGCGTTTTTAATTTCTTTTTTGATAATGTATTAATTTAACTCATAAATTACAAAATAATATTTATAGATAACATCAAAAATGTATAAATTTAACGAATTAAACATATTATTAACAACTACTTTATTAATTATAAGCACTAATTAACAAGTATTACAACTAATTTTCAAAAAGAAATTTGTTTTTAACAATTTCCATAAAATTATAACAAAAATCAGTGATGGTATTAGAGATTCTAGTTTGTTTGGCAATTAAAAATAAGGTGAATAAATTGTTTAAATTGTTATATCTTGTAATTAGAATGGATTGAATACTAAATCATTTTATTATAAAAACAATGCTTCAATATTTTAAATGATTTAATGTTGTTAATATTATAATAATATTTAGAATATTATATTTTAGTTATTTCAATATTTAGTTTAATCCTTATAAAAAGAGTGCAAACTAGATTATTATTAAAAATTTGGATTGAAAAATGATTCAGGTTGTGATGATATTAATGATTTTACATGATTATAATTCTTATGTTTTATTTGTATTACACATTTATTAATTTTGAAATGATTTATTTTCAGTAATCATGTTTAGAAGAAAAAAAGTAGGATATGGTGAAGAATTAAGCATCCCTCCTAAGTCCTTAATAGCTGGAAGATACTTTAGAACGCATAAAGGAAGTATATAAATAGATTATAAAAAGTGTCGAGAAGAATTTATGGCTTCATTGCAAGAATACTTAACAATTAGACTGTCTAGTGATGATTAAGAACCTTGTGAGGAGGTATATTGATCTAATGATCAGAGTAGGTGATCTAAATCATCAAAAACCTATGTACCAAACTTGTAGATAAACCTCTCTGGAATTTTAAGGAATTAGTTGCTGAGCTTGAATTGCAGCTGGAGAGACACATAGGTATTTGTTGAGTTTAAAGTATGAATTTTTTTAGACGATTATATCGTGTTTAATTAAGTCAAATAATTGATTTCCAGTTTGAATGCCCAATACTCAAACAAGTTTAATTAAATAAGTTCTTGTTATTTAAAGAGTATAAAAAGTGAAAAGGCCATCCCGAAGCAACAAATAAAGAGAATTTGTCACTATGATGAAGGTAAATGTAAGCCCAATAATGAAAGTTTAGGAATTGATACCAAATGCACAGGATAGAGTGGAGGAAATAAACTAACATCTTTTATCATTTATCCAGTATAAACTTATTATTTCATTTGATTAGTCATGACAGCCTAATGCAAGTGGATCCGTGGGGTTGTCCATTCTAATCTTCATTTGGCGTAACTCTAACAGATCAAGATATTTCATACAAGGCCAAAAAATTGAATGTTGACATAATTTTGATTGATACTTTTGGAATCAAGTAAAGCATCTCCCAAAAGCTGTTTCTTCTGTTCCCAAACTATGAGACAATTTTACCCCAGTTGTCATCTTCGATCAATATCAACAAGGGTAATTTATAGCAAGTAATGTCGAATTTATTTTCGATAGGCTTTATCAAACATTTATGATGTATCCCATGTCCTTGTGGATTGGCCTAACATACTCACATTGAAGGGGAAAGGAGTGTTATGCTGTAACTTCGATGGATTTGTGAGCAATGAATTTATCAGCTTTTATTTTGGAGAAGTGTACACTCCTCAGAGATGGTTTGAGAAGTAGACAGTTTTCAATAAGAGAATGTAGGATGGAAATAGAAAGTCGTGTTTCTAAAGTCCATATGCAGAATTCCTCATCAATGACAATCTCTTAGTAAAAAAGTTAAATATAAAAAAAGTTTATTGATCCAACTAGGTATGGAAATATAGCATTACACATCTCATATTCTTGTGATCCAAATTGTAAATTGGTAACTGTTTAAATCAATTCTTCCTATTAACTTGCTATTTTTACATTGAAAAAAATTAATTATCTAGAGGAGTTGACTCTCCCCTTCCCATCGACATCAAATGACTTGTGTTTGTGCGGGTCCATCTACTGCAAAAGACTCTCGCAATTAGAAGCATTCAATAATCGACTAACTCAAAATTACCCTAATTATATTCAAAGAAATGCCTTACTATTATAATCAACTATTTGTGGAAAAATCAACAATTAAACTGCAATTCCTGATTGGTTGAGCAATTGGGAGAAATTAAACTCAAACTAAGATCAAATCAATATCCTGACATGTGTAGATAAAGTTAAATTCGTACTTAATACTTTGAATGTGAACACTCCGCCATTATATCTTGTTTTTGATACCTTCGAAATATTTTGGAAGAATTCCGACAATAACAAACCTAAGAATGAACTTAAATAATCTATTTTCAATGAAGTCAAAACCATGTTGATGAGACATTCAGACAGGAAAGAATGTCAAGAAGGATTGGAAATCATACAATTAATGAAATCAATTATAGAAAGTAAAGATAAATATAAAATGTAATTGACAAGACTCCTATTGCTTGTCTTAAGCGAACTGTTGTTGAAGATGGACTCAGCTCCATTTCATAACGAAGGTTTGTCTACAATTTTATATTTTATGTCATTCACTCATACATACTTCTCATCAACGTAATATGAGGGATTCATTGGCAAACCTTACGAAGAAAATGAATTTTAATACATCCCATAACCAAAAAATAAGTAGAAATTAACCTTGTCCAAAATGTACACTCCATAATACATTTGGGGTCAATTAATTAATTGGAATAAGCAAACTCTTCAAAATCCTTAATCTTCAATGGCTCAAGAAAGAAGAGGAGTCCTATGTTATCCTTCTTTAATATTGTCCTTTGACAATAAGCATAAACTATTTCCATATTAGTGCAAAACAAGGGAAAAATATCTAGAATACTTTTACACTAAAAGTGATATCCAACCTGATCTATCTATTTGGTCATACAAAAATTAGTATAAGTATATCATTCAAATTAATTAATTTAGTATCTATGGAACAATATTTTTCGAATAATGCTTTTCATAATAAATAGTGGGAGAACAATTCATAGCTGAGATTTCAAAATGTGGTCAGGGATCCTTCGTAAACAAGTTTAAATTTTGGTTATCAATCGAAAGTAGATTCAATCAGGATAATCAAATGATAGAATACTTAAATTTCATCTATGAAAAGTAATTGTATCTCTAATGAAATTAGATATTTTGTAAATATCGACAATTAATTAAGTAAATTCAATTCTAATTCTGAATGCACAGAGTAAATAACCAAAAAGATAAAATAAAATAATCACTCAACAATTATTGAGGAAACTTAATAAGGATAATTTTGAATTTTTTTTTCGAAATTTTTTCAACAGAATAATAATTAATGTATGCATTTTTTAACTTCGAATTTATAAATTTGAGATTAAATTATTTTTCACTTATATTATTTTAATATAACTCATAAATCTACTGCTTTGGCACTTAATTCCCACAGCTATGTTTCCAATCCACATTCCCTCACTAATTTAGTCGATTTAGATAATTGATTTTTTTAATAATATCCTGATGGCACTAATTCTTCATATGGCTATAAGATTGTATACTCGGTTGTTCTTGAACCTTGCTCTTCATTTAATGAAAATTAAGACATCAGACCTATAACCACTATGGCGATAGCACTTAAAAAGCGATTTGATCCATTTTTAGAATGAAAAATCTCTGTTCTTACAAATCCAGGATGTAATGATACGGCCTTAATTCTTCTATTTTCCTTATCAAATTTCTATTATAAGGCTTAAGTGAACAAAATGTTGGCGAACTTTGAGGTGGCATAAGTACTCATTCCCATACTTATTTCTCCTTTGATTGCTTTCTGAAAGTCAGGAGCCGACCTCAAGAATTCATGAGCCCCACTTGCCACATTAATTATTCTAGACTTGTCACTCATAACATCCAAAAGAAGATTTGTCAAAAGAAAATGGCCCAAGTGATTTGTGGCAAATGTGAGCTCATGGTTCAAATTGTTTTTTTATTAGTTAATAATAAATATACCAGCATTATTGATTAGGTAATCACATTTATTAAATCTTTATTTAAATTCTTTAACGAATTATCTTACCGAATCATAATTTGGTAAATCCAAATTTATATAATGTAAATTATAATTCTTACTTGTCTTTGCTATTTCATCAATAATTATTAGGGTTTTTTCCTTGCTTCTGCATGCAAATATCACTGTTGCACCTCTTTAAGCCAACTTCCTGGCTGTCTCTTTGCCAACACCAGCAGAAGACCCTGTCACAATAGCGATTTTGCCTGTCAGATCCACATTATAACTTCTCTTCGGTCCTGCCTTATTCATTGAATAAATAAATCCACCCAAAACAATGGCTATTAAGATTATCACTATAATCAAAAATATCATAATTAAATTATTTAATCATATATTGAATTCAAGAAACCTTTATAGTTGAAACAACGCATTAAAGTATGTACTATTTAGTATCTAATTGATTTGTGTACTTGATGCGTATTTAATCTTTGACAATTATAAAGAATAGCATTATTTGAGAAAATAGACTAAATTCTTATTTCCTAAAAATAGAGGTATCCGAATTTGTAATTAAAATTCTATATCCATCTTATGATCCTAAGTCCATTCAATTTTTTGAGATTTCTTAGTGGTTGGAAAGAAAGCAATGATTTTTTGTTTAATAATATTATTGAAAATTATGATATTATATATAAGAAGTGGAAAATAATTAAAATAATACAGTCGTCATCCTTTCCTAATGTTATTGCATTTAAGTAGGATTTCTTCCCAAGCGTCACTGGACTTCTTCGGTCTTCTTCTGAAATTGCTTTCTATCATTCTTTTTAGCTCTTTAGATTTATTGCTTGAGGGAGTCTGAGAACTATAATCTGGATATTCTATCTAGATCTTGTAGAGAGATGGTTTAGGTTGTTTGGTCTATACTTGATTCTTGGTTTGATTTTCTTTGTCGTCGTCTTCTAATTACCATCGAGAGACTGTGAGTTCTTTTTCTTGGAAGAATTCGCTTTCCGTTGATTAATTAATCATTATTTAATTTATAGAGAATCGATAATCAAAATTAGTTATATAATTGTGTTCTTTCATACTTATAAAAGTTGTGGGAGTCCTTCAAATCCTCCTTTTCCATTCTCTCTTTGGATTCACATATCTTATACTTTTACCTTGAGAAATTGTGATTTTTCTTGAACTCCTTGAACTTGGATAAATCAAAATTGCATCTATTCAAATTGCAGTAATATTTCAATTGCTTGCTAACCAAATACATTTATGAATATATTTCCTAGATCTAATTAACATCATGGGTGCTGGTTAATTTGGACAATAAGTCAACAGTTTGATTCTGATACGAAATGAGGTCTTTGAGGATTAGATCAAAACAATAACGAAGTTTCTAATTTCTCTATCCTTCAATGATCCTTAATCCCAAGCATTAGATATTTTAGATGACGAAACAATCTATTATGGGGATTTCACAAAGCTGTTGCATGCACACTCTCTTCAAATAGATGTAATAGACTTGCAGAATCTGCTGGTAAGTTAGAGGATCCCTCAATTCTTGAAATTGGACTTTCTTGTCTGTTACACTCTTTCTGCATTCCGGTTCCTCCTTGAAATAATTTTACTCCAATGTCTATTTGGGTGTGCTATTCCAACTGGGTGCCACATTCATACTTCTGGAAATTGTCAAGTTTAATTCAGTAGGTAATCTCTCTAAAGCAAAACTAGTATCGAGAGTTTTTGTTATCATGCTTATGTTGCAATCAGCAAATATTTCCTTTGGAAGTGAACATTATTGAATCATCCAATGGAAGACACTTAAGAGTCGAATTATTTATTCAGGTTGCAATGTAGAATCAAATGGTTTTGATAGTTCTTGGAATACTTTCTGCAAACCTATCGAAATGCTATAGAAACTATACCGATACTGAGGATCTACTCCCCAGAACTCCCTATCTCCTCATTTTTCTGATTCATTATACGAATTAGAGTGGTTTTAATCATTTTTTAATAAATAATAAATTTCAGGAAATGAATCTCCCGGTAATGGGATCTCTACTGCCTAACCTATACTAAGGAATCTCAGAAGTATTGAACGATTGATGCTTCTTCTCCGAAGTCGGGTTCCAATAGTCAAAAGCAGAAGCCTTTTTTAATCGCTCTTAATTTGCCTATCGATCATAGCATCTTAAGCACATACTTCATGATTCGTAATGATATCATATTTCTCTGGTTTTGGATGATAAACCAATTGTCTTTGCGGTGGTTTGGGCTCTTGAGCAATCAATTAAGCAGTTTTATAATTGGGATGGTCATCCCCCATTACTATTTAAGTAGCCATCAATGTGAGTTTATCCCTAATAGGTTTGGCTCTTGGAGGATTCTGATAGTCCTTGTAGTTCTTGTATTCCGAATTGAAGTGAGTATCCTTTTTGTAAGGCACATTAATATGATCGATGTGAATGGTAGGTGGATGCATATTCGCACACTAAGATTGGATTAGCATATCTGTACATTGTCCCTCTTCACTATTTCTTTGTTTGGTTTGTAATCCACTTCGTAAACGGTTTCATTCGATTATTGCCAGGGTTTCCATCCGATGTTATAGTGATGTTCTCTCTATTCCATGCCTATTGGTGGAGCATACTTGCCCACTCCGACATCCAGATTCTCAGAAATCCCCTTGAATACTCCTTTGTACCCTTCAGTCTAAGGGCCTGGATCACGGTGAATTTTTCGAACACTCATATATTATTATATTTATCATAAAATTTGATTAAATTTTCTAATTCTCAATTGAATGGATGTTGTGACCAACTTCATTAAGAATAAGCAGTTATTTTGGTAGTACAATCAATATAAATCAACATTAATTATTAACTTCATAATTGATTCTAAAAATAAACATTTAAAACATCAATTTGTTATAAAATTAGTCTACTGCTGTTAACCTAATTCCATTCTTACCCTGTACATTATTGAATCAATGATATCTTCATTGTTTTCCTCTTCTTTTGAGAAGTACTTAATCTTCTCCCTATGTTGAAGATCCTTTAGATTTTCTAATTGTTTCTTCTCGTTCAACTTTTAAAGTTACTTTTCCTGTTTTTGTTTTTCATAAAGTAAATCACGAAAACTCTTAATATTATCCCATTACATACAATAATTGAATAGCTTTAAAATGGAGAGAAGGCTTGAACAACTTTCGGATTCATCTTTAACGGGACTCTTCGAAATTGTGATCCTCTTATTTGCCCCTTAGGCAAGGATATAATATCCTTGACATTTGGTTCAATTATCATTCTAGCATGGATCCTTTTGGTAGAACTCATATTTGGGCTTGTAACTATGTGCAACGAAGGAAGAGAAGGTTATGATTTTTAGTGCATTCTGAAAAATAGATATAAAAATTAATTAAATAAATCACTTAACCTTATAAGAGTCCTTGTCTTTTTTCTTCTTCTCTTCGTCCTTGTCTTCTAAAGGAATGACGCATTTTATTAAACGGTTGGATCTGTTAGAATTGTCTGTCAAATATAAATGTGTTGGTTTGATGAGAGAAAAACACATTCCAGTAATTTCTGGACTTCCTGGAATTAAAATATTCTCTAAAAGTTATCCTTGAGGATTTAACACAGATATCAAACCCATCTCATTTTCATTACCTACTGAGAATTCGAAACGAGCAACATAAAGAAAGTCTGATTGGGAGATTACAAGTGCAGTTGGTCCAAATCTGCCTGAGAATTGATGATAAACACTTAACGATAGCAATTATCATATACCTAAAAGCATAAATTCCAGCATTTGTGAGTACAAACCTTATGATACGATTCTCACAAGTCTCGCTTACAAATAGACTCTTCTCATCATGACTTAAAGCTAATCCACTTGGATGAGCTAGACATCTATATGCTAGAGCAGTTGGTTTAATTTCCTAACCATCCAAATCAACCATAAATACAGATCCAATTGGATTTTCAACGTTTGTTTCCCCAAAAGGGCCTGAATCTGTAAAAAAGAGGGCATCTAATATTACTTTCAGAATTTAGATTACTTAAGTTGTTATATGAGATGGCAATTTAATTAGGACCCAGGAAAGGCATCCCTTCATACTCAGTAACAAAATCCTTTGCTCCTTCCTAATTTTGATTGTTTGATTATTATTAGAGCTAATTTAATTGCCGATATGTAATCGACTAATGTGCCATATCAGCTATGTAGATCAAAATATGATCTCTTTCAATTGCTATTGATGATGGCTGTCCTCCCATTCTAGTATCAATGGTGAGTTCATTGTTCATTACTAAAATGTCTCCATTCTCAGATACCATATAGATGTCTCCATTAACTTCATGTGGTGAAGAGAGGGGATTTGAAAAGGAACAAATTTTTTCTACAGTTACTTACATGTTGCTAAATTAATAATTAATTATATATATGATAAATTAGGTTAAATTCAATTAATAATCTCATTTAAATTATTTTATGGGTATTAAACACTTGTTATTTGATGTAAGGTGTTTGGTCTATCATGGCATAATTATTTCGACCTGTTCTCCAATAAATTCAAGTCCTCTGGGTTCAGTTACTACTCTACTTCTGATTTATAATCAACCACTTGCCAATCAAAGTCAGGTTCCCCTCTAAAAACTTCTACTATCAAATAAACCAAATAGAGGAGAAATAACAATATGAGCAACACTATTACAGCAGTCATAGATGACATTTCCTCCTATTTTTATGTGTAGTTATAAAACCAATATGACAATCCACCCAAACCACCGAGAGTAATTATTAATTTAGATGTAAACATTATGATATTGAAAAGATTGATCTTTAAAATATAAAAGTATGATTACAAAGGTCTTTGATCTATAGATCTCCAATTGTTAAACCTTATACTATATTCCACATTACTAGCATGTGAAATTCTCTTGACTAAATAAACCTGGAGTGTTAATTATTTTCTATTTAAAGCAAGAGGCATGATAGTTAATCTATGAGGGTAATAAGAAAATAATACATCACACAAACATGGTTAGATAAGGTTCAAGTTATCTACATTTTCACAAAAATAACATGAAATTATCATATTATCATCTCTGATTCTTGTTTGTTGATTTATGGAGGTTTTTCTTAGAGTCCTTGTGAAGTTTTATTTGGTGGGAGTTAAATTGTTTATTGAATTACTCAAGCAATTGGAAATCATGATTTATTGATTGTTTTCAGATTCTAGATTTCTAGATGAATCATTCTTAAATTGTTGTATTTAATTTGAGAAATTACTTTTTGGTGTGAAGATTTTGATTTGAGAGTCGGATCTCATGTTGGAAATCATTTTTTTTATTATTGCCTTTGATGTCTTAAAATTGCCATTTTTCACTTAAAAATTGTAAAAATTATTTTAAATAATATATACGTTGAAAATAAATCGAATAAAATATTATTGATATGTAATTGTGAGAATTCTGAGAGTTTTTGATTAGTTTAATTGTTTTTGCATAGAATCAAGTGGAACTACAACTAAAATGGATGAATGGATTTGTGGGATGAAGGAAATCGAATTTTGACCACACCTTAATTAGATAGAATTTTGGAGGTTGTGGGGAAGACCTGTTAATGCTTTTGGATATTCTTTTTGGATTAAACTAACAATTACATAATGAGACAATATAAATAAACAATTAGAAAAATAATTTTTCCATATGTTCTAGAATATTCAATATATATATATTTAAGAAAAGTTAAAATCAAAATTAATAATATTTATTTTTTCACACGTCACAAATTATGAAACCAATTATCCTCATCGTACTTCTACTCGGAGCATGGGCACAGGAAAAGACAAACAAAGTTGAATGCCCTGTCATTGGTATTGATTTAGGAACAACATATTCATGTGTTGGAATTTATAAAAATGGAAATGTCGAAATCATTCCAAACGAATAAGGAAACAGAATTACACCCTCAGTCGTAGCATTTACAGATGAAGAACGTCTCATTGGAGAAGCTGCTAAAAACTAAGCAGCAATCAACCCTACCAGAACACTCTACGATGTCAAAAGATTGATTGGAAGAAAGTAAGAATCTTAATCTAATAGTATTATAGATTCACAGATTCCACAGTCCAATATGATAAAAAGTTTATGCCATATGAAATCGTCGATAAGGACACCAAACCATACATTAAGGTCACCAATATCAAGGGTCATCAATCCAAGATCTTTGCCCCTGAAGAAATTTCAGCTATGGTTTTGACCAAAATGAAGGAAATCTCAGAAACCTATTTGGGAAAGAAAGTTATTAATGCAGTTGTCACAGTGCCAGCCTATTTCAATGATGCTTAAAGACAAGCTACCAAAGATGCAGGAACCATCTCAGGTTTGAATGTAGTGAGAATTCTCAATGAACCAACAGCAGCAGCTATAGCCTATGGTCTTGATAAGAAGGATGGAGAAAAGAACATCTTGGTCTTTGATTTAGGAGGTGGTACTTTCGATGTTTCCATCTTGACTATTGATAATGGTGTCTTTGAAGTCGTTGCCACTTCAGGAGATACTCATTTGGGAGGTGAAGATTTCGATCAAAGAGTCATTGATCATTTCATCAAGGTCATTAAGAAGAAGCACAACAAAGACATCAGCGCTGATAAGAGAGCCATCCAAAAATTAAAGAGAGAAATCGAAAAATCAAAGAGAGCACTCTCAGCAACCCATGAAACCAAGATCGAAATTGAAGATTTAGTCGATGGTTTGGACTTCAATGAAGTACTCACCAGAGCTAAGTTCGAAGAATTGAACAATGATCTCTTCAAGAAGACTACTGGACCCATGTAAACTGCTTTGGAAGACTCTAAATTCAAAAAGACTGAAATTCACGAAATCGTTTTGGTTGGAGGATCAAGCAGAATTCCAAAGATTAGATAAATTGTTAAGGATTTCTTCAATGGAAAGGAAGCTAACACTGGTATCAATCCAGATGAAGCTGTTTGCTATGGTGCTGCCATCTAAGGAGGTATCATCTGTGGTGAAGAATCTAATGAAACCAAAGGTTTGATCGTTATCGATGCTACTCCTTTGAGTTTGGGTATTGAAACTGTTGGTGGAGTCATGACTAAGATCATTCCAAAGGGATCATACATTCCAACCAAGAAATCTCAAACCTTCACTACCTATCAAGATCAACAATAAACTGTCACCATCTCAGTTTTTGAAGGAGAAAGACCACTTGTTAAAGACAATCACAAGTTAGGAACATTCGATTTGACAGGTATCCCACCAGCTCCAAGAGGAACTCCTTAAATTGAAGTTACTTTCGAAATTGATGCCAATGGTATCCTCCAAGTTGGTGCCCAAGATAAGGGAACTGGAAACAAGAATCAAATTGTTATCACCAACGATTCAGGAAGATTATCAAAGGAAGAAATCGACAAGATGTTGAGAGAGGCTGAAGAGTTTGCTGATTAAGATAAGGCTGCTAAGGAAAGAATTGACGCCAAGAACTCTTTGGAAAGTTACATCTACTCAATGAAGAACCAAATTGAAGTAATATCTTATATTTATCAATTTAGGATCCAGAGAAGTTGGCTAACAAATTGTCTGATGATGACAAGGATACTATTAAGGATGCTTTGAAGGACAGCTAAGATTGGTTAGATAAAAATCAAAATGCNATTTCAGCTATGGTTTTGACCAAAATGAAGGAAATCTCAGAAACCTATTTGGGAAAGAAAGTTATTAATGCAGTTGTCACAGTGCCAGCCTATTTCAATGATGCTTAAAGACAAGCTACCAAAGATGCAGGAACCATCTCAGGTTTGAATGTAGTGAGAATTCTCAATGAACCAACAGCAGCAGCTATAGCCTATGGTCTTGATAAGAAGGATGGAGAAAAGAACATCTTGGTCTTTGATTTAGGAGGTGGTACTTTTGATGTTTCCATCTTGACTATTGATAATGGTGTCTTTGAAGTCGTTGCCACTTCAGGAGATACTCATTTGGGAGGTGAAGATTTCGATCAAAGAGTCATTGATCATTTCATCAAGGTCATTAAGAAGAAGCACAACAAAGACATCAGCGCTGATAAGAGAGCCATCCAAAAATTAAAGAGAGAAATCGAAAAATCAAAGAGAGCACTCTCAGCAACCCATGAAACCAAGATCGAAATTGAAGATTTAGTCGATGGTTTGGACTTCAATGAAGTACTCACCAGAGCTAAGTTCGAAGAATTGAACAATGATCTCTTCAAGAAGACTACTGGACCCATGTAAACTGCTTTGGAAGACTCTAAATTCAAAAAGACTGAAATTCACGAAATCGTTTTGGTTGGAGGATCAAGCAGAATTCCAAAGATTAGATAAATTGTTAAGGATTTCTTCAATGGAAAGGAAGCTAACACTGGTATCAATCCAGATGAAGCTGTTTGCTATGGTGCTGCCATCTAAGGAGGTATCATCTGTGGTGAAGAATCTAATGAAACCAAAGGTTTGATCGTTATCGATGCTACTCCTTTGAGTTTGGGTATTGAAACTGTTGGTGGAGTCATGACTAAGATCATTCCAAAGGGATCATACATTCCAACCAAGAAATCTCAAACCTTCACTACCTATCAAGATCAACAATAAACTGTCACCATCTCAGTTTTTGAAGGAGAAAGACCACTTGTTAAAGACAATCACAAGTTAGGAACATTCGATTTGACAGGTATCCCACCAGCTCCAAGAGGAACTCCTTAAATTGAAGTTACTTTCGAAATTGATGCCAATGGTATCCTCCAAGTTGGTGCCCAAGATAAGGGAACTGGAAACAAGAATCAAATTGTTATCACCAACGATTCAGGAAGATTATCAAAGGAAGAAATCGACAAGATGTTGAGAGAGGCTGAAGAGTTTGCTGATTAAGATAAGGCTGCTAAGGAAAGAATTGACGCCAAGAACTCTTTGGAAAGTTACATCTACTCAATGAAGAACCAAATTGAAGTAATATCTTATATTTATCAATTTAGGATCCAGAGAAGTTGGCTAACAAATTGTCTGATGATGACAAGGATACTATTAAGGATGCTTTGAAGGACAGCTAAGATTGGTTAGATAAAAATCAAAATGCAGAGAAGGAAGACTATGAAGAGGAACTCAAAGAATTAGAAAAGTATATCAATTTAATATATTCTTTAGAATCTGCAATCCNTGAGAATTCTCAATGAACCAACAGCAGCAGCTATAGCCTATGGTCTTGATAAGAAGGATGGAGAAAAGAACATCTTGGTCTTTGATTTAGGAGGTGGTACTTTCGATGTTTCCATCTTGACTATTGATAATGGTGTCTTTGAAGTCGTTGCCACTTCAGGAGATACTCATTTGGGAGGTGAAGATTTCGATCAAAGAGTCATTGATCATTTCATCAAGGTCATTAAGAAGAAGCACAACAAAGACATCAGCGCTGATAAGAGAGCCATCCAAAAATTAAAGAGAGAAATCGAAAAATCAAAGAGAGCACTCTCAGCAACCCATGAAACCAAGATCGAAATTGAAGATTTAGTCGATGGTTTGGACTTCAATGAAGTACTCACCAGAGCTAAGTTCGAAGAATTGAACAATGATCTCTTCAAGAAGACTACTGGACCCATGTAAACTGCTTTGGAAGACTCTAAATTCAAAAAGACTGAAATTCACGAAATCGTTTTGGTTGGAGGATCAAGCAGAATTCCAAAGATTAGATAAATTGTTAAGGATTTCTTCAATGGAAAGGAAGCTAACACTGGTATCAATCCAGATGAAGCTGTTTGCTATGGTGCTGCCATCTAAGGAGGTATCATCTGTGGTGAAGAATCTAATGAAACCAAAGGTTTGATCGTTATCGATGCTACTCCTTTGAGTTTGGGTATTGAAACTGTTGGTGGAGTCATGACTAAGATCATTCCAAAGGGATCATACATTCCAACCAAGAAATCTCAAACCTTCACTACCTATCAAGATCAACAATAAACTGTCACCATCTCAGTTTTTGAAGGAGAAAGACCACTTGTTAAAGACAATCACAAGTTAGGAACATTCGATTTGACAGGTATCCCACCAGCTCCAAGAGGAACTCCTTAAATTGAAGTTACTTTCGAAATTGATGCCAATGGTATCCTCCAAGTTGGTGCCCAAGATAAGGGAACTGGAAACAAGAATCAAATTGTTATCACCAACGATTCAGGAAGATTATCAAAGGAAGAAATCGACAAGATGTTGAGAGAGGCTGAAGAATTTGCTGATTAAGATAAGGCTGCTAAGGAAAGAATTGACGCCAAGAACTCTTTGGAAAGTTACATCTACTCAATGAAGAACCAAATTGAAGTAATAACTTATATTTATCAATTTAGGATCCAGAGAAGTTGGCTAACAAATTGTCTGATGATGACAAGGATACTATTAAGGATGCTTTGAAGGACAGCTAAGATTGGTTAGATAAAAATCAAAATGCAGAGAAGGAAGACTATGAAGAGGAACTCAAAGAATTAGAAAAGTATATCAATTTAATATATTCTTTAGAATCTGCAATCCAATCATTAGTAGAGTTTACTAATAATCTGGAAAATAATAATAAGCATCAGATGACGACTACGATTCCGATTTATGATTTATGTATATTTCTGTGTGTTTTGAATTAATTATTCAATTAAACTTTAGAGTCCTTACATTTTTTATAGCTTTAATTCATTTTGTGATATTAATTGATATTAATATTATTTAATATTAATAAAAAACTCACATGCAATAAGGAAACCTCATGTGAGCATAGTTCGGTGAATAAAAGTTTGGTTTATATAAATTGTATTACGACACGTACTAATATGGTCGATATATAGGAAGTGCCTACTAGGCTTAAGAATTATAGTGATGAAATTAAAATGGAGGATTTTAATAGACATTGTTCAAATAAGGAAGATTTTGGCTCTGCAATGTTGATGGAGCTAAAATTATTGAGTTGTTTACGTTAAAACTATAATATTGTTGGAGTTTCTGGGGCTTATTCAAATGGTAAAGTTTTTTATTAAATTCTAAAATTATTATTGACCTCTATTTTGATTTCTTCTCTAATTGTTGATCCAAGTTTTAATTATTCTCGTTTGGCCATTAATTTGAGCAGGAAATCATCAATCAAATTTTATATTGGCTAATTAGGATTCTATATTATGTGTAATAGCAACTCCCTCTCCTCATCATTCGATATCTTCAATAAAATGAGCATAGCTTACCTTCTCTTTTTTTAGGCTTCTCGTAATCCCATTGTATTAGTTCTTAATTTGGTTTTCGCTTCTACCTTTGATATGATGTTGAATCAAGGACCATCGTTTTCCATATTTATAGACCAATTGTATTAGATTCAATTTCTCTTTTGAATCCCACAAACTTTTTTGGATGGCTGGATTCAAGACATTCTTCCATCTTTCTCTTATCTGTTTAGGATATCTCTGTGTCCTAGAAAGTGAGTTAAATTTAATTGTCAACTCAGTCCAATTATTTTTATCGTAAAATTATCTTAAACATTAGTTCAATTTAATTTACTCGGCAATATCTTTCAGAATCTGGTCTTCCTCTCTACTCCATTGGTGGATCCTAAGATTAGAATGCAACAAAGAAATCCATTTCAGTTTTAATAATTATGAATCAACTTATAACACTTCTGAAATCATATCCCAATCTTCATCATCCTATAGATAAACTGTTTATTTACAGGAACCAAGTTTGCCCTTTGTTTCACTTAGAGCAGTTTTGCCACACACCAAATCAATAGATATTTGTCCATTTAATGCCACTTTTTTCTGTTTTTTTGGTTGGTAACACTATATTTCAATGTAGTAACATTTACTTTTAAAATACATTTTCGTAATAATCAATTAAGGAATGATCTGTAGGAAACTTGGTTAATTTGATTTTGACATATTGGCCAATCTTCTCATAATCAAGCTGATTAGCATTCCTTGTGTATTCCATGAATTTCTGCCATTCAGAAGATGCTCCTTCTCTCAATTACATAATAAAATTTAAATATTATAGAAAAGATTCAATACTTATTTTCTCATTAAAAATGAATTGTTTCAAGAAGATTTCTAATTTGTTCTAAATAATTACATTTATTTGAATTACATGATTTTAAGCTTTACATCTCAATTATATTATCAGGTTTTAGAATGATGTTGTATGTAAGCTTGAATTAGTAGTTTATCACATAAAATAGTAATTTTCCCTGAAAAAGACTTCTAAAATTGTTAGCAATCCCCAACTTTAACTTTTAGAATCCAAACAATTTCTAAATAGTAATAAGGTTGTCATCTACTCCAAATTCACATTTTAATATTTCCTTCAGCAAAATACCTGATTGTTCTATTTTTATGTTTTGCAAGTATTCAATCTCGTACGTTGAATAACATAAAATAATCAATATAATTGTAAGATAACTTTAAACAAAGCTTTGAAATTTTCTTTAATATGTACAATTTCCCAATACATTCCTTACTTTCAATAGGCATTAAGACTTGAAATATAAATAAAATTAAATAACAATCTTCATCATTAAGCAATCAAAATCGTTCTAAATAATATGTGTTGAAAAATTAGCTACATATATAGAAATATAAACTCAGAATATAATTTATTCACCACAGATAGTAAATATTAACCGTCAGGTTGTTATACATAACATTTCGAAACATTAAGACTCAGCTATTATATTGTATAATATTTCAGAATAGGCCCTAATATCTTAAAATCAAACGAAATTAAACCATCTTTTAAAAATTCCACATAATCATAATCATAAGTTTAAATCAGACAAAAATTTTAGAAAAAAAAATAATTATAATATTAATCTAAATAAAATAATAATAAGGTTAATATTTATTTTCTACCTCTAAATCTCAAATATATGTTAATTTAAATTCGTTTACACAAGGATATGAAATCAAAATAGGAATCGGTTCTATTCCTATATTTTATTCTTACTGAAGTTTAACCATTTTCACTTTTAAGCATGTACAAAACAAAAAGGTTAATCAAACCTTTAGTAAAATATTTAGATTAGGTTCCTTAAGAAAATTCTTTTGTTTAAGTTAATTAGATGATCATAAGTTTAAATTTCCCATTTGCTTTAATTTTGATAGTATATATCTTAATTTTAACTTTGCTAGTTTTTTTGATTTCTATTTTGTATGTTTTTAAAATTGCACACAAAAATGTCTCAAAGTTGAATATATTAGTAAATACAAAACTCTGAATTCATAAAAGCATAACACTATTTTAAAATTGACTTTTCAGGGAATTCTAACTTTTTTGTTGTTGTTATTATGAATGTTTATTAGTTTATTCGACAGGACTAATCGTAAATGAGTGAATATTAGATTAATTAATTAATAATTTAAAATCAAATAATGATAAAATTCTGCCATAGGTAAATAGTTTGATCAAAGAACAAAATTAATTAAATAAAATCTGTTTAGAATTTATTGAAACCTGTGAATTATATATATGATTTGTTTTCTATTGAATATTAATTAAATTTATTAAAGGCGCCAATATTATGAGCGAATAATAGAGAGGATTGGAAGAATTAGCAAGGCAAAAGAGATAGGCTCAATTATCAAAGAATCCTCCTGTGAAGAGAGAGAAAATAGAAGGAGATCTAGAAGATTTCATAGTGAAAGACATTTAGGAGGATGAATTTTATGCAAATGATGATTCCTAGGAAGAAGAAATTAAAAAAATGCCTGATAATTAACAATAGATCACTCAATATATGGGACAGAATAGAAAGAAAAAATAAACTGGTATTAAGCTAAGCGATGATGCAGATGAAATAGAGTAGGTAATTCAATAAGTAAAAGTTGAAAAAGTAAGTTTAAATTAAGTTGTCACTAACAGCGATGAACTATATAAAGCACAATTCAACTAACCTCTTAAGCCAAAATAAAAATAAGAAATACAAGAGGAAGATCTTGATGAAATTTTGAGTCTTTTGGAGAATTAAAAAGCAAAAGAATAACTAAAGAAAGAGGAATAGTAATAGGCTAAAGCGATGCAATCAAAATAATTGCCTATTCATAGGTAAGTGGAAGTGAAAGTAGAACTCCCATAAATGAAGATTGATTATTCGACAGTCAATTTGAATTAAATTATATAGGGAGATAGAGATGTAATGGATATTGTTGAAAAAAATGGTTCAATACTGTTTTATTGGATTGATATTTATGAAGACCAAATCAGATTTCCAGGAAGTTTATTTGTATTTGGCAAAGTAAAGAACCATAAACATAATGTCTTTGATTCATGTTCGTTATACTTTGAAGATTATCGCAAAACAGTATATTTGTCATATGAAAATGGGAAATATACAGAATAGTAACTAATTTAAGAATGTTAAGCTTTAATGAAAAAAGTATTAGGTTTAGGATCAAAAGATTTTACTTATTAATTTGTAGATAGATAATATGCATTTGAAATTGCTGACATTCCAACAAACCAACAATAATACTTAGAAGTGTCATATACTCTCAAGCATGGATAACAGTTGCCCGTTAGAATTGATAACCCTATATTTAAATATGCATTGCAATCCACTTAGACATTGGTTGAATAATTTTTGATATATAATAAGATACGAGGTCCATGTTGGCTCCAATTAAAATCATGTTAGACTCTTGATACAAAAGAGTTTCATATAAGAACATAACATGCTCTTTAATTGCCTCAAACTGGATTTTAAGTGTATGAAGGAGAATTGCCTCTTCCAAATTTGAAATTGCTAAGCTTTGCATTAACACAATGTAAGGTAGATAAAGAGGAGCAAATTATTGCAATTTCATATACAGTTTAGAATAATATAGATTTGAATGATGCTGAAGTGCCTGAGTAGGTAGTCTATTAAACACTTGCTCGAATGCCCTCTGATGCTCCTCTACCTCCTGGCTATATCAAGGGATAAAACAAATAAGTGAAGGACTTTGAATCAGAATATTCAATGTTGTCTTAGTTTTTATCGAATGTAGAAGCCATAGATCCTGATGGTTTAGTTGGTCATGAAATCTAGAAGAAGAGTATTGAACAACTAGTTGCTCGTATTGCTAAATTAAAGGTGAATGAATGGAACAGGATGAGTAGATTACAAAAGAGAGAACAATTGCCTAAAAATATATTTCTAAGGAGCAAATATCTAATAATCGGTAGATTGGTTATTGATTTATGGGTCCAAGCTAAAGACATGATAAAAAGCAATGATTACAGTATAACATACTTGGCCAAGGAGTTCTTGAAATAGGATTGTTAGCAATTGGATTCTGATGTAACAAAGAATTATACTGAGAATGCTCAAAGTTATTAAACCCTACTGCAATTGAGTTTAAAGGAGACCAAGTTTGTAATTTAGATAACTCAAAAATTGAATATCATATCATTGACTCGTCAGTTGACAAATATTTGTGGGAATGTTTGGAACAGATCCTTACTCAATCAACGAGCTGAAAGGAATGAGATGCTCTTAATGCATGAATTTTTTTTGAGAGGATTTCTATTACCAGATAAAATGAGTAAGATCAATTTGTCAGATGAGGAAAAAGATCAATAGATAAAAGAGTAGGAGTCTAAGAAAACTTATGGAGGTGGGTTAGTATTTGAACCAAAGGCGGATATATATACATAATACGTTTTGCTCTTGGATTTCAATTCTTTGTATCCATCCATCATTATGGAATATAATATTTGTTTCACTACTGTATAGAGAGATAAAATCAATTTCGAAGTTGATAAAACTCAATTGGAAGAGGAACCAACCTAAACTAAACCTTAGAAATCGAATAAGAACAAAAAGAAGAAAGATTAAACTCAAGATGAGAATGATACAACAGAGAAAATTAAGGATTTTATTGGGTCAGTGGATCCAGATGCAGGAAGTGGAATATTACCTTAAATAATTGAGAAGTTGGTTAATATGAGAAAGTAAGCTAAGAAAGAGATGAGCAGATCTACTGGATTAATGAAATAAATTTATAATATCAAATAATTGGCAGTTAAATTAGTTGCTAATTCTATTTATGGGTGTTTGGGATTCAGCAGTTCTAGGTTTTATGCTGTTGGAATAGCTTCATTAATTACTCAAAAGGGTAGATCGATACTTATGGATTCTAAAAATACTGTAGAGAGAAATAATGATGTGATTTATGGTGATACCGATTCAATGATGATTTGTGCTAGATAGGAGAAGAACCTGTCAGAGATATTGGTGTTGGGTACTCAAATTGCTAAAGAAATCAATAAGAAATATAAAAAATTGGTTTTAGCTATTGACGGTGTCTTTGATACACTCTTATTAATGAAAAAGAAAAAGTATGCAGGTATTAAAATTGACAATCTCGAAGACTTAATGACAGGATAAACTGAAATACCAAAATTGAAAAGAGAAGTCAAGGGTATTGATATTGTCAGAAGAGAGTTTTGTGATATTTCTAAGAAAATGCAATCCCATGTCTTGGATATTCTACTGGAAACGAAAAATCGAGATGACATTCATGGTGATTTGATCACGTTGATGCAGGAAATAAGATCAATGTTTGATGCTTTAAGTGGCAACTCAAATGCAGATCCTAAATAGTTAATTACTTAAAATAGATTTATTAAATATGAAATTCCAACTTCAGATTTTATTATTGTTAAATAATTAAATAAAGCTCCTCATGAATATGCTGATACTATTAGTGCTCCTCATGTTTAAGTGGCTTTAAGAATGGTGAATGAGTATGGGAGATCCGCGTAAAGTTTAGTCAATCATTTCATTCGATATGTGATTTGTGATGACCCTACTTAGAAGAACCTGTCATTCAGAGCTTACACTGTCGATGAGTTAATTAACAAGAATTTAACAATTGACTATTACTACTATCTCTCAACCTAGATATTTGATCCAATAGTTCGTCTTTGTAAAAATGTTCAAGTTATCTCAATTCCAGAGCTGGCTCAAATCTTGGGACTTAAAACATATCAATACAAAGAGTAAAATTATATCACTATTCTTTAGCAAAATAAATCATGAATTCCTCGATTTCAAGCTGGAGGAGGAATAGAAACAAGAGTTGGCTATCATAGATTCATTTAAATTCAAATGCCCAGTATGCAAAGATGAGTAGAAATACTCCTAATTTTTTGACCAATAAAAACTATTTGTTAAGCAGTTGATTTGCCAATCTAAATAATGTTCTTACAGTGTTGAAAGTTTAAAATCAATCTCCAACCAAACTAAACTGATGATCAAGAAGGATCTCTCCAATCAATATTACAAAGGATATGTTGAATGCAATAAATCAAAAAGTAAATCAACCAATTTCTGCAGAAAAGGAGTCTGTTTTGGCAGTTGTTGTGAAAAGCAAAAGGAAAAAAAGGTTAGCCACGTAATTGATGAGGAAACAGTCAATATTTAAGTTAAATTCATAACACAGTTTTTAAATAAAGTATTATCCGAAATCAACAAATAAACAATCTAATTAAATCAAAATAAAGCAAGAGTATATTAAATACAAGAGGAAGAATAATTCCATCAACCATTTTGCTATATCAGATTAAATGACATATTTAGAAGAGTTTAAATTTGAGATTATATATTTATCATCAAACCTTTGTTAAACATATGCAATTATAATCTCTTCCTCTAAGTTCCTGGTTCTTAATATTCTCAGCTCTTAGCGATGCAGCTCTGCTAATCTTCTCGACTCCTCCGAACAATCTTTATTGTGTATTCTGACCAGGATTGATAGTTCTCTTATGCATCCATTTAGAATCCATCTCGAAAGTCTGATAAGGATATTATCCTAATTTTCTGGTATGATTGATTTGAGTCAGACTATCATCATATTTCCTATTATCAAACTCGATGTTAGGATTGGCCCTTTAGTATTTTTCCAAGGCTGAAATCACATATATATATTTATACATTATTATCTATTGATAGAATGAATAATTCGACTTTCTTGTTTTTACTTGTATTTCTGATTCTCTTCTTTGTACAATTCAGAATTTTCAATGGTTGGATTGTCAATTCCGATTATTCCTGATCTAATGTTAAAGGTTAATCTACTTATAAGCTTATCTGATCTTCCTATAGGCTTTGTTGGCTTCGCTGAATTCTTCTCTCCATTGATGATATCTTTACAATTGATTATAAAATTACTTCTTTTGCTATTCTTAGGTTTCTTTTAGCTCAGCCAAATATCCTGATGGTTTTTTGAGTGTTATTACTTGTGACAATGCGAGATTTTGTTACTCATAATTTTTTTCAGGTACTTCCAATCTTTTGGTGATAACTTCTTGTGAATGATTGACTGGATGATCAGAAACAATATGATTAATTTTGCTCATGTTCAAGTAATCAATATATTCTGGTATTATTCGAGGTTGTTGTCTACGAAAAAAGAAACTCTGATTCTAACCACTCCCAACCAAAACTGCTTAGTTGTCGAGATCTTAGGTTTATCTCATGCTTGAATATTTGCTATGTTTGAGAAAGGTGTCTAAGTGTTTGGCATCCCAACTGCTTCCAGTCAAAGAACTCTGATTCTCCTCAATCAAAGGCTAACTAATAAAATTCAAGCAATAGGTAACTTTGTTGACTTGGATAGACCAGACTGAACACTCGGCATCATTTTAACTGTTTTAGTTTGAGCTTCTTGCTCCATTCTATAAAATTCACGAAAATTGCTTCTTCCGACGTCTTATATCTTCTCCTTCTATCTAAATAACATTTAATATCGTGATTTTATATTACGCCTAACAAGTTACAATACTACTGTAATATATTTTAGTTCACTCTCTCTTATATTCCTAATCAGCCAATCAAATTGCAGAATAGACACATTAAGTATTGAGTATTCAAGTTTATTTTCAAATTAATAAAAATGGCACCATCAAAATCACCAAAGGCAGAAGCCGCAAAAAAGACAGTCAAGACAGTCAAGACCAAGAAGGGCTCAGATGACAAGAAGAAGGCAAGAAGACGATAAGAGACTTTCGCTCTCTACATTTACAAGGTCTTGAGATAAGTCCACCCAGAAATTGGTGTTTCAAGAAAAGCTATGAACATTATGAACTCATTCATCAATGATATCTTCGATAGAATTGCCCTTGAAGCCAGCAAATTGGTCAGATTCAACAAGAGAAGAACACTCAGCTCAAGGGAAATCCAAACCGCAGTCAAGTTGCTCCTCCCAGGAGAATTGGCCAGACATGCCATCTCTGAAGGAACAAAAGCCGTCACCAAATACACAAGTGGTTGACTTATAAAAATTTAATTCATGTCAAATTAAAAATGCCCTCCATTTTCCCAATTTTCACACTTTTAGAATCCTTTCTATTCCTGCTTCCAATTACTATTTTTCCCAAATTTCATACATCCAGCAAGCTATATTTCCACTTCAATAAATATCATCATGTTTCCTAAGGCACACAAACAAAAAATAAAATTTTAGAATTTTGTATATAACGTTTCTCTATAACTATCTTGAAGATATCAATGAATTTAACCCAATAGCAGATAAATACATGGAGAATTATTTTCTGCAATTATTATTAAAAATAATTATATAAAATCATGGAATTATAATAGAAGATTGGAAGATTCGCTATTTTATTTTCTTTGTTGGATTTGCAATATTTTAATTAAATAACCTCTTAGAAGTTATTGAAAAAAAAAATTACTTATCCACTCAGATAATTGACTACATTTAAAATTTAACAGAATTCTAATCTTATATGAATTTTATGAGATTAGAGCAATACCCTGGAGTTGTGTATTGGTGTGCCCTATTAAATATTTATTTGGCCCTTGGATTTCTACTTAATTGGAAGTATGTAAAATCAATTGGTATTCTCTATTTAATTTTTTGTACACCTTTTGTAAATAATCCTATATTTTCACAATCTATTGCAGATTCATATTTATTTTAAGGAATCATAGGAACCTTAATGTTGGCTTGATTTATGAATCAATATATATATTTTATTAATCCAATATATTAATGATCAATAGAATCCATGATATATCTTATTTTTGTTGTACTAAAATTGAATGAAATCTCAAGAACTCTATTCTCTACATGATTATATAACAAAATACTCATAACTTTTAACAATAGAGAATTCAATAAATATCCAAACTATAACTTTTAAATTATTCCCTTTAATTTGAATTTCTTAAATAAAAATTAATCATTCTAATTCTATTGTGTAAGTATGAATTTAAGTTTGCTTAGAATATTAGAGGTTCCTCGCAATGTGAATCATTAAAGTAAGTAATTTTTAAATTCAACTGGATTTCTCTATTTTTACCATTTAAAGAGCTAAGGTATTTTTAGTTATCACAATTTTTAGTGGGAGAACTTTTGATTGCAAGATATCTAAAAAAGATGGATAATATTTTATATATTTTTAGAATTAAATTTCTCCTTGAATAATTAATAATAAATTATGAAATTAGTGAAACCGCCTCTCTAGGTTAAGGAAAAATAATGGGATAATCGTTTTTATTTGGGAAAGCTGAGTGATCACGAAATTAAGAAATAGTTTATGATTAAGAAGAAATCTGTAAGAAGACCAACATCAACGAATAAAATTGTAGCAGATGAAAAACCGCAAGCAATACGGCTTTATGAATTACAATTATTGTGGGAATAATTCCGTATTCCTCAATTTCATAGGGCATACTTTCTTCAATATAATGAAAAAGATCTTGATGCTATTTTAAGAGAAACTGTTGAAATAAAGTTAAAGTAATCAATAGTACAAAAGTTAATGAGTCTAATTAAAGGTAGGGAGAGATGTTTAAATTATTTAAAAACTGAAACATTTGAAGAACATAAATTCTCAGAGCTTTTATTTCATCTTAGAATTTTAACAGTCAATGTTATTGAGCAATTTAAAAAATGGAGAGATTCCCTCAATAGATGTGTTAGGTGGAGAATAGACGAAATAGATTATCTCGTGAAATTAAGAACAGACATAGATTTTTTAAAAGAATACTATTAAGATTACTAGAGAGACCCATTTATGTTGTGGTTGTATAAATTAGGCAAGTTTGACTCAGTGCATTCGAATTATCATTAATTATAGAAAGACATGATGAAAAGAATTCGTGATTGGTAATCATATATTATATTTTCAGTGAAATATTACTCATAGAGAATGATTACTTTGACATGTAAACCAACATTTTATCAAGAAAGGAAGCCTAACTGATAAATAAATATCTAAGAGAATCTACAATTCAAATGGAAGATTAACTAAAAATTTAAGAGTTAAAACCTGTTAGTCCCAATATTAAATAGACTAAAACAGTTTAAATTTAGGATAATCTGAATATCGTTCCATAAATAGTGAGAAATAAAGATTAATTTACCTAGCTATTGAATCAAGTTAAAAATGATAGCGATATTGAGAGTTCATTTCCAATGAGAGACAATTTATTTGAAACAATTGATTTTCAGGATTGTCATATTTTAGCATTTATGCAGCATTAAAAAATTAAAGGCTTTTGCATTAGTTAAAGCGAACAGTCTGAATAATATCGTAAAGTTATTATCGAATAAATAAAATTGGAAAGTTTGCAGCTGTTTCCTCAATTCATCTAATAATTAACCAATTATTTAATTGGAAATGAAATAACAATCAAATTGGTTCATTATATGTAAAATGAAAAACTAATTGACTGTGAGTAATTGAAAGTTGCATTAAAACAAGAAGGATTCAGATGGAAGTAATAGACAAATGATTGTGAAAGAAATATCAGATATACAATTTACTATAAGAAGAAGGAATATCAAAACTAAATAATGAATCAATTTAAATTTAATTTTCATGTTCATAGTACAAAATTAAATTAATTGATGCAATTGGTTTATAATAATATTCATGAAACCACTGATATAGCTTAAAAATTTAAACGATATGCTGATTCAAGGAAATTTGAACACAATCCTCCTCAAATAAAATTGAAACCGCAAGTCAATGATGACAGAATAATTTTGTTGGATCTAAAAATTAAATTACCAGCTTTTAAAACTGAAGTTAGAAATGAATATAAATATTACAGAATTGTATTTAAATTATTCATAATTAGATTTAAGAACCTGAAATAAGTAATATTTCTTTTATAGAGGTAGATGGACAAATTATATATGCCTTATCCTTATTGGACAATGATTATAATATCCTTATTTCTAAAGATCAAATCAATCATGAAACAATTTAAATATCCTAATTTTAACCGACCTAGGAAGATCTCTCAATTCCTATGTTTTGTTATAATGATGAAATAGCAGACATCTTTAATCATCACATCAAATTGCAATTTGAACACTTCATGATAATCAATAGAAAGCCTAACACTCAATAATAATCAATTGAAGTTAAGCCTGAAACCTTTTATTTTTCCATACTCTATGAAGGACATATAATAAACTCATTTAAGATACAGCAGCATCATCTGATCAAATTTAAGCCATTCAAGTCATAACTCAAGATAAGTGATGATGTAAAAATTGATACATCTAAATTTATTTTACCGTGCTTCCCATTGATTTAGAAAACTCTTGAATCTGAGCCACTAAAAGTCATTATCAAGAATTATGAATGTATATGTGCTTTGGACAATTATGCGAGTCCTAGAAAATGGATTATTTATACAATAGTTGGATGCCAAGAGAATCAATTCAAAGATGTGCTTGAATCTTTAATAACTTAATTGACCATAATTGATCCGAATATTTAAGAAGTTGGTATTGCGTAATTTATATGGATAATCTAGTTTTTATCATGAACTGGTGAATGGTGAATATACTGTAAATAAAAATGTTTAGAAGCAACTTACATCCCTTGGGTTCAAGTGGAAAATATAGATTAATGAAGCCAATGAACACACAAGATTTACTAAATATTTATTAAAATTGCAGAGAGAGACACAAGTTGTCGACAATGTAGTGGTTCAGTATTTTTGTACTCAAGACTTTGCAGATGTCAACGTTCAGCCCTTAATTCAATAGTTTTCAATATTTTATTAAACTTTGACTCAATCTCAATTAGTTGTAAAGAGGGTATCACATTCAATATATTGATAGAACAATCTAATTCCTTTTTCAAAGTATTACACTAAGGATATTCCTCCTGAATTATAGACTGATTCAATGTTAGAAACTAGAATTTCATAAATTTTATAAAATTGCAAGTATGGAACCAAGAACAGCATCGATTACATCATTTTTAATGTAAGTGTAACTATTAATACGAAGAACTAAGTTATTACAAGTAATAAGCATCCTGAGTTGGGGACTATTTACTTTATTCAACTCTTTGACATCGTCTTATGTTTCTATCAATTGGAGAAGGAGATTAATATAGAACGCATTGCGAATTTGATTTAATAAGTAAGTACTTCACATATGATAAGTCTACAAGTGATGAGAATGAGCTATAGGAAAGCTTAGGGGTTGAATTCAGTCAATACAGCAAAGCGGGTAGCAACTACTCCATGGAGATCAACTTAAGTATGGAGAAGCGCATCGCCATTGAGATGTAGGATTTTAAAACTATATCGAAACCTTACTTTATTGGCTTGATTGAGCCTAATTGGTATGAGAAACATAATTAGATGATAGCATCTATGATAATATTATGAAATTTATTTTATAATGCTAATTAATGAAGAAGTTTTATTTTGAGTTTTTGGGTATTCATTTATAAAATTCATTTAATTTCTTTTAAATCCAAGTATTTGTATTTCCAATCATTTGACATTCGATCAATTTCTGGAACTTCCAAACATACAATCCCAAATACAGAAGATAGAATGATGGAACAAATCATAAATGGACGAGCATATCTGAGACCCTTGCCAAAGGATAAACTATCAAAATCATGATAGAAGAAGTGGAAGTCCCTCAACATTCCTTTCCCAAGTTTCCAATTATCCATAATTAATATTATTAATTTTATGAATACTTATGACAATCAATAACGAAATGTAACTTAAGTTAGGTTTGGAACCGAACAATCAGTTGCCTCCTCTATTTCAGCCTTTCCAAAACGAACCCAAGTTGAATTATTTTGTTATCGTCATCCAGACAGATTTATACATTAAGGATGCACAGCGTTGAACTGTTAGAAAATGATTATGTGTCCATAATGTAACACCGATGATGACATCCATTATCAAGAACACAAGGAGGACATCGTTGAATTCCCTCATTTTTTAGAAATCCTGGCATCAGAGATTAAAAAAGTCAATAGAAATGATAGCATGTAAGCATTATCCATAATTAAGGTTATACAATAAGAATGTTAAATAGCTATTAGAAAAGGAACACACTTATTTACTAGAATACGATAATCTATGTAAAAAATAGGTGAAATACTTTAATCAATTAATTGATGATCAAACCTCCTTAATTATGCAACATTTCTATGTCTTAAGACAAACCATTAATGCATTCTTTGACAGTAATTACTTTAACAATAAATAGATAGAGCAATTCAATACTTTTTCAAATAATATTCA
Source organism: Paramecium octaurelia (assembly GCA_905182995.1). NCBI lineage: Eukaryota > Ciliophora > Oligohymenophorea > Peniculida > Parameciidae > Paramecium > Paramecium octaurelia. The sequence continues at coordinate 86,997 of CAJJDP010000055.1, forward strand.
TTTCTTTAAAACCCAGTACTAATAAATTAACCCTGAAGAAACCTTGGCTCGATATGGAGATGTGCCCCAAATAGTTGCTAAATTATATGCCAAAAATCCTTAGTAATGCTTTCACTTCTTAAATAATTTGAGAAAATCAGCCAATATGGAAGGCCAATTACTTTCAGACCTAGACTATATTTCTAATATGGTTTTGAGAAATTATGAAGATTCGTCTTTCTTTCTCTAGGAGTTTGCCTTAAATCAATTAAAAAACTCTGTTGCTGATATGATAGATCAAACCAAAATTGCAGTCAATGACAGCTTGAAACAAATACCAAAACTTACCTAAGATGTTCATGCTAGTGTTGTGTCTTAAGCATTTATCTCTTACAATCGTCATCAAGTGAAATTGGCTTAACCTGAATTATTTGAAAACAGAAAATTTAGATTCGCCAACGTAGCTCAGATACAAACTCATCACTCAAATAGTGTTACTGCCCTGGTAGCACTTTCACATGACATACTTGCTACAAGTTCATATGATCGAACAATCAAAATCTGGAAGATTTCATCAGGTGAACTTCTGAAAACAATTTATGATACATGTTGCATATCTAGCATGATTAGTTTGAAAATAAAGAATGATAAAAACACATAGGCTGATTCCTATACAGATGAGGAGAATTCACAATTGCACAATCAAATACTAAAGGGTAATTTGAGTAATTCAGGATTTTATTTGATAACTGGAGGGTTTGATAAATAAATTAAAGTTTGGGATTTTGACATCATGATTAAGGATAATTAATATGAAATGGATCGAATTGCTAAATATGAATCCTCGTTATTGAGTCAATCTTATAACCTATCAGTCTTCCCTATTCACACATTGAAGGGTCACAATAGTTGGATTACTGCTCTGCTCTCTTTTAATGATGAAAGAAACATAGCAGCAGGTGATGACTCAGGAGAAGTGATAGTGTGGGACATAATCAATCAAGTCCTATTGTATCGATTAACTCATATAAGAAATCCAGGAATTGTTCCATTTCTCAGTCTCACTATTCCATTTTAATAGTTTTGCTGTTCTTCTGGAACTTATTTAAGAATTTACTCATGTAATTTTTTGAATCTATATGATTTTAGTGTTTTATAAGTCTCAAGAGGAAATATATCCGAATCCAAAATTTAAAGAAAGACTAGAAGCTAAATTTGCTCCCAAAAAAAATCCTATTTAGATCGCTCCACAACTATCAAATGTCTAGTTGGATAAGGAGATTGATATTTTTTGGGGAGTCACAGGATGCATAAGTCCAAGTAATTATCCGAATCTTCTTATCGTTTTTGGTAATCAACCAAACAAATTAAAATATGTTATGCTTAATAAAAATAAAGTTGTTGAGATTAACACGGATAATGAAACTTATTGTGGGCAATTACTTTTGATTGAAAAACATAGAATTCATGATACTCAGATGGACTAATTTTATAAGAACATAAATTTCATAATGATGGGAGATAAGAGTCTCGCAGTATATGATGGCTATGGTACAAAAATCCGAGCATTGGAATCACAGATGGATGATCTTTATGCTAGCAATATTTTATGTTAAAGGAATATGTAGATTCTGAAGCTTGAGAAAAGAAGTGTGAAAAAAACACTGAAATTTGCTTGCGTTTCACAATACGGCACCCAAGATTACAAATACAAGTCAGCCAGAATAACCCTTTTTGAAATTTCTTATGATACCATATGATGTTGTGATCAAAGTAGCATTTTCAATAAAATCTTTATATTATTTATAAAATTAGTAGTTCATTGATTTTAATAATGCTTCATATATATATATACTTTTATAAGATTATTAACTCGAAAAGAATACAATGGAGGAGGTCTTAAATTTTAAATAGAGAAACATTGAATTTGAATTAATGGATGAGATCATTGTTAAAGATATGGAGTTATGACGAACTTATTCGTACATATCTTTCGAGCATAATAAGGTAATTACGCAAATATAAATTAATTAAAAATCTTATGTTTTAATTGTATGAGAATGCCGAGAATTCAACCTACTCTTTTGAGTTCAAGTTGGATCTAACGTTGTTGAATGTGTTGCGATCATTCACACACAAAGATCATGAATTTCAGGAGGGTATAAATTGATATGATTTAAGGATATTTGGAATCAATTTATGCGTTGTTGTACTACTATCAGGGGAAGCCAGAGAGTGAGTTATTTTCAGAGTACTGTGCCTAGAAGGGAAATCACACAATCGAGGCTTTAATATTTTAGGGTAATATTAATTGAATATACGTAGTGCATTATTATATTGCATCGCTAGCAAATTTAAATTAGTTGGTGGGATTCCTGAAGGCAGACGAGAACAAAGTTATCCCATTATCGAGAAGTGATATCAACAAAACAAATATCTTGTCAGTGCATTCCATCACAGATCGAGTGGGTTCCATAAATAGCACTGTATTGGTGAGCAAGTCTTAGACTGTGAAACCAGAGTATCTCGATTTAAGAGTGAAGATATGCACCTATGAGAATAAAGAGGAAGGAGTATTTTCTATAGATTACAATGTGCTTTCATTGGCAATCTAAGCCAAGGGTAAGTTGGATCCATTGGTAGGAAGTCATTTGGCCAATAAATTGAATAAGATGTTTAAATTGGAGTTGTATCACATTCTATTGCATTTTGCTGATAAGAAAGGGTAGGTGACAGAGAATTATGATGAAAGATGCATGATCATTGTAAATGGAGTCAGCAATTTCTCATTTCACAAAAAGTAGTTCGCTGATTTGAGAGATAAATTCATTAGACTCTCCTATGGAAATGTGGAGAAGAATGTCGATGAAATAACGAAGTTACTAATGGACTTAGACTAAGATGTCGGTAAATCAATTATAGCAAGAGATACAAAGAGTAATCATTATTTGGAGAAATTATTGGTTGGTTTGTTGGGAAATCCATTGTAATTGATAAGAGATCAAGCAATTATTTTATTGAATATTTTATATGATGGTGTGGATTGGTAAAAGAGAATACCATTCAAACCTAAGATAACAAAGGTTGGATCTAAATTTGATATACAATACTTATTTGAATATGATTCATCATATCCTTTAAGTTCAATTGTTATACTATTGAAGAGTTACATATTTGATTCTGGATGCAAACAAAACATAGTATCATGGCACAAACCTAAATTGAGTGAGTATAGTAATTAGGGAGATAAGAAGTATATGGCATTTAAGATGGACTTCGGTAGATTCAAGAGATGTGGTTTTTATGATTGGAAGTTAATTAGAATGACAAATTCTGGTAAGTTGCAGAGTATTCAGAAAATTATGAATTTGGACGAATTAAAAAGCAATGTTGAAATTACTTCTCTTCAGATGATGGAAGCAAAACCAATACAAGGAAGATTCATAGTTCATCCTAGAGATTCTAAGAACTTACAAATTCATGAGATTTATGTTGATTTATTAGATGCTAAACCAGATAATCAAGGGAAGTTCACAAAGAGGGGAAATTTCAGAAAAGTTCGTGAAAAAATACCTGATTTAGTGTAATCAGGAATTAATTGCGTTTATTTAATGGGTACTTTAGAGAGAGACAATGGATTAATGATTGATTAGGACAAATAGTAAAAGTTGTTTAAGAGACCAGATGTCAGTCCATTGGCCATTACTTGTAGATTAACACCTAATTAAATGTTGGGAGGCAAAGAGGAGTTTATGCAATTGAATAAGGTTGCTCAATAAAATAAATTAAGAATAATAGTAGATATGGTTACACGTATCAGTAGTGCAAGACCTCATCGAAAATACAGAAAGGATTTGGTATATAGATTAGATGAGTAAGGAAGATCAGTTGCTATGTTTGGTACTGATGGAAGATCTATCCATTTTGAAGATACAATTATTTTGAACAATAGAAAAAAGAGAGTTTGGGATGTGTTATTGGAAGAAATGATAGAATTGACAACTTAATACAATATTCAAGGAGTTCATTTGGACAATGGATCTTCATGGCCATAAATCTTTTCTCTTGATTTGGATGAGATGTATAGAAAGGACAGTGATGGAAATCAAGCCTATTCCAATAAATAAATCTTTAGCGGTGAAATCTGTTTATAAAATGAGGATTGTGGTTATTGGGGTTCGAGTGTCAAAAACCTATATCCTAATCCATTTTTAGTAAAGATTTGTAAGTCCCTATGGAGTAAGTTTCCCAACTTTTTGATTGTGGCAGAAGCTTGGGGTGCCATGGGAGAATAAGAAGAAAGAGAGATCAATCTCATTTAAAGTGGTGTGATACCTAGATTATTCAAGTTACCAATTGCTATTGCATCAATATTTGGTGAAAATTTGAAGAAGGATGGTACTATGGTCAAGATGGAGAGAAAGAATGTTAATGCAATTAAAAAGTGGATTGAATACACAGCCAAATAATATCCAGCAGGTAGTATCATAGTTTAGAGCACAACATATAATTCATGGCCATATCCTGCTTTGATTTATAAAAGAGGTACATGGGCAGCTGTAGATTTGTTCTTTACTTTGTAAGATATCCCAATGACTTTTATGGGAGAGGAAGAAGGATTCGCATTTCGAGAAAAAACAACTAATGTGTTCAATTATGTGACAAAACATGAGAATTCAGAAATCAAATTGTAAGATCCAACTTAATAAAAAACACCCTAGAGATCACTCAAGAGAGCAGAGTCTTATGTTTAAGTTAATGAGGATTATGGATTTGGATACAATACATTAACACATCAAGTCTAATTATAGATAGCATAATCACCTGCCAAATCCAGTAATAGTGGCTAACCTGTACGAGTACAAAGTGGTTCATCATTGTCATAGATGGACATCTCTAATATCGCAACAGCTTAGGAGAATTTTAGAAGAGAAGTAGGACCACAATTTGGATTCGATTTATAACAAATTGGAAAACATTATGTTCACATTAGACAAATGAGAAAACAACATAAAGTGCTAAGAAATGGATAGATGGTGTCATTGTCTGCTGAACATATGTATGGATGGCATACACATGTGTTGGCATTTGCCAGATACTCTAAAGATGAAATGGCCTTGATTGCTATCAATTTTAATGATGGTGAAATTGATATGTTTATGAATCTCAGAAACTTAAGATATTATTTCCCTAATTCAGAGAGATCTAATATTGTTGTAAGATTACGAAATTGGTCATATCCTGATTTGGAGAATGAAGAGACAAGTTACTTTTATATTGGCAACTTTTTGACATCCAGATTAGAGGTTCATCTTAAGAACTTTCAGTCTTAAATTTGGGGAGTTGAAATCTTAGGTAACTCTTAGGAAGTCTAATAAAAAGCTTAGAAAAGTGCATTGATTCGATTGTAATAAAAGATGTCTTCAAAAATACCATTAACTATCTATGGAAATGATGCCGCCAATAAGTTGACATTATTAACAGACAACTTGAATTCCTTGTAATAATTTATCAATGGCTTTTCTCACTATTATACTCAAGTGATTAAACCAAATAACTTTGATTTGAATAGGTTGATCAGTTAAATGAAGGATTTCCAATCTAATAAAGTGAGATTGTGTAAGCTTTTTGCATTCTTCTAATCAATACTTGGAACTCAAGATAAGAATTTGCCCTTCTATGACACCCTCTAACAATTGATTAATCTTAATAAATTAGGACCCATGTGTTTCTGTACTCCAGAGTTGGGCAAATGGACTACAACTGGTGGATTGGGAGTTATGGTAGATGAATTAACATAAGAATTAGCTAAAATGAATGAGGAAGTCATCTTGATCACTCCTTATTATCATAGAAATAAAAAAGGGGAAACAGGATATATTCTTAGTGATGGATTCGAGCACATAAGAAATATCGAAATTTGGATGTAAGGTGAAAAGATAATAATGGGAGTTTTTGAAGGAGTTTTCAATGGAGTAAGATTGTTTTGGTTACATAATGAACAATATTTCCCATCTGCATATGCTGGTGAAGATGCAAGTTATGTTATGAAACAATTAACAGTTTATGCTAAAGGATGTTTAGAATTATTATGTTAAATCAAACTCATCCCTTCATTAATTGTCACTAACGATTGGTTCTGTGGTTTAATTCCAGGATATCTCAGAGTAAGAAGATACGGTGAAGCCTTCGCTGGTACTAAATCGTTTCACATTGTTCACAATTTGGATCCATTATATGAAGGAAGACTTTATCCAAAACCAAATGAAGGAACATTAGATTATATTCATGAACTCCCTAACGAATTCTTTGTTGATCCATTCTGGCAGAATTTAGTTATTAATCCATCCAGATGCCCATTGATTACATGTGATAATTGGGGAACAGTTTCTTAATCTTATAAATATGAATTGTTAGAGTCATCCCCATTAGCAAGTGTGTTAAGGAGACATCCCAATCCTTTTGCTTTTCCTAACGGTATCAGAAGAGAACAAAGATTCAAGGTGATTATGGATAAAACCAACAATGATCATTTGAAGGCCAAAGAATAATTGTAAAAGAAATATTTTGGTTGTTCCTAACTTGAAAATCATATTGTTGTACTAGGCTTTGTTGGTAGAGTCACTAAACAAAAGGGAGTTCATCTCATATTGGAAGTGGCTGAAGAACTCATCTAAAGAAGTCAGGGCACTGTGCAGATATTGGTTGGTGGACCTGCTGACATGAAAGAAGAATACAGTGCATATTGTGCTTAGAATATGATTAGATTGAAATCTATTTATCCAAGAAACTTTTGGGCTGATCCATCTGCATTCTTTATGGATGGTACCTTAGTGAATGTTGGTTGTGACTTTGGATTAATGCCATCATTATTCGAACCCGGAGGTATAGTTCAACATGAGTTCTTTATCGGAAGCACTCCAGTTATTGCCTTTAAGACTGGTGGGTTGAGAGATACTGTTCATGAATATGATCAGAAATAATAGAAGGGATCAGGATTCATTTTTGATAGTTACAATAGAGGAAACTTCCTATATTCTATAGACAGAGCACTCTAATTATATAAGAATCAAGACTAGTACACTTAACTAAGAAAAAATGCTTTTGATGCAGCTATTGATGTTGCTGATGTGAGCAGAGCATGGGCTTAAGAATATTACAGATTATTTGAAAAGAACTTTATAGATAAAGAGTTAGTTTAATAAATGGTGGGACAAATTCAATAAGATTATAAAGAATTAAAGGAGCAAGAGCTTTTTACTAAAGAAGAAGGAAGAGTAATTAATTTAATATCTATATTTAGGTATTTTCAAATTAGGACAAAACCCTCAAGAATTTTGAAAGGATTTTGGCTCATGCAAAGAGATCCAATTTGAGATTACATTAATTTGTGTATCGATCAACTAGACTGTTGCAACCAAGACAAGTAGCAGTTTCTGGTTCATTTGATGAATGGAAGGAGAAACATAAACTCAAATTTGATCATTTCTCCAAGGTCTGGAATGTTACCCTGAAACTCCTTCCTGGAGAATATTAGTATTTAATTCTTATTATCCTTAGTTATAAATTCTATGTTGATGGAGAATGGATTTGCACTGACGACGATCTTAAGGATAACGACATATATGGAAATATAAATAATTTTGTTATCATTTAATGAGCGATGGAATGATATTAATAATCAAATAACAGTAAATATCAGTTAAATAATTTAATTCATTCAACTTCCATTTTATTTACTATTTAAGAGATCAATTTGATTCAAACTTTGGTCTTTTTAAATAAAATTAATCTAGCCTTACTCAATTTTCACATATATTCTTACCAACTTTTGAAATACCAAATTATTCTTTAATGAATTCATTGAACAAATTCTATTAACACTTCTAAGGTTGGTTCCGAAGCTAAATTGCATTTTATAAACAATCATTTCTAATTGGAGTAATATTAAAGAAATTTCTTTTTTCTTAAAAATCTGTGGCCATAACATCTGTGGGTATTAGCCATTTTTTAAATGGAGCCTTATATTAAAAAGCTATTAGTAATGCAGGCTAAACAGAATCTTTATACCTAAATAATAAAAAACGATAAGCTGCTATTATCTGTTGTAAGCTCAACTTAACACTAAATCGGATTTTAAATATAAATTTAAAAAATCGACCAAGGCTATGTATTCAAAAGATTCATAGAATTAATTGTTTAATCGGTAACCAAATTCTAGCTATGGTTAGTATTTAAATCTTAAAATCTTAAAATCTTAAATACAAAGTTCCAAAAGATCCTAATCAAAATTTTTAAATTTAGGTCTAAAATTGTAAATTTAAAAGTTGATTCAGCAAATGCAGAGGAATTTTTGTTCAGTTTTGGTTAATTATGAAATTAATATGAAGGATACTTCTTTAGGACGAAAATTAAAAAAAGCCAAAGTAATGTGCTGAGCAAGTAAAAGATAGCGTAGCAATTAAAAATTAATAGAAAAAAAATAATTGTTTTAGTAATTTGTCATATTTCATTTAGAAAGGAGAAGAATGAGAGTAAAGATTAAAAACAATGATGGTCAATTATAGAGGTAAAGAATAAATGCATTTTGCTTATTATTACATCCTCATTTAAATTTAATTGCTATTACAAAATATTTATATTAATAATTCAATATTCAAAATTTTGTTAAATATATTTAGTAAAAGAAGGGTCCAATTAAGTTTAATCAGTATAAATATAAAATATTAAGAATGTCTTGTAATTCTATAAACCTTATTAATATATTGATTAAATTTAGATAGAGCTTTAAGGGCTAAGAATCTTCAAAATGATTCGATTCACAATGCATTCAATTTCAAATGATTTTGAAGAATCTAAATTAATTGATTGATAAAATTATGATTCTATATCTTCAATTTGATCTTTATGTTCAAAAATATAAGAAAACTATATTAGTTTAAGATCTTGATTAGGCTAGTCATTTTTATCATTTGTCGAACTTTGTTAAGCATTTTATTTATCAATTGATAATTGAATACAGCTCTTAGGTTCGGATATCTTCAAAATCTTATTAAAAATATTAATTAAAAGCTACGTTAAGAGTTTGCTATTTAATGTAATTACTTATAATTCTAAATCATTTGAGCAGTTTAATAAAAATTACTTTCGATGTTATTAAGTATAATATATATAGTAATCTAGCAAAGCGTCGTTAAGTTTTTCAATTGTCAGTGTTTCAAATTATTACTTTAAAAATGATATCCTACCTTTTTATAAATATATCAAATGATTCTTTATGTAGTTTAAAGAAAATTAAATATTACTTTAAGATTTCCTCAAAATTTCATTTTCAATATATAAATGATCATTAAGATTTAACAATGATTTATAGAGCTCTTCAAATTTGTTTCCAATTACCAGAAGTACTGATTTAAAACTTTCATTTAATTCCTTTATAATATTTTCGTATTTTTCAATTTAATGTCTTGCTTAATTTTCTCTAATAGAGAGAAAGAAATGAGTTTAATGATTTTCAAATTTCAAAATGTCAATTAAATATTTTTCTTTTCCATTATTAGTTTCAATTTAGAATCTATCTTAGTTGAAATAATCTTCCTTCTGTTAAATCAATTCAAAGAGATATTCTTCTAAATTTATTGTTTTATGTATTTATTTATTTAAACTTCGATATGAACTTTAGTTATTTCGATTTATTATTGATTAGCTTCTTAAAAATTCCTTTACATTATTCTCATTTAAATCAGTTTTATATAGAGATTCAAATTTCTTATTAGCAAACGAAAGTTGAAAGCTTCTTGAATTCTCATCATACATAATAGAAAATAAAGAATCATTTGTAAACTCATACAAAATCGATCTAAGTTATACACAAATTTTACTTTTATATTTCAACTTATTTGCTAAGAAAAAATTATGATCTTCGATTACTTTCATATATATATGTCTATACGCCCAATAAAAAAAACATCGATAATGAACAAACCATATATTAAATATATGCAAGTTCAAATGGAACAAAGAAACCTATTATTATCCAATTAGTTATTAGCACATATAATACTTTCATTCTATTATCGCTATGTTACAAAACACAAGAGTGCAGTACTCCGGATGTAATACCAAAATTATAAAGAGGACTTAAAATCAATAAAATTCTTACACTTAAAATCCAATATAAGCTAGGGCTACCCCTCCTGCCACATAACTAACATATAAAATTGAAATAATAGGCTTTAAACAATTTTTAAATTTCTGGCTAAAGAACAATATTATAAGGTGCATAATGAAAAAAACAGCCAACAAAATACTCAAATATGCAGATTAATCTTGAATTATAAATACCAGCATTCCAAAAAAGCAAGGTAACATAAGAGTAACCAATAATGCTCTAAAAAATAATAATCTTTGATTATTAAGATAGTTGTCATATTCTGTTTCTTCAATAGGATTAGAAGATGAAAGTGTCCATACCTTAAAGAAATTTGTCATCTTTATGATATTTATTTGCAATCTTTTTAAAAATAATTATTATATGATCCAATTAATTTATAAAACATATGTACAAAAAATTTTAGAGTTAAATGATAAATTATGTTTGAGGATGATTTTGAGTGGTCGAATTTGAATTTTACTGATATAATTACAATTTACTCTTAAATATATCATAACACCATTTTTCTCAACTAATTCCTAATTTCAAGCTTGTTAATACGAATGAATATTAAGGAAATGGTTTGAGATGTTTAAAAAATATGGGTATAAAAAACGTGAAGATAATTAATTAAAAAGGAATTTAGTATTTTATAGCTTTTTTAATTTAATTCAATTATCAAAGTTTATATAAATCAACATATTTAGTAAAAGATGGATCCAATTGAGTTTAATCAGTATATATATAAAATATCAAAGTTGTCCTGTGATTTTTTAATTTTTCTTAATAAATGGATGAAATCTAGATTGAGCTGTAAGGGCTTAGTATCTTCAAAATAATTTAATTCACAACACATTCAATTTAAAATGATTGTTGACAATCTAAATTAATTGATTAAGAAAATTAGAATTCTAAATTGTCTATAAGATCTTTGTGTACAAAAATGTAAGAAAACTACATTAAGTAAATTTCTTAATTGCTAGTTTAATTTGTAGCATTTAACAAATGATATTGTATTAGTTTTCTATCAATTTATAATTAAATAGAACTCTTCTCATCCGATATCGTTAAAATCTTATTGAAAATATTGATTAAAAGCTAAGTTAATAATCTCGTACTTAAAAATATTGATTAAAAGTCTACTTCGCTCAAGTAAACAAATTAAAATTATTTATGGTATAATTTACTATAATGATGGAAGTATTCAGACAATGCTTCAATTAACTTTCGTACTTTAAATTAGTCAAATTATTATCTTAAAAATGACATTTTTTCTTTCTATAAGAAAATCATATAATTTTTTAAATATATTAGAGAATATTAGATGTTGCATTGCTATTCTTTAATGAGATCAGAACTCTCTTGAAGATTATCTTTTAGTTTTAGTATTTATTTATATAATCTTTCTAATCTATGCGAAATTATTAAAATTACAGAAATAAAAATCGTATTTAAACATTTTATTTTATTTTCGTATTTTTCAATTTAATGTCTTGCTTAATTTTCTCTAATAGAGAGAAAGAAATGAGTTTAATGATTTTCAAATTTCAAAATGTCAATTAAATATTTTTCTTTTCCATTATTAGTTTCAATTTAGAATCTATCTTAGTTGAAATAATCTTCCTTCTGTTAAATCAATTCAAAGAGATATTCTTCTAAATTTATTGTTTTATGTATTTATTTATTTAAACTTCGATATGAACTTTAGTTATTTCGATTTATTATTGATTAGCTTCTTAAAAATTCCTTTACATTATTCTCATTTAAATCAGTTTTATATAGAGATTCAAATTTCTTATTAGCAAACGAAAGTTGAAAGCTTCTTGAATTCTCATCATACATAATAGAAAATAAAGAATCATTTGTAAACTCATACAAAATCGATCTAAGTTATACACAAATTTTACTTTTATATTTCAACTTATTTGCTAAGAAAAAATTATGATCTTCGATTACTTTCATATATATATGTCTATACGCCCAATAAAAAAAACATCGATAATGAACAAACCATATATTAAATATATGCAAGTTCAAATGGAACAAAGAAACCTATTATTATCCAATTAGTTATTAGCACATATAATACTTTCATTCTATTATCGCTATGTTACAAAACACAAGAGTGCAGTACTCCGGATGTAATACCAAAATTATAAAGAGGACTTAAAATCAATAAAATTCTTACACTTAAAATCCAATATAAGCTAGGGCTACCCCTCCTGCCACATAACTAACATATAAAATTGAAATAATAGGCTTTAAACAATTTTTAAATTTCTGGCTAAAGAACAATATTATAAGGTGCATAATGAAAAAAACAGCCAACAAAATACTCAAATATGCAGATTAATCTTGAATTATAAATACCAGCATTCCAAAAAAGCAAGGTAACATAAGAGTAACCAATAATGCTCTAAAAAATAATAATCTTTGATTATTAAGATAGTTGTCATATTCTGTTTCTTCAATAGGATTAGAAGATGAAAGTGTCCATACCTTAAAGAAATTTGTCATCTTTATGATATTTATTTGCAATCTTTTTAAAAATAATTATTATATGATCCAATTAATTTATAAAACATATGTACAAAAAATTTTAGAGTTAAATGATAAATTATGTTTGAGGATGATTTTGAGTGGTCGAATTTGAATTTTACTGATATAATTACAATTTACTCTTAAATATATCATAACACCATTTTTCTCAACTAATTCCTAATTTCAAGCTTGTTAATACGAATGAATATTAAGGAAATGGTTTGAGATGTTTAAAAAATATGGGTATAAAAAACGTGAAGATAATTAATTAAAAAGGAATTTAGTATTTTATAGCTTTTTTAATTTAATTCAATTATCAAAGTTTATATAAATCAACATATTTAGTAAAAGATGGATCCAATTGAGTTTAATCAGTATATATATAAAATATCAAAGTTGTCCTGTGATTTTTTAATTTTTCTTAATAAATGGATGAAATCTAGATTGAGCTGTAAGGGCTTAGTATCTTCAAAATAATTTAATTCACAACACATTCAATTTAAAATGATTGTTGACAATCTAAATTAATTGATTAAGAAAATTAGAATTCTAAATTGTCTATAAGATCTTTGTGTACAAAAATGTAAGAAAACTACATTAAGTAAATTTCTTAATTGCTAGTTTAATTTGTAGCATTTAACAAATGATATTGTATTAGTTTTCTATCAATTTATAATTAAATAGAACTCTTCTCATCCGATATCGTTAAAATCTTATTGAAAATATTGATTAAAAGCTAAGTTAATAATCTCGTACTTAAAAATATTGATTAAAAGTCTACTTCGCTCAAGTAAACAAATTAAAATTATTTATGGTATAATTTACTATAATGATGGAAGTATTCAGACAATGCTTCAATTAACTTTCGTACTTTAAATTAGTCAAATTATTATCTTAAAAATGACATTTTTTCTTTCTATAAGAAAATCATATAATTTTTTAAATATATTAGAGAATATTAGATGTTGCATTGCTATTCTTTAATGAGATCAGAACTCTCTTGAAGATTATCTTTTAGTTTTAGTATTTATTTATATAATCTTTCTAATCTATGCGAAATTATTAAAATTACAGAAATAAAAATCGTATTTAAACATTTTATTTTATTTTCGTATTTTTCAATTTAATGTCTTGCTTAATTTTCTCTAATAGAGAGAAAGAAATGAGTTTAATGATTTTCAAATTTCAAAATGTCAATTAAATATTTTTCTTTTCCATTATTAGTTTCAATTTAGAATCTATCTTAGTTGAAATAATCTTCCTTCTGTTAAATCAATTCAAAGAGATATTCTTCTAAATTTATTGTTTTATGTATTTATTTATTTAAACTTCTATATGAACTTTAGTTATTTCGATTTATTATTGATTAGCTTCTTAAAAATTCTTTAACATTATTTTCATCTAAATTGGTTTTATATATAGATTCGAACTTCTTATTAGCAAATGAAAGTTGAAAGCTTCTTGAATTCTCATCGTACATAATAGAAAATAAAGAATCATTTGTAAACTCATATAAAATCGATCTAAAATATAAACAAATTTTACTTCTGTGTTTCTATTTATTTGCTCAGTAAAAATTAAGATCTTCTATTATATTCATTTAAATATGTCATGATACCCAATAAAATAAACATTGATATTGAATAGACTAAGTATTATATTCAAGCAAGTTCAAACTGAACAAATAATACTAAAGCCATCCAATTAGCGATAAATAAAAATATTACTTTGAACTTATTGTCGCAATATTATATGGCACAGCTGAACAAAATGCCGCAAGCAAGCCCAAAATCAAAAAGAGGTCTAAAATAAATACTTTCTTACACATTAAATCCAATATAGGCTAACGAAAAAGCAGCTGATATATAGGAAGCATATAAGATCGTCATAATAAACTTTAAACAATAAATTAGTTTGTAGCTAAAGAATAAAAATACCATATGCAAAATGAATAAAACTGCCATTAAACTAACTAAATAAGCCGATTAATTTTAAACAATAAACACAAGCATTGCAAAAAAGCAGGAGAGCATTATTGTGAATAATAATGCTCTTAAAAAAAAGAGCCTTTAACTATTAAGAAAATCCTAATAGCCTGCTTCATGAGTTGGGTTTGTAAACTAAAATTTCCATTATTTAAATAATGATGCCATTTCCTTTATAAGTAATAATATTTATCAAAACTAATTACAATCATTATTACTAATAAATATAATAAATTATCTTTTTTAATATTAAGCATAATCAAAAATTTCTTGTTTTTCGTTGTTATTTAGGAGCAAATTTTAAATTTCAACCATAGTTTAATGTTTTCAAGAACACTTTTACTTTTTTACTTAATGATCTTAAAAAAAACTTTTTAATTCACAATTTAATATATAAATGGTTAAAATAAGTATATTAAAAATTTCACATTTTTCTAAGATTTTTCAACTTAAATTGCAAAAAGTCCATGTTTAATTAATATAGCAAATATTTACTGTTAATTTAGAATGGGTAGAACTTTTTGCTCTTTTTTAAACTAGGATAATTATAAAATTGAGAAAAATTAAGACTTTTAAGGTTCTGGTAATCTTTTCAAGCATATAGTTATACTTATAAGACAAGAAACTTTTATAAAAAATGAGATAAAAATATTTTATTCTTAAACTTTTTTTAATTAAATTATCAACGATTATATAGATAAAAATATTTAGTACTGTTTGAAATAATGGATTTATATTAAAACTAACTTATTTCTAATAATTCTTGAGTTTCACATCTATTATATCAATAACGGTGAGTTTATTTAAAATTAATATATTCTCTAGTTTATCAAAAATATTAGTTTGTTTTAATGAGATAATTAAGGTGCTCATCATTTAATAATAAATGAGCACGTTTAAAATAGAAATCTTTTTACTTGAATCTAGGAATTTAAAAAAAAATATTAATTAATATTTTTATGAAAAACAATGAATGTAAATAATTAGTTTTGATAATTAGAATGAGGTTTAGTAAATTTATATTAAATAATGTAAATTTAAAGCAAGAAAAATTGATTACCTATAAATGATAATAAATTCAATTGATTGAATGGAAATTTAACCAGAGTAAAAAATAAATTTACTAATTTTAATTCTGCAATAAAAACACAAATAAATATAAATTTTTTGCTATATTTTTAATATCGTAGCTAATTGTATAAGATACTAAAATGGATCCCTACCTTCGAAATTAATAACATTTAAAGTAATCCTTTATCAGAAAAAGTATATAATAAATTAGATTTGATAAATATAAGGAATTTTAAGTTACATGATAAAAATAATAAATTAAATTAATATTTCTTGATCACAAAAATTAAAACTCATGATTATTGTAATGTTTGCTAGGATTAAAGTTATTATTGTTATGATTCTGGGCCCTAATTCAAGAACAGCATTTCATTAAAGGCAAGGAGAAAGTCTTTTAGATCTTCTTATTTCAGAATGGTTGTCTTTTCTGGCTATTTTGAATTAGTATTATTGAGTTTATTGATCTCAAAGTCTCTTAGTTCACTTTCAACGTATTCAAGCCATACTTTGTAAGCTTCCTCTTCATTAGCGGTCGCCGGCATATTCAATTAAGGTGGAGGTGACATATATGGAGTGTACGAAAATTAAGAAGATGCCACTAAAAAAGTGCCTACTAAAATCACCCATGAATGAAACACCAAGGGTGCATAAGTGCGGTAGGAATCAAGAATCAAGATTTTGAGAGTGTGAAAAGTGGCTTCTTCAAATTTTTTTGGTACGCATTTTTTACAGATTACTTCAATGTAGTCATTGGGTAATTTGATATCGAATTCATATTCAATTACTTTTAAGATTCTGCTTTCAGCTATGCAGAGCTTGTTTTATAATGATTACATTAGAGCCTCATTTGCCATTCTTGTTTGTTCAATTGATTACATAATTTTGTGAAAGCTGATTAACAATTTTCTCATTCTTGGATCGCCATCCTTGATTTTTTAAGCTAACAAGAGAGAGGCAGCTGCAACAATCTATGATAAATATCAAATCTTACAAATCTGTCATATTGTAAATAGCATTTATGATGAAAGAAATAATTACACAAATGGATAGCTAAGGATACTGTAGAATATGAATTCAGTTCCAGATTAATGGCCAAATCAATAATGAACTGTGCATTTCCATTTAGTAATTTTCTTTGTACTTAAGCAGAAATGTCATATTCTGTGTTAATGTTCTGAAAAATGTCTTTCTTCTTAATTAATTTCATATTTATTTTTATATTTATTAAAATCATATGTTTTCAAGAATTTTTAATGGATGACGCAGTCCTTTTTTAAGATGATCGAGTACTCAAAGGGCATGGACTTTTTTCAGCCAATTTGAATGTACTCTTTTCAATAAAAAGTTTTTTTGGTTTAGAAATCCGCGATGTTCGAGTGGATTTGATTGATTAATTTTCTTCCGAGGGTTCAGATTCTTATTTGAGAATGTTATCATGTGGGGAATCGACAATCATTAATAAGTGTTCATGCACTTATTATTCATTATATTATTTCAAATTAGTTAATAAAGGAGTCATTCGATCATCTGTTGTTATTAGCAAATCTACAGTCATAAAAGTAGAAACCTTTTAATCTTCCTTTTCTTTCTTAACTTATTAGTTAGCGTTTATGCAAAGTGTAGATGCAATAAAACAATCTTCCAAATTCGGTATCGAATTGTTACATGAAAAAATAAATAAATTAATACTAATTTAAACATTAAGAATTTTAAGTTATTAATGAATAGAATCAAATTGAACAGTCTCCAACAAAAGGTACATGAATTAATTAGAATGTAGGTGATTCCAGTTATAAGGGATGGGTTGAATACGATTATATCAACTCCTAGTGGAACAGGAAAGACTCTCTGTTACTCAATTCCAATTATTGAATAGAAAAGATCAATCGTTCTGACTCCAACGAAAGAATTGTCAATCTAAACATATAAGACTATAAGAGAATTGGATCCTAATATCCGAGTAACCAGAATAGGGTCTATTGGGTTGATTGCTCCAGTAGTTGAAATGATTGTAATCTGAGTAATTAAAAAAGAGCGATTTAGAAGCAAAGAAATTATAGAATTATGCAAAGGAAAGATTACAGAGAATGAATGATTCTTTGAGAGGCTAATTAAATTGGGATTTGGTTGATATTTGTATATCAACTCCAGGTTAACTAGCTCAATTAGTAAAATTAGGGTGTCCAATCTAAGAAGTAAATTGTTTAGTGCTAGATGAAGCAGATTTAACTTGGGGGTATGTTTTTGATGTTAATCATAGTGATGTAAGTTTTCGAGAGAGTATATACACTATATAAAGATATCTGAATATAAATTAATTTGTGCTTTGCAATTCAGTCAACACAATTAAGGATGAGAATGGGATGAAATCTGTTGATGGCAGCAAATTTACTTCCTATGTTTCTAAAGATTTCATGTAAATACCAAAAAGGAAAATAGAATTCATGGATAAACCTCTTTAAGAATATTTAGACAACCAGAAAACAATTATATTTGTAGATGGTGAGAAGGAGTGTTAGGAAGTTTAAAAAATTGTTGGACCCAGTAAGTTTTTCAATTCAGGATAATCAGTAGAAGAAAGAATTCGAAATGTAGAAGAATTTAGAACAAATGATTGGAAGTATTAATAATTAATAATAAAAAGAACTTTAATATGTACAGGTCTTGGAAGTAGAGGGCTAGACTTTCCAGATGTCACTTAAATTATTATGTATGATCTTCCAAGAAATTATGAGGCATTTCTACTCTAGTGTGGGAGATTAAGACAGGAAAATGGAAGAAGTATGTAATATAGTAATTATGTAGTTATTGTGAGATTGAAGGATTCATTTGAGTCAGCTATTTATAGTGAATATGAGAGATATAAATATGTATTCCCAAACAGTTGTGTAAAATTGTGAATAAATGAATGCTAGAAATTATTATTATGTTAATTTTTAGAAAGTTGTATAAATTCTCATCATGTAAAATAATGGCGATTAAATCATAGAATTTAAAGAGTCCACTCTGACTGCTATTTCACCTCTGGATGGAAGATATGCCAGTTAAACAGGTGTAATCAAAGATTATTTTAGTGAATATGCATTAATGAAGTATGATAATTCTTGTCATTCTAGATACCGAATCAAAGTGGAAATTGAATGGTTAAAGTTCTTGCATTCTAAGAATATGATCAAGTAAGGAAATTCAGTTTTGAATTTGACTGCCTTAGATTTAACTTATTTGGATTTGATTTATGATAAATTCGATGTAACAAAATCATTCAGAGTTAAATAAATAGAAAGTACAACTAATCATGATGTCAAATCCATCGAATATTACATCAAAGAAGAATTGGACAAGAGTATCAAACTGTTATTACATATATATAGATCCAATATTGCATTCAATGAAAGAATATGTCCATTTTTGTTGTACAAGTGAGGACATAAACAACATTGCTTATAGTTTAATGATGACTGATGCCAAAAACAATTTGCTAATGAAATCCTTAGAAGGAGTTATTAATAAATTAGTGTAATTGTCGCATGATCATCATAATGTCCCCATGTTGAGTCGAACTCATGGCTAAGTAGCATCTCCAACTACTGTGGGAAAGGAGTTTGCTAACTTTGCCTATAGAATCAGGAATCATTCAGAATTATTGAGAAATCTTAAATTTGAAGCTAAATTGAATGGTGCTGTTGGAAATTACAATGCTCATTTATTAGCATACCCAAATTATGATTGGCCCATTCTAAGCAAACAATTTATCGAAGAACTCAAATTAAAACATAATCCCTTCACTACTTAGATAGAGCCTCATGATAGCGTAGCCCTCTATTATTCTTATCTCAATATAATCAATAATATCCTAGTTGGATTATCAAGAGATGTTTGGAGTTATATCTCAATTAATTATTTCGAATAGAAAAGTATTAAATCCGAAGTTGGTTCATCCACTATGCCACACAAAGTCAATCCTATTGATTTTGAAAATTGTGAAGGCAATTTAGGACTATCCAATTCCTTGGCTCAACATTTTATGAACAAATTAGTAATCTCGAGATATCA
The DNA here is from genome assembly GCA_905182995.1 of Paramecium octaurelia. NCBI lineage: Eukaryota > Ciliophora > Oligohymenophorea > Peniculida > Parameciidae > Paramecium > Paramecium octaurelia. The sequence goes on from CAJJDP010000055.1 coordinate 106,779, forward strand.
GAGAGATCTATCCGACTCTACTGTTATGAGAAATCATGGAGTGTGTTTGGGATATGCAGTGGTTGGATATAGGAGCTTAATCAAAGGGCTTGATAAGATATCACCGAACTATGACACAATTTTAAACGATCTAGAGAATGTAATATAGATTGAGTAATTGAATAGCATTGGGAAGTCTTAGCCGAACCCATTTAATAGATTATGAGATAGTATGGTGTTGCAAATCCATATGAATAACTTAAGGAATTGACAAGGGGATAAAAAATAACCAAGGATTCTTTGAGAGAGTTCATTTCTAAATTGGCTTTGCCTGAGGATGTTAAAAAGAAGTTGCTGACCTTGGAACCAAAGGATTACATTGGAAATGCTGATAAGATGGCTAGATTGATATGATTGGTTTTTAAAAAACAATAATATATAAAATATAGTTCCATTAAGTTCAGCAAGATATTTTCACGGTTCTTAGGAATTTAGAATTTTCACCTTGGAGTGGGAAAACGTAGTTAAAAAAGATTTGTTCATAAATAAATTAATATTTTATATAATTATTGATTAGAATATCTTAGCAATTATATATTTCAGAGGGGGGAATTTGGAAATTTAGATTATTATTAATATCATAAATGGATTAGAAGGATTTCATCATTGATACTTAAAGCGAATTCTTCACGAAGAAATTTCAAGTGAGTCTTACAAAAAGGGAACCAATCAATCATGATTCCTATATGTTCAGATTTGATTTCAAAAATCACCAAGAGAGATTAGGCATGCAAGCTGTTTAGCATATCAAAATCTAGTAAGTTTTGAATATTAATATTGAGTGGTCTTAATATGAAGGGCGAGATTGTTGACAGAGCATACACTCATGTCTTTGAAGAGGATGGATACTTTTTAATACCTATCAAAATTTATAGACCTAATGTTCATCCTCAATTTCCAAACGGAGGTGAGTTAACACCATGGTTGGAGAATTTAGAAGTACTTCTTTGTAATATCGTAATAGCTTCATTCTGATTTGACAATTAAAAGGTGTGTAGGCAAGTTGCTTTATCATAATAATCAATTTATTGTTAGGCCAAAACTTAATAAGACATGGTAACAATTCAGTACAGTATTGCTGATATGTGGAGGAAGTGGTATCACTCCAGCCTATCAATTAATCCGAACCATCTGCGATAACCCAAATGATAACACCAAAATGGTCCTTTTGTATGCCAATAAAACTGAATAAGATATTTGGTTATTAAAAGAATTAAATGAATTATCGGACAAGCACAAAGAATAATTTACAGTCCATTACACCTTAGACAAGGTATTTATATACACTATGGTTTTTAAGTCTGAGGAGAATTGGAAGGGTCATAAGGGATTTGTGACTCTAGAAATGATGACATCAATATTCCCATAGCCAACTGAAACTACAATAGGAGTATTATGCGGACCTAAACCCATGAACAAGTTAGTCCTATCGCTTTATGAATAATTTGGATTAAAGAAAGAGAACATAGTCAAATTCTGAGTAGGATGTTGTATTAAATAAAAATCTAAATAATTAAGAGTTTTCTCCTTTGAACTCAAATTATCAAATCATGACATAGTCTTAGACTCTTGTTTGAGTTTGCCAGGCCTTAAGGTTTCAATAATAGCCTCTATAAAATCATAAAAATAACATTAACAACTTGAATATAATCTCAATACTAATTTTAATCATTTATTTGTTTGGCATTTGATAGCTTTGTCTATTCTATCTTTCAGATTCGAATCAATCAGATTATTCACTTGCTTATTTTGACAAATCTATTTCAATCTTTGATTCAATCTAATCATCTCCTCCTCCTCCATAATTCGTTTTCTAAATCAAATTCATTATGTGTACTTATGTTATTCTATTTTCTCCTTTATCAATTATTGTTATTATTATTTATATTCAGCTATTCTTAGATGACTTTCATGTCTAGCATCCTCTTTCCTGATTTGAACATCTATTTTCGACTTAAATTTTTCATTCAACTTAGCTTACTCTTTTTGTTTTTCCATTTCTTTTGTTTCTTGATTATATTTGACCTTCTAAAAATTAATTTCATTTATTTCATGCAATCTTTTGACTTAATCTTCAATCATCTTTTTTTATAATTATCTTATTTGATACTTTTTACTTCCTTTCAGTTCTATCTTCAGTATTTGATCGGATTGTCGGTTTTTTTATTTTTAATAAATTACTACTAGATTTTATTTAAGGAATGTCCTTCATCTCCTATTTCAAATGAGTGTGTGATTTTGACAACCAATCTTCCTCATTCCAATTCAATCTTCTCATTTCTTCATCTTAAATAAAATAGGCAGGATCTTCCCCAATCTAATAATTTAGATTAATGAGCTAAAATACTTCTAATAATTCTTAATGGGTTAATTACGCTTTCAATTTTTATTGCATTTCCAAAGGAGTTGGAATATTGATATTTATCCTTTAACAATGACGCCTCTCTTCTTAAGTAAATTTCATAGGTGGATGAACTGGCAGCATTTATATGAAATTCTGATCTTCTAACTCGAACTCAGTCTTCCTCGTGTCTATTTCTGATTACAATCTCTCTATTTTTAAGAATTTGTTGCAATAATTCTAAAACTAACTGTTCAGTATCTTAACGATCTTCGATCTCAAAATACGTTTCTATAACCTCATAATATGAATGAACTGTACTTTTCATTTATTGAAACTGAAGGAAATTTTGTATTAAACATAATAATTTTAGATAATAAATTAATAAATAGAATTCTTCCCAATATTATTCATGTAAAAATATCAAATGTCTCTAAAGTCCATTGGCTCTTCAAATTTAGTTACTTGCAATTTAATGTTTAATAATAAAGAAATAAAGCAGCATTTCAAAAGGAAATAGAAAATAATAATAATTAAAAATCTGTAAATAAGAACTATGAAAATTATAGTTTTGTATTTCTAAATTTATAGTTATTTTGTTTGATTGTTGAAACAACAATATAATTTTCGTTTAAATGAATGGTGAACAATTTCAGTTTTCAAATTATTCTAAAGGCATATTCTAGATTTTTCATTTATTGGGAATAGTCAAGCAATTATAATCATTGAATGATTAATCACTAGAAAATATTTCATGAATATAACAATTAGATATTTTAATAGAAAAACAACCATAAACTTGAGATTTACAAATAAGAAATATTTCAGATTCCATATCATATCTTCGTCGTTTTGTTATTTCAGATAGTTCATAAAGATCAAGCTAGATTTCAAATAGGTAAGGATTTTTAAAAATAGCAGTTTATATTAACAATGCTAATTTAAAGATTTTTAATAATATTTTTCATAAACTCTTTTTAGAAGGTAATTTAGATAACTTATTAAAGTTATAAATATAGGTGTTATAATCTCCTTTTCCTTCATTTCTATGATTGGTTGAAACCTACTCCTGCAATTACTAAAAATTAATTAAGGTAAAAATTTGATTTTTGTGAAAAGAAGATTGGAATACAGGATTGATTATAATCTTATAAATTCATGGGATGAGCATAGTCATTGTATAATAGATAACAGATGAGAGTACTTTATAGGCAGAAATGATCAAATATATTAATATTAAATTAAACTATTTTATTTATATAAATTAATCTAATTGAGAATTTTATTAAAATTTGTAAATTATGATACTTTAAATTAACTGTTATTTATTTTTACTCCAAATTAGATTTAATTAAGTTACAATAAACATGTTTTTAGTTAATCTCAGTTGTGTGAATTAAAAATTTAAAGAAAATCTGTGTTTTTAAATCATTAATATATTTTTTTCTAAAAACTCTTCTTTACAAAAAATAATGAATAAATTTAATCAAGATAAAATCTATCAAGCCTCACAGCATGAAGAAATTACATCATTAATCTATAAAATAACTGATCGGTAGACAAAATTTGCAGAACTTCATAATTAGGTTGAGGAAAGCATTCAAAAAGTAATAAATGTGAGTTAGAAATAATTTGAAAAAGTTATGAAAAGGAAATAGAAAGAATTCAGGTAAATTCTACAGGATCATGACGAAAGGATAAAAAAAATCACAAAGGAATATCATACCTCTTAAAACAACTAAATATTATACTAAAATCAAAAGAAATCAGAATATATACGGATCTTTGAGTCCCTGTATTATGAATATTAATAGTTTATAGCATTTTTTGATCATGATCAATAGGCTGAAAATAGTAATTATATAATGATGATCTATGAAATATTAACAGAAAGTTAGGTATTTCACGAAGACTAGAGATTGAATGAAACACTTCTAAATGAATACTTAAAGTAACATAAAATGAATAAGATTTTATCTCTTCATACTTCTCTTAAGTTGATAATACCCCAATTATAGAAGGTTGAGGAAAACCTTAAATTATCAAAAATCAACAGCAAAAAAGGATAATATTTAAATACTCTTAATGAAAGGTTGAAAGTATTCATAGAAAATCTCAAATATGGTTTAAGTTAATTGGAGATGTTTTTATCTTAAATTCAAGAGAACAATTAAGTCCAAAAAGAATTAGATACTAGAATTCATTCGAATTTGATCCTAATCAACTAATTATTAAAGAATCATCAAGATAGAAAAATGACAGAATACGAAGATCTAAGCAAGACGAATGAGTAACTCATCAAAATTATTAATCGACTCTCTGATATTAACTATAAACTTAAATTATAGTAGAAGTAGAACTATGAAGATGTATAACAACTGATGGAATTGTACTACCTTTAAAATGATAAAGCACCTTCCTTATAGCCATTATCCAGAAAGAGTACGATAAAAATAATTAAACCTATATCTTATTAGCGAACTAGAATCTTTTCAGAAACAAAAAAAGAAGTTCATTTTGATTTATCTTCTCGAAATTCAATAAAAGAGATCAATCTTGAATCACAAATCCTCTATCAATCTCCTCTTATTATTTAACCTCAAATAGTCAATCAACCTACCATTACAGATGTATCTCTCTTTACTTCTGGATAAAGTCTTAATAAAATCAAAACTTAAAAATATTTTGATAAAAATTGGACCTCAAAACATCAAACTAATGTGGATAAAAAAACTGCCATTCCAATTAAATGTCAATGTCCTCCCTAATGTTCATGCTAAGCTTTATTAATTATACATGTCCACACATGCAATAAGCAATTATATATCAATTCAATAGGTTAGCTTTTATGCTAATAATGCCTTTTCACCTAAAACATTTAGGACTATAGTTTCTATTGTCCTCATACAAGAACAAAAAATAAATTTAAAAGTAGCAAAGATTTCTTAGAAGCGTTTTGGTAACACATTAAAACTTTGACTATGAATTAATAAATTGTTGATTTTTGGAATCACTTGTAATCAAGTTGCCAATAAATGTTTTAAACAAATCCATTTTCTACTTTGGAAATTCAAAATGTAATGAATTTTATTGCATTCTGTCCAGCATAATGTAAATGTAGCCATTAATAGAGCAGATAACAGTATCATTTATGCTAAAACTAACTCTATATAACATCTGATGGACTTGTTCATTGTAAAAAGTGTAATTTTAATGGGGATCCTAAGTAATATATATGTTATTGTCCAGACATGAAAACATTCAATATTTTTAGAAGCGGGGAGGAGTTTGTATAGTCTTTGGATCTAATTCTTGAAATAGGAAATTAATAGTAATAATAGAAATTACAAAACTAATTTATTCAATAGTTAAGATAAAAAATTCCTTTTATTTTGTGGGAATGATAATGCCTTATGTTATTTGAATTATTATTCTTATTATTTATATAGAATCTAAAATTATTCTCACTTTTCTATCTTAAAATTATCTCTATATACCTTTATTAGTATATGTTCAAGTTTTGGATATATTTTTTTAGTTTTGAAAGTAGTATCTTACCAATTTTGATCCTTAGTTTACTTGTCAATATTATTTTATCGTAATTTAATAAGAGAATAATATTCAAATATTTGAATAAGTTTTAGTTCAAGCTAATGTATAATTTCGACTTATTTTTATGATAATTAAAAAATATACCATTAAATTATTTAATATTAAATTAATCTCTATCTAGTTAACAAAAATGCAAAATTTGCATTATAATCGTTCAGTAAATTTTGAGAAATTTATTCATATAATTCATCAATCATTCATAAATCGCAAGATGCTTAGCGTTTCAAAAATAATTAGTTTGTTATTTATTCAAGAAAATTTCAAAAATATTTTTATATAAATAACATTTTATTTATTATATTGTTATTGAAAAAATCTTATTTATACCCCACTATAGTATTAATTATTATCCATTACTAAAATAGCCAAACATGAGCTATTAATATTAATTACATGATAATCTTTATGAAATAATTAATTAAATGTGAATAAGAATTACAAAATGATAGAATTAAGAAAATTCAAATTCTATCATTTTAAACCTATAATTTCTTCTTCCAACACAAATGCATTTTAATGAATTACTTTGATTAAATTAATTTAAGATTTCATATTTCTTTTACATTTTAATATTGCATATCATTATGGGGGTCTATATTACTATTAATTTATGAATTTATTTATATTCAAATTATCAAAATAACATCAGAATAATAATAAATTCCTTAATTAATCAATAAAAAATCACATTATATTGCAATCTTCCTATTTTTTATTATCCGAAGTATTTATTGATCTTTCTTTATCATTCTATCCATCTTATCCTTTGATTGAGGCTTCTAATCTTAAAGATTATTACTAAGATTATGCTGAATGATGATGCATCAACTTTTTATCAGTATAATTTTCAACCTTATCCAAGAGTAATCTCATGGCTTTTTCATGTTAAGCACTCTGAAAATAACAATTATAAAATTACTTCTCTAAAAAGTTTATTTAGTTATTCTCTTTTTAACAGTTAATCTATACTTCTGAATTGAATTTCTTTAATTAAATCTTCAATCTTTTTAAATAATTAGATAGCCAACTATTCTTTTTCTTTATCCTCATTTTCTTTTAGAGCCTCGAACACATCAAATTGTCTCTCTAAATCTCTATTTTTAAATTCTTAAGATATCTTCTCTTGCTCCTCATTCAAATACTTTTATTTTTCATATTCTTCCTGTAATAATTTGATTAACTATTTTTATTCTTAACACAAATCTTGAGAATCCTTTAAATCCTTCTTCAACTAATCATTTTCAGTCATCAATTTATCATTCCTACCATAAACAATTTCTAAACTTTCATTCATTTTCTTATATTGCATTTCCAGTCTCTCCCTATTTATTTCCACATTTTTCTAATTGATCTACCTTTCATCTTACAATTATTATTCTAAGGAAGTAATCTACAATTGCAATGTGCTTATTGTGAACTAAGCCTCTTATTGGAATCTTTTAGAACGAACTAACTCTAATTCTTATTCCCCAGTGGTTAATTTTAATTCATCGTAAGTCTCTTTTAATTCTTCTAAAGACTTTTCTGTTCTCCTTAACTTTTCTTCTAACATTTCATAAGATAGTTTTTCTTCATTTTAAGTTCTGGATCTTGTGCTGGTTCTTGATCTTCCAAGATTAGATTCTAATTCATATTATAAATTATGATTTTCAAAAGCTAAATCAGTCAAAGTTTTGCTATTTTCTCTAACATTACTTTACAGTTTTCTAATCTCCACATTCTTAATGGAAATTTAAGTTTGCGTTATCTATAATTCTTCTTCTAAGCCTTAGTACTTAGCTCTTAACTCTTAAATTTAGGCTTATAACAGTGCGATAAATTTAGATTAGTCACTTCCACCTGTATATGATTAATTTGTTTATACATTTTATGGCAAATTTTGTAGATCGAATAATTCTGATTTGATTTTAGACATTTCATTTTTTAACTATTAAATTTATTGGTTTTGTTATTAATTTTCAGTTAATGTTAATTAATAAATCTTGTTTTGCTCTTCGATTTATTTCTTCAATCCATTTTTTTCATTCTCCAAAATTTCATATTTATATTAGAGTTCTTTGTATTGATCACTTGACAATATTTTATTTTATAGATATTTATCATCTAGAATGAAATTTGCTTTCTGTTCTTCTTAAATAAACGATTTAATTATCTTATCCTAAATCTTCTAATCGACTACTTCAAACATCTTCAATGATTCTTGCAATTCCCTAAATTCAACATTTCTTAGAATCTTTACAGCAAGTTTCTCATATGAAACATCAGCATACTTCTTTATCTCTTCAATTCTCAAAGAACAAATTGCTGTCAACCCTTTGGAGAATTCTAAAAAGTTGCCTACCTTAATACAATTATCAATCAAGAGAAAAGTGTTTTCAAAGGTTAGCGAATTAATTGATAAAGTCAATGCTAATTTCTAAAAGTCATGTTTTAAGTAAGATTATATTTTTTAGACATCTGAAGATTGGAGATGGAACACTGAATCCAATAATGAGAGTATGAGTTTTGAGTATTTTTTTATATCATAATCGTTTGATTTAAGGAAAGTGTAGTAAAGTTCTCTAGGGTACACTAATTCATAAAAATAGGACAGACACATAAAGGCTAATGGTTCAGAAGCAAAGCTTAAAAAGAATTACACCACAAGAATGAATTCATCATCAAATCCAAATTTAGGCTAAATCCAATATATACACTTACATGTTTGTTAAGAAATGCTTTAATGATATTGCAAATGGCATTTTAAATAGATGTGGCATCCTTCTTTTGAGTGATGTGATGATAAAATTCCTAAAATGAGTAATTGTATGCTTCACAGTAATCAACTAATTTGCTGTACATATTGTTCATGGCATTTTTATATTTTGTAAATGCCATACTTTCAGAAGCATCTTAATTCATGAATTTATATTCAAATTGAGGATCATTTAAATTATCATAATAATCTTTTACAATTTCTTCGTAATTCTTTTTGTTATTCATCTATTTAAGCCATCTCTCGCACAGTGTGTCTTTACCAAAGGCAAGACTATTGGATTGAATGAATTATCTCATTCTTGAGGATTCTTCATGACATAAATCACATTGTCTATGAGGTTTCTGATCAATGCTGGAAGCAGATTTATATAATCCGATCTTATAGATTATTTCTTTATTTTGCGAACACGAATAACAAACAGCCCTTTTGCATCTCTTACATTGATGCTCCTTCTACAGGACACTAAAGTCCTTTTAACATATTTCACAGGACTTCTTTTTGCCTCTAATGTCTTAAATATTAATTTAGAAGAATGCTTTTTTAAGAGTAAATTATTTGTTCATTATTAATAATATAAAGTGTGAAATTGAAATAGGTAATTTGATATAATATTTCAATTCTAGGTAAGTGAGACAAGTACTACAATTCTTTTTGTGTAATAATATTCTTAATCTGAATAATAAAATAAAGATATTTGCTTAATTAAATTTAATAACTTTGTTTTAGACTTAATTTATTGTCCAAACTCAAATATGTGCTACGTTTGAATCCAAAGTTCAAGCTATACAAGGGAGGAGATAGAGAATCTAAGCATTTTCTGAGGAGAGTACTTAGTTAAGGCATGGTAAGGAGGGGAAAGAAAAACCGATATCAATTATTTATAAGAATGACGAAAGTGATTTAATTTCAATAATTCTAATAATTTATTTTCTTACAAATATTAAATAAGCATGAAGGAACAGGTTTAAAGACAAACTAGATTTTAATCCAAGGCTGAATAATGTGGAATATGTTATAATGCAATTGAGAATTAAGTAAGAGATGTTTGAAGGTTTAGGGAGCTCTGGATAGCTGCAATCACTCATTTTGTTCAGATTGCATCAAAAAATGGTCTAATGTATGTAACCCTTTTCATTTTAGATTGAAAATACATGTCCACTATGTAAATAGAAATTCACTTAAATTGAATTCAAGTGGAAGAGAGTATATTTTTTAAATTTATTCAGGTTCATTACAAAAGTCATAAGATCTCAAAGCCAAAATGTAAACAAAACAAGTATCTGCCATAATATTGTAGGATTTATGTTAAAGATAAAAGTCAGTCTCAAAAGGAAGATCAATTTAGTGTCTTACTAGATCTTCTTATAGATTTCATCCTTGCTGATAGTATAAATATAATTAAACCATTAGTAAATGATTGAAAATGATGTGAAAACCTTTAAATTTTTGTATATTATATATATATCTTTATTTAACATCATATTGGATAATCATCATCAGCTTCAGGATCAATTATTTTAGCACTTTCTCCTTTCATAATGTGGCTGATGACACTCTGATTATTGGCAATCTTGTCTTCATAAGTTTTCTTAAAATCTGGATAATGATATAATAGTATCTCTTCGTAAATCATATCTATTAGAATATTATGTAAATCTACCTTTAAGTTACTCATTTGTAAATTCATACATTTCAAACTCGAACTCCATATTAGAAACAGGAACTCTAGTGGGCTATATCGATTACTTTCACAATGTACCTCATCACTTGGGTTGTGGAGTTCCTTTAAATAGGGGTGTTTTAGGGCTTCAGCTGCTGTGATTCTCTTCTTGTAATCAATTTCTAATAGCTTTTCTAAGAGATCATATCCTTCAGGGGGTAATCCTTTCACTACTCTATCCCATGGAACTTTCTCCAAAGTACCCAATTCCTAAACAAGTTCAACTAATTTTTGTGATACAAATGTATCTTGAACTTACATTATTTTAGTCTTAGAAGGTGTTCCAAGGGTTTCAAATATCATTTTAATTTATTGTTTGGCTAGTGATATGAATGAAATGGAGTTTACAATTTTGGCCTCTCCACAAAGTTTTTCCTCTTACAATTTCTGCAAAAATGCATCCTACACTCCAAATATCCACTGCTTGTGTATAGGTTTTAAGACCCAACAATAATTCAGGTGCTCGATAGTATCTGGTTTCAACATAATCTGTCATAATATTTGGATTTTGTTATTGTGTTTTGGTTGTCTATAGCAATGCTCTGGACAATCCGAAGTCACAGACCTTCAACATACAATCCTATTTATTTAACAATAAATTTGTTGGTTTCTAATGTTTTATAGTTTTCAGAGTCATACCAAATCTCTATGTAAAATATTTGCAGAATGCATGTATTTGAGTGCTCTAAGAATCTGATACAAAAAGAGTTTAAAGTGATCCTAATTCAATTTAGCATGTTCCTTATCAATGACTCGCTTTAGATCTGTGTCTAATAATTCAGTAACACAATATCTATTTAATTTAAGATCTACATTTTTACATATCATAAAAATTCTTCCTGGATTTAGGGAGCTGTATTGTGATAAGATTAACTATCTAAATTGATTGTTTTGATAATTACATTTTCGTGTTTTAAATTTCTTAAGATTTTCAACTCTCTCAATGTTCGTTTAGCATAAAATCTATGCTCAAAAGTTCTCTCAATTTTTTTGATTGCTACCATTTTTTATTCTGGTATTGTTGCTTTTGTATCTTCACAACCAATAACAATACCGTATGCTCCACTTCCCACTGAAAAATTAATAATTAATTTACATTATTATGTTGGCTTGTATCTCTTCTCAATAATAAATTCTGATTCATCAACTTTAAAAACATTGGCTGAATATGCCTTTTGTGCATATTGATCGTAATTATAATTTGAATCCATGAATTAATTTATTAATATAATAAAATATATCTCAATCTAATAACTAATTGGCAATCCTTTCTAATTTATCAATGGCGTCACCCGTTTATTTCTTTTTATTTTTACCAGTTTCAATTATCTATTCGATAAATTTAATACTGTTAAGTTCTAACTATTAATTTTAACTCTTGCATTCATTGGGTGAAGAATAACTAAGATTTCTGATTTTGCTCCATCTCTTTTATGGAAATTGCTGAATTATTTTTTTCGCATCTAATTTTTTCTTCACTTCATTCTATTAAGTTTTTTTGAATTTTCTAGTTGTTTGCACTAAGTCTTAATTGCACTCATACCTTCAATCTCCAAAGAAGAAGCTTCGCTGTTTTCTTGATTCTCAACCTCAACTTTGATTTCCTCATTGTTATGTTGTACTTTATTATAAGTTTCATATTTTGTGATATATTGCTATCTCTCCTATGATCTTGCTAATTGTAGTAATCAAATACTTTGACTATGATTGTTGAACTCCTCCTACATTCTAACATAAGCTTGATCAATCAAAGAGTTTATTTTGTCTTTATTTTGTTCTTACTTCACATCATTGACTGTTTTTAGTAAGTGATGTTTCTACTTTAAGCTATGCAAGAAAGACATCATAATTACCTTGAAACTGGAACTGAATCATCGAACACTTTGCCCTTATCAAACAAACCTAAATAATTAGGAGATTTTATTTAAATTGATGCCAATTAATGCCTTTTAACCGTCTAAGGTTTTTCAACAACCATTGATTTCTAAACAGGTTTTTTCCTTCTTTTTTGAAAAGCAGCCTATAATTATTGATTATATCGTTGAATATTATTCCTTAACGTTAATAATTCTATTGCTCGATTTGACTTAATTTACTTTGTTTGGACTTTCTCGATTGGATTAGGCACTGAATAATTTCTAATTTATTAAATGTGTTTTTCATAAGTCTTGCACTCAAAGTCTAAAAATTCGTTTAAGCTACCAATGTTCATTATTATTAATAATATATAAATATTTTTATATATCAATTCCATTATATTTTTTGATGAATTTCATACTTTCATCATAAGACAAGTAGTTTGAATTGTATTCACCATTAAGCTTATACAAACATTTTTTATTTAATAATCATGCTATTACAATGCGTTTAAGATTAGATTTCTTGAAATTTTATTAAATACTATCATAATATTACAAAGAATAAAATGTTGTCTCATTGAGTTAATATAAAGATTAATGAATCAAATAATTATTTATGAATTTCTCATCAAATAAGACATCATAGGATGATTAATAAGAAAATTTATATTATAATTAAATGCAAAGTAATTGTATTTTGAAGCCACTGTAATTGCAACCTTAGGTAAGACCAGTTATTGTAATATAGAAACCACTGAAACCTTTGGCTGGAATGCAGCAAAATCTAAATGAGCATTTGAACAACATCAAGAACATCATTCCTTATCAATTTGTTGATAAAAGCAGTCCTCATATTACAATTTGTAAGATAAATGAATAAATTTGAGGTGGATTGACTCCTAAGATAACAGAACAATCATTAAGACTAGTATGTGCAGAATATGGAAATGTTGTGAGTATCTCTTTACGAGCATACTATAAAGATGTTCAGGCCTAAATTGTAGCTAATGTTACATATGAAAATACCTCATCAGCATAGCATGCTTATATGGAATTGCAAAAGAAGGTAGAAAATGGATTTCATTTTCAACTTTAGTAAAATTTTAAATTGAGTGTAGTTATGGAGGTCCATGTTATCAAAGTACATCCAAAATAGTGAAAATAAAGTTGCCTAATCCATAGATAAGGGGAATAATAGATAAATTGGCTAGACAAGTAGTGAAAGAAGGAGCACAATTTGAGCAGATGATTAAGTAAAGGGAGATAAATAATAATAAATACGCGTTTTTATATTTGGTATGTGGTGATAGAGATGATCTTAGTAATCTGAGGAGAATGAGTATTACAAATGGAGAGTGTATTCATTTCAGAATGGTGATGATGAGAAGTAATGGAAGTAGGAACCCTATTATTTCAATTTGAGTGAACGCATTTACATTCCACCTGCAATAGAAGTAGAAGAGGCTCCCTCATTTGCCAAGAAGGAATTGGAAAAGGCTTAAAGTAAAGTGCAACATTAAAATCATAGTTACGACCAAAAATAAGAAGGCTCAATATTATGTGTTAGAGGATTAGGATAGATTGACACTTAGTCAGATGTTAAGGGAATTGAATACTTAGAAGTAATTAAGCAATTTAAGGATAGACATACAATAGGAAAGGCAATGGTGTTCTGTATTGACCATCAGAACTGCCCAGCAGATCTGATGTTGATTTTAGAGGATTCACTCTTAAATGATTCTCTGTGGTCTATGAAAGTATTTAGCTTATATTAATGTTAGCTTGCTCGTTTGTATTTGATTTCAGATATTTTGAATAACTGTAATCAGAATTTCAAGAGCTACATATAGTGGTGTTTGCCTAAGATTTTTAGTAATTTGGATCAGTTGCTGCCTTATAAAGAGAAAGTAATGTGTTATGCATATGATAAATAAAAGATTTTGAAATTGTTGTAATGTTGGCGAGAGTAGAATTTGTTTGACCAAAAGTACTTGAAGGGATTAGAGTTGTCCTTTTTGATGAAAGAACAGTCAATCCAAATTGAGAGCATCTCCTCATAGCTTTATAAAGTCGATGGTTATTTTATTGAAGGAAAAACTCGCTCATGTTGATGATGAGACACTTGATCGAATCTGCCGAATCAAGGGACTGTGTTCTTAGGGTCCTCGTGATACCCTAATCCAACGTTTAATTGAGCATAAGTTCTATAACCGAGCCAACCACGACGTCTCGCTTGAACAAGTGTCCAAATTTGTTCAAGTTTATCGTTACATCGTTGATAAGGTATTTGTGATCTATACTATCATCAAATCAAAGGATCACTAAACTATAATATCATCCTAGAAGCAATCATTTACTACATAAATCCAAATGATGCAAGAATTTCTAAAACTCTTATAGAAGAGGTTAACATTATATTACCTTTAGATATAAAAATATTATAAGCAGAGACGGAGAGGAAATAGATGCAGTAGATGAAAGAATTTATGAGTTCAACAAACACATTGAGATCTAGAGAGCTGAGCGAAATCTCTATCTAAACATAGACGGCAAAGATCTTACTGAAGAAGACATCAGAACAATCGAGGATAAGAAGGTTCAGGTTGTCACCAATTATGAACTAACTTATCTACAACCAAAACCTCCTTTGCCTCCTCCTCCAACAGATCCAATTGAAGTAATATTATCACCTAGATTCCAGATTGAAGTCTAATAATATAGAGATATTCTCTTTTAAAGTGGATTGTATGATCCTTTCAAAATAGAGGAATTCTCTAAATCTAAAAGAGCTCAATTGATTAAGGCTGATCAATTGAAGAAGGAGAGGGAGAAACAATTGCTACTGAAGTAACAATAAGAATAGAGAGAGAGAGAAAAAGAAAGAGAGAGGGAAAGGGAACGAGAGAGAGAAAAAGAGAGAGAAAAGGAAAGAGAAAGAGAAAGAGAGAAGGAACGTGAGAGAGAAAAGGAAAGAGAAAGATAGCGACATCATAGTAATTATATAGCATCTACGTTATCATAGGTCGTAATAACAAAAGAAGTAGTTCAAGTTCTGGATCAGACAAAAGGAATTAGAAGAAAAGGTTTGAAGGAAAATATGACCAAAAATATGATCAAAAATATGATTAGAAACATTATAAGAGAAGATCCAGATCAAGAAGCAATTCAAGAAAAAAGAAAGCTCAAAACAAAAAGAGATGAGTAAAATATAATAAAGCATAAAAATATAATTACAAAATATATTTATTCATCAAACTTATTAATAAATTCTTAATTTGTTTTAGAATAGCTTACTCTTGGTAAACGAATAGATGGTCGAGAATCAAGTCTGGGGGAAACTAGAGTATCATCAAATTTAATTAAGGTATTCACTACAACCAGTGCCTCTATTATGACACCCAATCCAATAAGACCATCAGAACGATTCCTTAAATTTTATCTGAATTTATAGGTATTGAGAGATATCGGTTATATGCACAATCCAATTAAATTAGGCATGAAAATAGAAAAAAGTAATCAAAGGATCCAAGTATCAAATTTATAAAATGAAGAGCTCTTGATACTGAATCTTTATGTATTTTTGTCTGAAAAAAATGTTTGGTCAATAGATGTTATTGTAGCTTTAATTAATAATGATGGAAATCTCTTAGATGCCATTTATTTATGCTTCATTTTTGAAGACCTTAAGTCAGGTGATTAATTAAAGCAATTATATAATTGAATTCTTAAATGAAATATTAAAAATAGTCATTAATGAAAACAACTAAATTGTTTGAGCATTTATAAATAGAATGTATATTACAGTGTTATTGATTGATTAATTAATATAATATATGATTTAATACCCAAGTGATATCAATATTTTTTTAATTCTTAATGATACATAAGATATATAATAACTAAAAGATGAAATACTACAAAAATACCAATACTTTGCATTAGATGTAATCATATATTTTCATTATTAAAAAGACAACAAACACAACCAATCAAAACTCTAGCTTTCTGATATACTCAAAATTCTCTTTTAAAAATTACTATTAAAATTTATCAGACCATTTCAGTTCTTTAGCCATAATTTAAAACACCTTTTCATAAACTGTAAAGATAGCATTCTAATCTAAAAACCCTAATCTTGTTCTCCTAAATAAAATATCTTCTGGTTTTCTAGCTTATTCATATCTAATCTGATACAAGATCTCTCCAACAGTGTGTGGGAATTGTGGATGTAGACTTTCCTTATTTTCTGGTTTTTCATAAACTAGTTTTAATACATCATATGCTCTATCTCCATATGTAGTTAAGAAATATGCCGCATAAGATTAAGGTAAATCAAACATTTTCATCATAATTTATATTTCTTTTCTATGATCAAATTATGTCCAATCCCCAACTAACTTTGGTAAATTCTCTATCCTTTTTTAGTTGCTTCCAATTAACTATTAAATCTTGTCTACTGTTTGTTCACCCATCAACCTGAAGATGGTCCATTTACCACCCATAACTGATATTAAGCCACTCTTCGATACCTCTATTTCGTGGGTTCTTGAGACCTCCTTTGTACTGAGAGCATTGCTTGAATATACTAAGGGTCTCACTCCACACCATTTAGATTTTACATCTCGAGCTGCTTCACTTGCATCAACAGTAAATTCATCGCAAAATGATTTCAATAACCACATGTATTCCTCATGACTTACAGTAGGATCATGAGTAGGGCTCTCTAACTTTCTTTCTGTGGTACCCATGATCATGTTTCCTTACCAAGGTACCATGTATAGAACTCTGCCATCACTAGTTTTTGGTATCAAATATCCCCAATGACGAGATCCGTATTTTTGGGGCATAGTCAAATGACTACCTGCCACTGAGACTATTCTCTTGCTAGCAGTTGGATCATCCATCAAACGTAAATTGTCAGCCCATCCACCAGTTGCATTTACAACGCATTTACCTTTGATTTGAAATTGTTTCTGCCCAATCTTATCGAATGCTTAAACTCCTGTGATTTTATTTTATTCATTTTTTAATAATCCCTTAACCTCAACATAATTGGCCATGTTCTATCCTATTGAAATAATTCATTAATGTACCTTTCAGACTAGATGTAACAAGTAATTCTTAAACCATCCTGGCATCATTGAATTACCCATCATAGTATATTACACCATAATTACATTTAGCAAATTTAAAATGCGATTAAATTTCTTCTTTGCCAACTATTCTTGGAGGTTTAAACGTATGTCCTCCAGTTTAGTAGTACAAGTAAACACAATGATAAATCAAGGACCCGAAATAATAATAGCCCAAATCAAATAAATTGTTGCATGGTATTAAAGTTGGGAAATCCTATGTCAAATAAGAACACATTGATAAAAAATTAGATCTCTCTCTTAATGATTCTGCCACTAAACCCCACTTTTCTATTCTGTTTTTTTCAGACAATTGAAATACTTGTTGCATATACCTTACACCTCCATGTACTAATTTTGTCGATTTGCTTGATGCACCACTGGCATAATCTTGCGACTCCAAAACTATTGATTTCAATCCCCTGTTAGCACAAGCAAGAGATACACCCGCCCCAGTAGC
The DNA here is from genome assembly GCA_905182995.1 of Paramecium octaurelia. Taxonomy (NCBI): domain Eukaryota; phylum Ciliophora; class Oligohymenophorea; order Peniculida; family Parameciidae; genus Paramecium; species Paramecium octaurelia. Next base: position 124,700 of record CAJJDP010000055.1, read on the forward strand.
TCCTCCTCCGACTATAATGACGTCGTATTCATTTTATAGTGCGTCAGCTAAATGCTCCTCTCTGCTCTTCAATTTATAATAGATTTGTTGAGAATCTCCAGCACTCTACAACTATATTTTCCTTTGAGTCAATAATGAAGCTACTGTAACAAAGGCCACTTTATTCATAAATATTATTTTAATAATAGATTTTTTAAATTCAAAAATAACTAAAAATAATCCAATTAATTCTAATCTCATAAATTTATGAATTCATTATTACTTCAATTCTACTTACAATTACAACTTTTAATTATCATTCCTAAGTAGAAACATAATTTTATATGATGAAAAATAGTTAAAATCGCTTTAGTTAAATTGATTTAGATCAAGAACTATTCTATATAAATTGATATCATTTATTATTATATGTTTAATAATTCATTTCGATGTTTAAATACTTTGAATTTTGTTAACTGTTAACTTAGATATCCTTTTTTTTACAGAGTAATCGAAGAATAAGGATGATGATAGAAAGCAATATAAACAATGCAATTATATAGTATATGATATGAATCCCTTCCTCTTAAATTGGCCTATCCTCTAGATTTAGTTCAGTAGTAGGAAAAGGATAAGTGAGTTCATTTAATTCAATTCCATAATCAATTTCTACTTTACCAAATATATTTAAGTAAATTTTAGATGAATTTGCAATAAGTTTCACCTTAGTTGTCTGTTCTTAAGGTGATTATTGTACAATTTTAAGTTATCTTTAATCGTTTGTTGTAACATTTTGGTATGAATCATAAATACAAACAATTTCATCTTGTTAGAATGTCTAAACAACAAAATAGATTGTAATTTAAGGGTTGGTTTAAAATTCATAATCTTAAATTAAGTTTGGAATCTCAATAGTTACTTCATTTTAATTATTATTCCAATTTAAAAAAGTACTCTGAAACCTAAAAGCAGTATAGGGTATAGGGTCAAATCTATGAAATATCTAGTGTCTAATATAATAATTAGATATTCGATTCTGATTTTCATCTTTGACTTAACTCGAAATCAATTTAACTAAGAAATAATAGATTCCTTATTCTAGTTTGAGGTTAGCATTGAAATATTATTATGGTTTATTCATTATTTGTATTTCAAATATCTGTTTATTCAAATTAGAAGAATGTTATGTTCCTTGAATTAACACAGTCCCTCTGCAGGTAAATACTTCAATGAGCAAAGTAGAATTTTCTTAGATGAATATTTGGTAAAAATTGGGCTGTCCTACTTTTGTTATTTAATATTGTGGAATGCCATCCATCAATGTATTAATATTATCATCTGATAAGAGTATTCTCATAAATGATTAATTAATTGTTGGAGAAATTATTAAATCATACTTACCAAATGCTTCATACAATTTATAATAGATTCCTCTCTTAAATTTTGTTACAAATTACACTATTTGGTTAATAGTTGAATGACTAATTGAAATGTTAAATGGTTCAATAGGTGAGTAGAGAGTCTAAATTTACAAAGTTAGCAACTTTGAAGAGGAATTTCCATTATATAGAGTTGATAAAGATTAATAACGGAATACATATTCTTAATTACCCAATTATAGATCTAATATCTTACCAAAAGGAAGAGAATTTATTTTCTAACTCTTTCGGTTTATTATAATCTAAAAACTTACATCAGGTGTCAGACATTCAATTTTTATTAAAAATGTTTCAAATTTAAATGTTGACCTATTAAATTCAATAGTTTTCTTACTTTAAACAATTTCTACTTACTCCGAATAATTATTATGCTTCTCTTTCACAGAAACTTAAAATTATCCAAAAACATCATTGAATTTGATAAAAAACTAGTTTGAAGATTGAAATATGTATTCTACAATCTCGTTTTATTTCATTACTTCATATTGAGGTGAATTTTCATATAACTCATTTTTTTATTAATATGTTTAGATTTAAACAGCACCTTAAGTCTTTTAGTTCAAACTAAAAATTTTAATTAGATATTAGCATTATACTTATTAACAAGCATCAAATTTATACAATTTATATTGTTAAGCAACATCCTCCAATATAAAGGAATCTGTAAAATCAAGTGTGTATATTTTATTATAGAATCGCTAAACTCTGATTGAGAGTGTGCCAGTAAACAATGCTAATGTAATTTTAAATGCTGATAATTATGTATAGTGATATATAACCGGGATACTCTCTTCTGATATTTCTAGAGGGAGAATTCCATTCGGAAAGAATAAAAATCTTATGTTTTCTGTTTAATAACTTACTTTAAATTCGCAATTCTCTTCTCCCTCTATTCCTATAATGTAGTAATCTTATTCAAAATAATCTTAATGAACTTAAAAGATGTAGAATTAATCTATCTATAATTAAATTTATATGGAGTTATTAAATTTGTCTGGCCTACTGTTCTTACCTTATTGCAAAAGCACTATTATGGAGTTTTGACTTCCTAATACTTGAACTTTAACTATGATTGATTTGGCAATCTTATCTAAAGTCAAAATATAGTATTTTATTTATCCTTATCTTACATTATCTTGTATTTTATCTATTGGTGTTATAGTCCTAACTGTTTCTTAAACTCCAATTGAATAGTTATCATCTTCAAAGTGCTTAAAGTAGGGATGAACCGAAATATACAAAATATACTTTTGGTTATTCTCTGGAATTATGATTGTTTGAATAGTATTACTATTCTATTATTTAGATTTAAACTATTCATATTTGGTGTTGGAGTTATTGAGGTAGCCCAAATAAGCTAGTATCTCAGCCTGGCTACCACCATAAGAGAACCATTATACTGTGACTTCTTTTTCACTTAAGACATAATAGAACAGCATATCTTATTTGAAGTTTAGAATCAAAGGACATCCCTCATGCAATTAGATTTTATTATGTAGGTATTGAGTAGTGATGGTGTAGAAGATGAGTCCTTTTACTGAAGTAACAGACATGTATATAAAACATTTAGTTTTCCTCAGATCTTAACACCTACGACATATTAGTTCTTATTGAGGTATTGTCAATGTTGAATCACTAAAAACATAAGTGTTTTAATTCTCATTTGGAAATTAATTGGTTTGATTTAAAGATATATAGATAATCAAATTGTTTATTTAGTTATCTATGTATATTTTTTTAGTGAAAACTTAATCTCTCTCAAGCATTGGCAATTTGTAATAATTCACTTAATTTTCGTTTACAGAATCAATTATCTTTTCACCAAATTCGTAAAATTATATTTTTTAATGTATGTTGTACTCAATTACAAATTCTCCTTCAGAGTTCAAACATTAAACACCTATATAATAAGTATTTGCTTAATTATCCTTGTCTATGTTTATGTCAATTTGCATAGAGTCTTTCCATTCAAAAGAATTACTATCAGGTATCTCATGATCGGATATTTTTGCTTTTACATACATTATGAAATCACCCATATTGCTTTATAAATAAATAGAAAAGTTGGCTTAAATTTCCAATTAAATTATAAAGAAACTGTAGAGTTCCTATTAATAGAGCGAATGAGAAATTCCGTTTGATAATTAAATGAATTGAGTTTGTTGAATAGTCTATTGTCTTTCCACTGTCGCATTTATTTGGTATTTACAGTATGATGTTCCATATACACTCAAAAAATGTGCTGAAGTCTTGTTAGTTGTTATTTGATGATTGCCTTCAAATTCATTATTCATCTAACTGGGAAATTTGTTTTCTGAACTTGCATAGAGTATGCAGTTACCAGTAATTTAATTTAATTGAAATTTTATACTTTTGATATTTGTAAAATCAGATGTGTTATAGATATAGTAGGTTATAGATCCTTGGTCCACTTGAAATAGATCATAATGCCCTTCTTTTAATTTGATATGAGAGCGTTGGCTTAATAGTATTATCCTAAAGAATTATTTAAATTCACTTAATAAACCTAGAATGTAGTAACCTTATAGACTAACAGAGTTCCTAAATGTATAGGTATCCTTCTCGATAAATATTCCATAGTCAGTATTTTTATAATCAAGTTTTGTAATTAAGCATAGCTCTTTCAAACACTTTTTGAGATATCTTAACGTATTTTCTGCTTAAATTTCTATAGTAATTTCCTCATCAATATAAGCTGGTTAAACCTTGAACTAAAAGATCTCCTAAGGTTACAATTCCCCACTTTATTTAATCAAAGTATAATTACATCAGAGGGAGATTGTATTCTACAAAATGAATTCCATCTAAGGGGTAAACTATAAATTCGTAGTTAGAAGATGATTCCGAAAGAAATACTATATAGAAAAGATGATCAGAACACTATCCTAAATTTCTTTGCAGGTATGAAATATTTAGCTATTAAGTGTACTAGAATTGCCATTAATATGAATCGAAGAATGTTGGTCGCCTAGTGGAAATCAATACGATTTTACGTGTCACAATTAATATAGACTTTTATGCCCTCCTATTGTGAAAATAGAGATAAGGCTAGTTATTGATGTTTCAAATCATCTCTATTGGTAACTTTCAATCTATATAGATTAAAATCAAATTGAAATGTTTAGTCTTAAACAATTTCATTTAAGTTGATGTCCTTCACTCACACAATAATAATATAGGATTACATGTTTCTTGAGTGAATATCACAGAAATCATCATCAACATAATCATGTTAATTTTAATAAATTAAAAGGTTTTTGTACGAGATGATTTGCAAATGTAATGATATACTCATAACTAATATTAGTCTTGCGCAAGATAGATATGTTTGGCCAGCCAGTCTCACTTAAATTTAATGGTCATTCTAAGCACCAGACTGAAGTAGGGGGCATTGCTTCTATTGCTACTATAACAGTAGTATTTCTCTTCTTCTCTTCGAATATACTCAGCTTTATTAATAAAGGTGAATTGCTAGCAATAGTTGTGAATAACTTCGAGGAAAACCCTGAAATTATATCACTTACTGGCGAAAGAACATTTGCAGTCGGCTTTGGTAATCTCACTTAGGCAAAGTACTTCAATATTACTTTACAATAAATGTATGATAGACCTCAATATACACTTAGAACAATCGAAAATCAAAGTGTTACAAATGTCACTTTGATTCCTATTGGAAAATGTTTACCTCAGCATTTTTAATTAGCAAATGGGGATTCTCTCTAAAATGACTTGAAAGATCACTTTTTCTGTTTGGAGTACTTATTTAAGTAATAAAATTAGATAAAATTAACAATTATACTTCGGATAAAATCAGTCTAGTAAAATATATTTATTTAATTTAAGAAAAGTATGAAGTTCATTTAATAATATCAAAATGTTAAAATAATTAATCAGTTTGTATTCCTGATCAATATTTAGATGGTTAAGTTTTTAATGTTTAATTGATATTCCAAAATCAAGTAACAACACTTTTATTCTAAGGTTGTCAATCCTATGGATGTGTCAGAATAATACATTTAAACCTATTTAGATGACACTTACTCAATCAAATTTGTACCTAACACACTATCAAAAGAACAGCAACTTCTAATCACATAATATGATCTAAATAATGACGACAGTCTCTTCTATTAGAATGTCCAAAAAAGCAAGGCTTATGCAGTAGACTCGAGAGATTCCAAATAAATAGTTAACATTGACAATGATGTCTATGCCTCATTCATCTTCAAAAAGAATAAACTCAAATACACTGTAAATAGATCATACTAAAAAATAACTGATCTACTTGCTCGTTTAGGAGGATTCCTCAAGATTTCTTTCTTCATTTTGGGATTTGTTATACAAATCTATAATAGATTGTAATGTATACTTATAACATCATTAATTAGTGTATCTCATTTTAGCTAATAAGATCTACGAATTTTCATTTGATTCAGTCAAAGAAAGAGAAATTCAAGAAAAACAATTTGAAGCCTTGAATTCTGCCATTCAATCCAAAATGTCTAAGACCAACATCCAAAACATTAATGAAGAAGGCAGTTAACAGAAGTTGCCAATCAGCCGAGTAATGCAGAAAAGCAATTCTATCAAATCCAAATAGAATTCATATTCTCTTCTTCCCTTCTCCAGCTAGCAGATACCCATATATAGTAATGAAACCAATAAAAAATAAATTATTACTGAGGAGGAATGCATCATTTCAGCAAATCTGATTGATCACCATATCCATTTGGCTAAGAAATTCAACTGTTTAAGTGGTTTGGATTATTTCTAAAAATAAATCAATAAAATAATCAATAGATCTCAATCTTTAAACTTAACGATTAGGATCTTCTTAAATCATCTATGCTGCTCTAAATTGTTTAATTCAAACATACATGTAAAATTATACAGAAAATCTATGAAAGAAATATCTAATCATCTTGATGTCTATTATATTCTACAGAAATTAGAAGAATTAAATAAGCTTAAGACTATTTTACTTAGTCCTTAATAACTCTTAGTGTTTAATTTTACTCCAAAATAAATGATTGCTCCTGATAAAACTGAATTAAAATTCAACAGAAATTTCTTAGAAGAAAAAGCCAGAATCAGACATACTACTCTTCTTAGTGAACCTCAAAATTCTATTACTGCTGCTGTTCTGCAACATAAAAAGAGAGCCAGTCAAGAGAATGAGAATCTAATTTACTAACGGATTTATAATGCATATGATGATATATTGAAATAATATGAAGGCGAAAGCCCCAAATAGGATCACGATATTAATAAATAATTAATTGAAAAATTGGGCGCAGAACTCAAATCAATCTTTAGAGCATCAAAAATAATAGACTTCCAGTAACTTCAATCATCCAAACAACCGAGAAAAGTTAATAGAAGACATGCATAAATTGATAATGAAATTCAAGTAACTAAAATGATGTAGTAGTTTTATTAATAATGATAATTTTTGAGTCTTTCTAAAAATAAATTATTTACTTAAATACTAAAGAGTAGGAATTAATAAATTTTCAATAATTGAAAACAATTTATTTTATACTTTTCTAATTGATTTTCTTAAACTTTAAGAGAAGAAAAGTATCCAAAAATTCTAACTCATGTTTCAGTAGAATATAGTGATATTAAAATAGAAATCTTTAAAGTATTGATTTTAATTTTTATAATCAAATTTAACTTTCTTCCATGCAGTCCTTTACAAATTTTATTGAAAAAAAAAAGTATAAATTGTCGGAATTTAACTTCTCTACTCCCCCAAACAATTTTAATTTAATAAGCAACACTAAGTTTTTCTCTATTAAATTATCAAATTTTCTGAGTTAACTCAACATTATGAAATTGTTCACTTAATGCATCTCTTTGGCTTTTAATAATTTGCCATTTTCCTAATAATAGGCTATATAATTATAAAATACAAGACTTTTAAAAGAGAGAAAAAAGAAATTTAAATAATATGCTTTTAAAAGCCATATAAAACCTAGAGATTACCATAATCTATCCATTTCTTCAGAATTGCCTTAATTTCATTTTTCATTGAGATATTTATGTGTTCATTATCAAATATACATCTATACTGCTAAAAACTAAAAATAAAATGAAAATCTAATTTTGCTTCAAACGATGCTCCAATTTTATTAATGACATATCTGAGGTAGGATCAGGACAATAATGCAGTTAAAAATAATAATCTCTAATCCAATTTAATAGCTCTTACCATGAGATCAAAGATAAAATTTTCATTTCACTGCTTGTAAAGATGAGTCAGAAACTCTTTGATAATAACACCTTATTCAATGTCAACTAAATAGTCTTGAACAATAAGAAGGGACTTTAAATTAATATATGATTTACTATAATTTGTCCATTCAGGCAACAATCACTAAAAATACTATAATCGAAGCAAGGCAATCATGCTAATAAAAAAATTCAGCTATGCAGCATTTTTAAATATGCAATTTTTGATCAAGAATACCAGCATTCTGCCATGAAATAACATTAGACAAATAAGGGGCTCAAGATTAATGTTCTAACATTAAAATTAATGGGCAATAACTGTACATGTTGGAAATACGACTTGCAAAATCAAAGAGAGCAAGAAAAAAGATCCAAACCGAAATGGCAGAGCTTAGAGTTCTTGAAATCATAGGAGCACAAAATAGTTAAAATGCAGTCTTGGATTCGTGGGTGGTAAGCGCGTTAACGAGTTTGGAAGATTCAATTGCAGAAATATAATGACAGCGTCAATGAATAGTTGAGAACGTAGCCTCACTTTTAACAGTAGATATTCCGCCAGCGTGATCAATGTGGGATCTAAACAACTACCTCCATTTGATTTTGGAATTGACGATATTAATGATTCTCTAGTTCATTAAAAAGTACTCAAAGCACCAATCAAATTAGAAAACGGGGCCACCTATTTTGGAGAATGGATCAATGATTTAAGACATGGCAAAGGAATCCTGATCTGTGATGTAAATTCCATTTAATTATAATAGGATGGTTCAAAATATGAAGGCTATTTTTACCAAGGAAATGCCCATGGGAGAGGCAGGTTAATACATTCGAATGGGGAAGTTTATGAGGGACAATGGGAAAATGATGAGGCACATGGTTAAGGAACCTATATTCACGAAGATGGAGCAACTTATTTAGGATAGTGGGAACACAATTTGTAGTAAGGAAAGGGAAGTGAGAAATGGCCAGACGGAAGGTTAGGTTCACTTTTAACTTTAGTTATTTTGAGGGAGCCTATAAGCAAGGCAAAAAGGAGGGATTGGGAAAGTTTGTTTGGGCAGACGGAGCAATCTACGATGGAGAATTCAGAAGCAATAATATAGATGGGTATGGAAAGTACTCTTGGCCAGATGGAAAATAATATATAGGTTATTGGTAAAATAACAAAAAGTAATTTAAATAGTAAATTAATAGAAATGGCAAAGGGAAGTACATCTGGCCTGATGGAAAGGTTTATGACGGAGATTTTGTGTTTGATTAAAAGCATGGTTAGGGAATATTGAGATTCCCAGATGGAAGAGCTTATGAAGGAGAATGGTAATAAGATAAACAACATGGAAGAGCCATATTAAAATTACCTAATGGCAAAACTTCCTTTGGAGAATGGAAGAATGGAATACGTATCAATTGAAATACTTTTAATCATTGGTTAAAAATTATTCCCAAGTTTATCTTCTCAATTAAGAAATGTTTGGCCTTGGTGTGCTCGCCATTCTTGATTAAATATTAGATCTATAATCGTCTTCCTTGTATAATTATTGATACACAAGTTTTTTATTCTTAATAACATCTTCAACAATTTAAAGTGGACTTCGTATATTAAAGGTATTCCTTCTTGCTGATCTCACCCGTTTCACTTAATATGTGAGATCTCTCTTTCTCACATACTTCATGTCTATCATTAAGTTCTCGTCCTGGGATACTTACTTTTATTGTCTATCTAATCTCACTTATTCTCTTTATAGACAAATATTTTTCAGTTGATCATATAAATGCATTTCATTTGTTGTTTGCAATCTCTAAATTAAGCAACTTAATTATATTTTAAGAGCTACTCCATTCTCAGAGTTGCAAAAGACACTTTGTTATCTCTTATCAATATTATTGAAACTTTCAAGATCACCAAATATCTGTCCTTTTTATAATAAGGCAATTTGAGATGTCTGCTTTTTTGGGCTATAAAATCCATCATTGCTTTGACAAATCACAAATTCCCCACTCTATACTAAATATATCTCTTATTTGCTTAATTGTCCCTAATAATAAACAGCTTGTCTAAATTGATAATGCGAACTCTAAAAAGCTAAAAACAAGATATCTAATAATTTCGGGGAAAGCTAATGTTATTTCAAGCAAGAGTGAAACTCCTTTATTTATTGTCTTAGTTTATTTTCTTAAGCCTTTTATAGGACCTCCTTGTAATCCTTTTTACTAAGAATCGCTAGTATGCATTCGCTATCACAAATTATGCTGGCAGATCTCACATTATCATTCAAAAATGCAAGTTCTCCAAAGCTCTGCCCCATGGAAATTTTCTTGGTAAAAAATGATCTCTCTTATAAAAACACTGAATTTACCTCCTCTTTATTTTTTCTGTCTTACTCAATTCCAATTCTTTATGATCGACCAATGGGGTCTTTAATATATAGACTGAAACACCTCCGCTTAATATAATATAAAAAGATTATGGTTTATCTCCTTACTCGAAAACAACGTCATCCTAAATATAGCTTGATACATACTTCATCAAACATTTCTATAGTCATTCTCTTTAAGCACTCTTTGAGCATCAATTCCCCCTGCTCATTATAAACTTATTAGAAGAATTCGATGTCTTTAGTAGCGGCTTAAATAATCTATTAATCTAACAAAAATTCACCTAGATATCATCTATTTTTCTTTACTCAGGATTTTTCTATAGAATTTCTATACAGATTGGCATCAGTTACTCTTTTGACAATCCATTAATTAATGAAACTATGTCCGATTTTTTTCTTTTATTTTCTATAAAATGTTTATTTGGAGATGTAATCATAAAATAAAAATAAATATTTTATAATCTTTTAGATGTTCAGATCATTCATATCAGCCCTTTTAATTGTTATATTAATTTTCTCCTCTTGTTTTTTTTAATAATTTCACTAATTAAATAAATTTTCACTTAATTTTAGACAATTAAGTGAGCTGTTGATGCCTGTGGAAACTTTGTCTATTCTATACTTTCTAATACACGAGCTTCATAATAAGAAATGATTTGTCGAAAAGATGTAAAATCTCTTGATACATAATAAAATTGTGATTTTAAAATATATAATCAAATAGTAACTTGTACAACTCTCTATCTTAAATGTAATCAATCAATAGTCCCTCTGCCATTAAATGTTCTATGATGTTGTACAAATGATTGAAGTTTTTCATACTTCTCTGAAGGGGCCAATCTCATAAATCCGCCCATTTAATTTGGCATTTCTCCATATCTTCTAACATGCTATCCGTTTAAAATATAATTAAGATCTCTTTGTAATTATAATTTAGAATTGTTTTATGGTTTATTACTTTGTTCCTCTTATATTCGTCTTTCTAAGACTTCGCATAATCTTTATCTATCATATTTTGGAGTATCCAGCAAGTCAAAAATGTCGTCAATCAATTATTATTTTATTAATTCGTCTAACAAATAATCTCTCTCCAATGATGGCGATGCATTCACTTCCAAAAGCCAACACTTTAGGTTCGTATCAATAATTATATCATAGCCAAATAATTCAAAACTATTAGGGTTATTTGGTATTTCAATCTAACAAGCCACTAATGATTTGAGTATTATGTCTTAAACCTACTCCCAGATTTAATTCCAATTTATATTTTTTGCTTCTAACTTCTCCTTTAATTACTTAAGCGAAATCTTGCAGCCTCCTAATTATTATTCTAAATCCTAAATTTATACATGAGTCTTTTAAACTGCAAAATTTGTCAAATGGATTAATTAATTCTTTAGATCATTGATTTCTAAACTAAACTATTAAGTTGTTAAACGAGCAAACCCTTCCTTGTATAAAAAGACTTCCAATGGATTAAATGAGGTAACCAACACATAAATTCGCATATCAAATTTACGCCCATTCAACAAAAGAGGATTTTTCAAATATTTTTATAATACCACAGGTTCAGCATACATTACTTCAGATATATCATTGAGCACTGTTATTCCTCTTCCTCTTGATTTTCCAGTTGGTTTCATAATCCAAATATTTTATTGACCCTCTGTCTCAGAATCCTTATAGAACTTTTCCATGAACTAAACATATTCTTTTGGCAATAGATAAGTAGCAGGTATTATGTCAAAAGTTTAATATGCCTTTCCTCCTTGCCGCTAGCATCTTTCTATATTCTTTTTTAATAAATCTTTTCTTCCAAGATTTTTATTAAAGGGAAAATGGTTTACTTTCTAAAAGTAGAACAATTTATTCAAGTCAATTTGTGGTTTAGACCAGGTCCACAATATATTCCAAGACGTTCGAAGACCAATGCCATGCGGTAATTCACTCCATCCTTGCTTTCTCATAAATGATCTAGTAATGATATCTATATTATCAAATTTGTATACCATATACCTCTTCTTTTGTTTTCACTACTCTAAAATATCGTTCATCTTTTCCTAATAGTGCCCCGTCATTTTAAAGTCTTTTATTAAAAACCATTTGTCTTTAAATATACTGTTGTATATCTACGCCTGTTGTAGTCGAAAATTAAATCAAACGCTAAGGATCATTTATGTAGACTAATTCATTTGGATTTATAACTAAGGAACTAGATTTATACTTGCCTAAAAGTGAATCAACATTGTCAACCTTTTCAATATGTTGACTAAAAACGCTGTGAATCTCTTTCATAATCTCAAGATGATTGTAATGAGATTAATTATTAAAAAATCCACTGAATAAGTTTTAAAATGCAGGAACTAAGTCTGAATAATCTACCAATTTTTTATCATCAATAAATTTAAGCATTCTTTAAATTTATTTTGATTAGATATTTTTAGTTTTATTTTCTTATAGTTTTTAGTTTTATTATGATTATTATTACTACTATTATTATTATTATTACTATTACTACTATTATTATTACTATTATTATTATTATTATTATTATTATTATTATTATTATTATTATTACTACTATTATTATTCTTACTATTGCTATTTAACTTTAAATTCATCTAAGCCCATCTATTTACAAAGATTATTTATTTCCTCTAATTTTTCTTAATCAGTTAAGGCTGGCTTTTACTTAATTTCTATCACACCTTTATATTTAGGCTAATCTACTCTCCCAATAACCTTACCAACCAATTCTTTAAGAGGCTTTTGTTTGATTGGCACAGATGCCTCATTATCACTTTCTACTTCAATAAAATCTTCAATTATTTCTAAATAATATTAATAATATTACCTTCATCTCCCTTTATTTATTCTACAACTTTATGATTAGATTAATTGGTAGGATTTTTTTTAATTTCTTACTTTTGAGGCACATTTTTATTAATCTTTTCGTTCTGTTTTAATTTCTAATCTTTCTATTAAACTGGTTAAACCGGCTTTATAGGTTTTTTAACCATTTGTTATTACTCAGGCTTAGTAATTTGTTCCTAAGTTTGAGGGATAACTTATTGATTGTTATTTGAATTTGAATTTTAAATTATTTTACCTTCATCTATTTATTTTATTTCATCTTCTGATTAAAAGCTATCCTCATTATAACAATCTTAAGAATCTTCATTATTGTTAATTTAATTCTGTGAATTTGGTTAGAAGTTCTATTCAAATATTTAGGTATTTTTTTCCTCTAATTTTTTATTTTGGGATTCAATTTAATTTTATGTCTATTTTTGAGTAATAATAACAGTATCTAAGTCTTCTTGTGTCTTCTTAGTTTAATGTGATTAAATGCTTGTCCTTTTTAATGTATTTAATTCTTAAGCTTAACCTAAACTATTTTTACTTGAATCTGGCAGATTAGTTTGAATTAAAGTTTAGGTTGTATTATTTTATTCAATTTAAATAATTTATTATTATGATTTGTTTTATTGATATTTTATCCTTTCTTAAGATTAATTTTTAGCAATCGAGGGTATTTTTTATGATTAAGCATTATTAGCATCATCTATTTTATCTATGGGATGTGATTTGTGTTATAATTCTTTATGTTCTCTCACATCATTATTAGAATTTGTAATTTGGCTCACTTAACCTTATTGAATTTTAACACTAGAGGTATATTATTAATTTTCCAAGAACTCATTCTCCTCTAATAGTTTAGTTTTATCATTATAATCAATTTATTATTTATTAGCAGATTTTTGAGACACTTAAGAATTATTATTTATTTACTATTTTGCATTAGTGAATTATTTTATTTATTAACTTTCTTTGTCTCCTTCCTCATACTAAATAATATTTTTATTTTCAATCGCACTTTTAAAGATATTTGGGGTTTATGAATGCATATTTGATGCTTCCATCTTCTATTGGGTTGACTATTTAGGGATGTTCTTCTGCTGATTGATTTCAGGTAAATGATCTTAGGAGGATTTATTATTTTCAAGTTTAGTTTTCTTCTTTTTCTTCTTCCTTAATTATTTCTCTTGTTTAATTTTTTCAACTGTGGATAACTATGGCTTGGGAGGTGGAGGTACATACCTATAATTGATAGCCGCTCCGATAATAAATTATTGATTTGTAACTTCTGTCTTTTTGAGCACTTCCTTCATCATTTCCAACATTTGATTGGGCTTCTTAGCTTATAATCGAGTGTTGGCATTGCTGCTTCTGGTTACAGTGCTTAAAGACATAGCATCAGATTAGCAGGATTTCTATTGTGAAACTTTCTAATAACTCTGTTAATATAACTATTTAGATTGTTATGGCTGCTGTTCTTATTTTGATTATTCATATCTTGGGAGTGGTGGTTTAGAATACTATTAATCTAAATAATTTGCAGGTCTCTATTTAATATCGTTTAATATAGATTAAAGAGCATTGTTCTAATAGATTGGTTATTGAATAAAGTCTTGAAATTAAATATTTGATGCAAAGTTTTGAATAGCCAATCTTTCTTTAAGTTCTACATCTATCAAATCGAGTATTTTTTTTGCCTTTTTATTCCACTGAACGTCATCTGTGTTTTGGGATTTAATATTCATCTATATCTCTTCCAATCTCTCTACATCCAAATCATATATCTCCTCATATCGTATTAATGATGGAAGTTATTGCATTAATTAAATTTATAATAAATTTAATTTAAACAAAATGCTTCAAATGTCTTGTAAATAATTAACCTAATCTATTGATTAATCGGTGTAAATATTTAGATATATATAATAACACTATTTTTTAAAGTATCTATTTAAATATCTGATTTGAAATGTATTTATGCATTCAAAAATTGAGTCTTCATACTAAATTCCAAAGATTCCATTTGATCCTTAAAGATTTAATCCAATTTATTTATAGAATGATGAAGGACAAAAAGTAATCGAAATTTGATGGCTTATGTGAGCACTTATTAAAGGAAGCAGTAAGTTTAATTGATTTCAAATTAAAGTGCATGAATAAGAATATTTATAAAATACTCAGTTATCAATATGAAAACGGATTAATAAAAATATAATAATGAAAAAGCTAAGTCTTTTATTATTGGCACTCATTTATGTCAATGCCATTGATCCAAGTATGGTTTAATTAGGGGTATAGAAGTTAGATGAATTGAATTAAAGCAATTTGGGGAAAATGATTTTAGAATTGGCATAAACTCATGCAGAAATGAGGGGACCCTTGGGTAATGTTCTTTAATTGTATTAGGAAATTAGATGATTTAGTGACAGCCATCGGTGATTTGGAAAATGAATTAACTGCTGAATTACAATAATTAGATGATGATTACACAAGATCAACCAATTAACATGCTGCTACACAAGAGAACTTAGATATTCAAATCGGACAAACAGAAATTAATATCTTTAATCAAAAAGACTTTATTGATGCTATTCTTTTACCAAGCATTGATCAAACAAATTAAAAGATTGATAGATTGAATGGATACATAAATGACAATAGAGATAATCTATCAAAAGAAACAGTAAATAGATAAAAACAACATCAACAATTTTTAGATAGAGGTAACAATATATCCTAATTTTCAAAGTAAGTGAACATCAAAGTGCAATAAGTGCAGTTGATGAAGCTATTTAATTGATTAATGCCCTCATAAATGGAAACATTTCATTTGCTGAAAAGGGAACTATAAATCAAGCTATTGAAAGAATCAATACTAAAACACAAAAGACTAACACAGTTCATCCTATAGTTGAGGCACTCATGTCATTAACTTAAAATTTTTCAGATCAAGAATAGGCTAAAAAAATCAGAGACTTATTGTCAGATACAAGAAACCAATTGGTAGCAAGCTTAAACTAAGAAACAGCCGATGAGAATTAGATTGAGTAGACTTGGGTTGAAAGATAAAAAACTTTAAATACAGAATATTAAGAATTCAAAAGATCTGTATTGGAAGCTACTTACGTTTTAGCTACTTATTAGAGTAATCAATTATTTAATTTAGGTAAATTAAAATCAACAAGAGAAGCATTGGCTGAGAATGAGAATGACCTCCAAAGTTATAAAGATTCTTTATGTAAATAATATTGAGATAACTTTATTTAGAATAAGACAAAGATGCTTAGGCTTAAGAAACCCAAATTTATAATGAATTAAAGAGCCAATACTAAATATAATTGCAAACAACTAGAAATGCCAAAGAATTTGTAAACTCTGCTGAGTTCAGTAGTGTTATAAGACAAAAGTTAAACTAAGGCGGATTAATCTGATATAAATATGCATTTAATATCATTATTTTAATATTAAACACGGATATATTCTTATAATTTTTAATTCTGATATTATTTTTCTATAATTTGCTTGTTGTTATATGTTAAAACAATTAGACACAATTATTACTCATTATACATCGCCTTCATTTTGCACAGGGATTATAACACTGAATTTATAGGATTTTCGTGGAGTCTCCCACTTTCTGACTAAGTCATTAATTTTTGATTATTTCTATTTCATATTTTTAAATGATCTTTTTCTTTTTTGATTGAGCAATTTTAGTTTTTGAGTTTTAATCCTTTAAAATTTCATAATAAATTCATAAGGAAAATACATGAATTATATTAATTAAGTTATTGGTTTTTTTAATAATAAATGCTGCTTCTATTCTAACTATTATACTATATTTTCAATATTGTTTTATGTCATATAAAAAGTAAAATTCTTAACAATTTCAAATTATTCTATTTCTTATTATGCTTTTTATTAATAGTATAGGATTTATAATTGCTAGACTGATTAATCTTATTTTGAGATAACGTTATTTTCATCATTAAAGATCCTATTATACAATTATTCCAAATTTTGAAAATAATATTCTTATAAATCAAATTTGAATGATTCCAAAGAATCGTTCTGATTAACCTTAGAAACCTACTATTAATACAACTTCTTATATTTTGATAATTTTGCTGTCATAAACTTATTCGTATTTAGCATTTGTTATTACCTTGTTGATAACTTCAAATTTTGAATAGAATTGTTTTCACTAGAAATAACAGAATCATTAAGGCAAAGTTATTTATTCATAGACAGACATTCACAACTCTATTGAGAATACCTTGGAATTGAAACTGGAACTGAATCTTGCCTTCTGAATTTGAAATTCTTAGTTAACTGAGATTAATCATTAAGTTCAGATTTTACATCCTCACCTTCTTGCTCTTAAGCTAACTATTTACCTAATTGAATCTAAACTAACTTTGGCTGTTCATTCTAAAAATAAATAACAAATTATTCAATAATTTCTCTATCACATAGAGTAGAAAAAGAGGCTTTCCCTCTTTTATTAGATCTATTATGATTTTTTCTCTTTTGCTCAACAGTGTATTAATGTCTCTTGATTATTAGTTCTCTGTCTAGTGTCATGGATAGATTTGCACACTCTTTCAATCCATGAGTATTATTGCCACATGCAATACAAAACTAACTATATGGTAAATGATTTTATCTGACGGATAGTATATATTAATCCTTTATATGACAGTACTTTTAGTAATCTTTTGGATATTAACGAATAATATTCATAAAATCAGTCTAAAAATTATTGAATTAACTTACTTTGCTTAGAATCAACAGACTAACATAACCAATTGCTTTAAACGTTTACACATTGTCATTTTCTTCGATAAATTCTGATGCATCTACAAATTAACCTTGGGATTAGACACTTTTCAAGGAAACTTTTAAAAAATTCTAATATTGCAACTATCCTTATTCAACAAAACATAAATGTGGCTAATAAGTATCACTTAGGGTGTAAATTGAAAAAGAATTTTATGGTTAGATTATCTTTCGTTTAATATAAGGGGAGAGTGAGTTTTACAATTCTAAGCTGAAATTTTTAAATAGGAAATCACAATGTTTAAAGAATACATTGTTTGCTTGTTTTTTTAATTCTTGTTTCAATTCTTCTGACAGTTCATTTAATAATGTTTCTTCTTATTGAAGATCTATTTCAGATTCTTCTTTCCATCTAAATGTTAGATATTCTCTGATTTTATATTGCAAACTGTAAGGAATATTTCTTTAATGCATATATCTATTTATGACTCTAATCTTTTTGCTTCTTTCTACTAAGTTTAAATTGATCTCCTTAATTATGGTTCCTATTGTATTAATACTGTAGGAGAACCATAGACAAGCACTTAAAATAAAGAATATAGCTATTATTTTCTCGTTCCAAGATTTTGGCACATTATCCCCGTATCCAATAGTCAACATCGTTACAATAGCAAAGTAAAATGCTTCTAAATATTGGACTTACCAAGTTTAATGGTCTAGTTCCTTAAAAATGATCCATGAGTTTTATGTGTTTAAGGAACTATTGTAAAACCATATACAAGCGAATAGATGTAATACATATATTAAGTAAGTTAAAAGTTTGAATAAACTGATGAATGCCTTCTATTTTTTAGTAAAGTATGAGGATTCTTCGCTTTTTTCTAAGGTGATATTAATTTAATAATGTTATGTCAAAGATATCAAAAGCACTAAATATTAAAATTGATTTCCATCAAATTAAATAAAATATATTAATATTAAAATTAAAGCAATATCTGATATAAATTAGAAACGCAAATTTTATTGAATGATCTTCCATCTATCAAAAACTGCATGCCCATGCTAATAGAAGATCGTATTTAATCTCAAAATATTATCAATAATTAAAATGATTATGATTGTAATTGTTAAACCAACTAATTGGTCAAATAAAATTTTTGGGTTATACGATATTTCTAATGGAATAAGTATTAATAAGATTAATCTAAACACAATGGTCCAATAATCCCAGACTATTTTTTTAGGTGTTTCTGGATGAATTTGAGGTATTTTAGAAACTAATTCGTGAACATATTTTCTGAATTGCTGATTTTTTTCATTTAGATATATTTTGAATCTGTTTTCTTATTTACTAATCGTGTTGTCTCTAAAAAGCATAGTAACATTTCGTATTTAGAATTTGGGATGACTATTAAATTTTAGAAATGACATCATAACTTAACTAAATCAATTAACTGATACCTATCGCTAGAGTTGTCATTCACTAATTTTATGTGGTTTTCATTCACATTAGTTAGCTTTGTTCGATTGTTTCTGATTCTTTAAATAAATCTCTTCAAATAAAAATATTTCATAAAATTGACCCCAGTTGTTTTCTTTGCAATCTTATTACTTTCTTCTTTGACAATAATTAATGGCTTTATGATGAATAATGCATTACTTCACAATTTCTGTGTGTATCAATTTGGATAGTTGATTTATGTGTAAAATTGTTTGAACTTGGATTTCTTGTTCTTACTCTCGAACCTAAATCAGCCTCCAAATATTCTCTTTCATATTCATTTTATTATTCTGCCTATAATTCCATTTAAAGATTTTCTGGCTATGAACTTAGTGCCGAAAATAGCATATCAGTTCCTTTCATTAAATATTTATATTATCATTTAAATGCAAATTTCTCCATTTTCCTCCTTATACTTCACTTCACTGACTGCACGTTCATTTTCAATATAACCTCTTCAATTCATTTAGCTTCAATTAAAATGTACAAAAACTTGGAAACTTACTTAACTGTATTTATTTATTCTTTGATTTAAGAATGAGAAAATAATGTTTCTCGAAAGACGAAGTAAAACAATAATGAAGCAACACTAACTTTCACTATTTTTTGAACATACAATTAAGAATCCAATAAAGTTATTAATATAAAATTATAATCGCAAAGCAAAACGATTGAAGTTATTTTAATACTTAAATATTACATCCTTATTCTTCATGACCTTGCCCTTAAATAGCATTCATGACTGATAGAATTGTTAGAGAAATTCATTTGATTTTGAATGTTTTTTTTATATATATTTTCTTTTAAGACTATCTACCTAATAAAGTTAATATTTTTATTTAAAATATTTAAATTTGCTAATTTGTGGATTTTGTACATCCCACGTATATTGTCTTTTTTTTTGTTAGGAACTTAATAAATAATTTATAATATAATGTTAAATTAAATAAAAGACAAACCACTTTCTTAACTCATAGCTGAACTATAACAAAAGTATCAAGAGGACAATGACTAATCGAATATATTTTAATAAATTTATCAGAAGTAACAGGAACAAGAGAGTTCAACAGATTCATCTCACTTTTTGCCTGCCTTGCTTTCAGGTTCTACAGGTTCATAATCATCAAACTCTCAGGAAGATAATTAAGAATAAGCATATTCAAAGGTTCAAAAGAATATCAAAAAAGAAAAAAAAAATAAAAAGACAGGAAAGGTGTCTTAAGATGATAAACAGGACTTTACTTAAACCACTGATAAAAAAGCAATGCAAATGATCAGAAATAGAATATCAGCTTAGAATTCTAGAGATAGAAAGAAGGCTTACCTTTAAAAATTAGAGGAAGACTTTGTTAATCAATCAGCTTAATTATCTGAAATGCATGGATAAGTCATTTAATTATAATAATAACTAGAAGAAGTCCAAAAAATTAATTAGCAATTACAACAATAATACACATTTCTAACATGTTTAAATTGTGGTAGTAAGCATTTTGGATATGACGATGAAAATCCAATCTCTGTCTCAAAGAACAAAAGTCTTGGAAAATTGGGGCTTTCGTTTTTATTTATCATTGCAATTATAGGATGTATTACAATCGATTTAAATCCTTAAACTTAAAAATTAAATACTATTTAATCAAATGAACTACATGGAAACTAAATTCGAAATCTAAATGCAAGTGATCATCAATTTGGGTTATTCGATCGTGTTTCATAGAGTAGGATTAAAGGCATGACTGATATAATGGAATACAATTCAGAATATAATTATAAATTTTTTGATACAACATATAAGGCTATTTTACATAGTGAGGAAAGTCTAGTTAATGGATTGATTAATTTTAATAAAGAACGGGCTAAAACTAATAATGGTAAAGCATTGGCTCCACTTAATTATCATCAACCATAAGTTGACTCTCTCTATTGTCCTTCAATTTACAAATATTAAAATTAAACTTAAGGGTATGACTTATATTAATATTTTATTAGAATTCGAGTACATTATCAGGATAATCAATGGTTGCACTTGATCATTCCAAAAAATAAAGTTAATATATTCTATTAAACAACTGACAATTCAATTGTTTTGAAGGAGAGCTTTGCTGATTCAAAAACTGAGCATAGATAAGTTTATTAAGAAATTTGGTGCTAAATAAAGAGCGTTAGTGATTTCTATGTTTGATAATGTATCCTTTTCTTTAGATTATTACCTCATCTTATTTATTATAATCTTAAGTTCAATAATATAAAATTAGCATATATAAAGTATTATTCAATCAAATTTTAACTAATAGCAATTATTGTTTAAGTTCTGATATCAGACCATCTATCTCAAATTCATTTTGATTAATTTCGAAAATAGCCATGGAAAGTGATGTTTATAATTTTTCCAATTGCCTAAAATTGGAGTTCATTGCTAAGATTTGTGTTCTAATTTTGCTTTCTTACTTAATGCTTTCAAGTTTCTATTTTTACTTTTTGCGTTCTTCTATTTTTTCTTTCTTTATTTCTTCATATATTTATTAATGAAATTTCCCATAAAATAAATCAATCTTATTTACATCTATTTTTTCTTTTTTCTGTAATTTTGTAATATTTCTAATTATATGTACTAATTTCTTTCTCATTATTCTATCTATAGATTCTTACTTGCTTTTTAATATGAAAGATTTAATATTTTCTTCATCATCACAAACTTTGACAAAGTTACTTAATAGTTTTCTGCCAAACTTTTTTGATATTTATTTGCTCCAAGTACTATTAACAACCCTACTATTTATTAGGCTATGTATGATCCGATAATCTGGATCATCCACAGAAATATTTTTAAATTTCTATGATTTTTAGACATAATATCTAACTTTAGATATGGCCTAATTATATTTATTGACAATTACATTCACAAACTTTTCGCGTATAATTTTAATTCTAGCTTATTTTTAACCCACAACTTGTAACATTAGATCTTATTAAACACTTTAGTATGGACGATTATCAAACTTTTATTTCAAATTGTCTAATTGTAAAGCTAATGTATTTTTCCTGTTCATTTGTTAAGCTTCATTAACTGCATGTCCTCTTCTAATTTTGTTTAATTTTTCTTATTATTAATGAAAACTTACATCTTTTCAACTTTGCCTATTGAAATAATATTATTTTTCTTCTCTTGTACATTTATTGCAACTCAAAAAATTAAGGGGACTCATTTTGTAGATATTATGAAAAGAAATGTGCAGAACACATCAGAACAATGCTCTCCTGCAATGCCAAGGCACTCCAACATCTTTGAGTATATTCAATAGATTCAATTTCACCAAAGCATGTTCCTTCCATAACTCTTATAATCGATTCACCACTGGCATCACATAATCTGACATCTCCTTTAATAAGAAAATAAAAATCGTTAGCATTCTATCCTATATGATAAATAGTTTCAAATTGTTTATAACAGCCTAAAGTGCAATATGGTAGAATAGCTGCAGAAAAGTTGATGTCATTGGAGATAAAAGGAATGGTTCTAAATATATCTTTATGGACTGATGCCATCATATACAAGATTAATGGATGTGGTAATTCAAATAGGATCCTTTTAGCATCATCAGCCCAGAAAGGATTGTATTGAATATTATACTTAGTAAATCTAAATAGATCATCTTGTATCCATTCTGGCATATTTGCACTTATGTCTTCCAAATTAAAAAGTTAATCATCAAATTCTTGATTTGGA
The DNA here is from genome assembly GCA_905182995.1 of Paramecium octaurelia. Classification (NCBI taxonomy): domain Eukaryota; phylum Ciliophora; class Oligohymenophorea; order Peniculida; family Parameciidae; genus Paramecium; species Paramecium octaurelia. The sequence goes on from CAJJDP010000055.1 coordinate 147,617, forward strand.
TTGGATTGAATCAAAATAAAAGTGATATTACCAATAGTGAATGAATAATATCCAACACCTATTAGCATCCAAATTATTACAAGCAAGTATTCATCAAAATTATGAGCTTCTATATCACCATAACCAATGACTGTTATTGTTTAATATGCCCAATAGAATGCACATATTAATTGTGTAAATTAATCCTTTTCATTCATTTTATAGTAATCTAACCAATTGGTATCCTAGTTAAATCTACAAATCCACAACCATAAACAAGCAAATAAATGATTGAGCACTATCATTTCTAAAAATATTTTCATTAACTTCTTTAATCTTAAATCAAAATTATATTCATTCCTAACAACCAACTCATCTTTAATTGCCTTTTGCTACTTTAATAAATCAAGAGATTGATTATATGCAACTCTTCTTTCAAATAGAAAAAATCTTAATAATCTAATTAGTTTTAGAATTTTGAGTCCAGTTATACCAAAATCAGGTATAACTGAAATCAAATCAAATATAAACCAGCTACCTACATAATGATATGCAATATCGCGAAAGTTGTAAATCAAATCTAATTATTTGTTGACATGACAAATCAAAAAATTCATGATCAGATCCATCCAAAATATTATTTAAATTATCAAGGTCAATTGATTTCCAACTCCCTCTATTATACTTTATAAATTGTACTTCAAAATCAAATGCAATTTGCAAAGGAAATAAAATTGCTGCAAAATCAGTGCATAAATTTATAATTAATCCCCAAAGAATATAAGGGATATCATCTGGAAATAAGGGTAACAAATTCCTCCTTTTGTAAGCATAACGAATATTCTAGCTTCTTAACTAATCAGCATAATTCCTGAGCTCTTCTATAAAGTGCTGAGCATTGATAATCTTTCTGATTAACTTAGAAAATTATAGCTTTTTATCTATCCTTTAAGAATTCGTGGGAGATATAGTTGTTGTTGAGGCCATCTGTATACTTTTAAATAGGATTGATATTCTTACAAATTTTTTACTGTTTTAGCTCTATATTTTCTCTTGCTATTTTTTATTGGCTATTAAAACCCACTGTTCCCATGAGTTAAAACAACCTAAGATCCCATCTCAGTAATTTGTCTCTAACTGCTCCAAGTATGTAAAGTCTCAAAATCCTCCTTATGTTTAAAGGGATGAATTTTCATTAATTTAGGTTTTAGAAAATACTTATTAAATATAATTAACTGCGTAGTAATTTAAAAATACTTAATTTTTCAATGTCATTATGATACTAAGAAGGAATAAGAGATAAGTATTATCTAATTACACTTAAAAAATAAAATGAAATTAATTGTCATTTTCTAAATTATTTCATTTAGATAGAGAGATTTATTTGATTTCGTTGATTTTTCATTGGATTAATTTGTGAAGTGCATATATGAACTTTTGAATTTAAAAAAATCCGAAAACTCAAAAATATTCATAATTATTTAAATAGAAATTAACATCATTAAAAAATCCAACAGAATTTTATAATAGTTGACATTCATAGAATACAAGTAATAAACACTGTTCATATCAATTTTCATTATTTTAGGAATTTCATACCTAAACCATAATTTTAATTGTCCTTAATGATATAAGTTAGGTTTTTCTTTTGATCCCAATTTTGAATTTTCTTCTCATATCAGAATCAACGTAGATAATCTCCTTAAAAAGACATTTAGATTATTATAGTTTTTCAATCATCCTCTCTAAGTAAAAATTCTTGAAAAAAAAAATTATTTTTCTTCTATTTTTTCTAGCAATCATATTTGACTCATATGGGTTTCAAAAATTCCTCTAATGTTTGACTCATTATTTCAAAGTAAGTTACCTCATTTACTTATTGCCGTTCAAATCATTAGAGGTATTATTTTATTTATACATTTATTATGCTATTTTCTTAATTACTTAGAATAATATGCAAGGCTTTATTACATTAACTTTAATTCTAAATTTTCGTATGAGTAAGATTGTGATTAATATGTGTTTAGAAATTGTATAAGAAAATAATTTTTTTTGAAAGAAACTTAATTCAAGCCATAAATTATTTGAATTTCTATCCATATTTCTATATCTAGTATTGATATTGAATTTATTTTGTTTACAGGTTTTATTCAATTTAAGATTTATTATATATTAAATGTAAAAAATTGCACAACAACATAATTAGAATTTTGATTTAGATCTTGAGTTAAGAGCAGTTCAAAATGAAGATTTCGAATAAGAATATTTAGAACATTGTTTAAGAGATACGAGAAGGTAACTATCAATCACTAATAACTAAATCTAAAGTCAAACCAAAAGTGAAAAAAGCAATGATGCTTATGATTTTAGAACACCTAAAAATACAACTCATCTCAATCTAAATAATCTACCTTCTAATGATGCTTAGCAAATTCACCTTCTAACTCCTAACAGCAAAAATCAAGAGAAATCGAAGAATACAGGGTCAAGCATCATGCAGTTTTTTTTTATAAGACGTTTTTTGGAAAAGCTTACTTTTTAGAGAAAAAAATTGGAAAATTTAAATGATACTCACCTTAATCTAATAGATGATAAGGCATCTGACAAGTATTTGCATCATAATCATTTTTAATAGAGCCATTTTATAGGAATACAAATAAACAAAAGTGTAAAAGGGATTGACAATCAATCAATTAAATAGAATAGTAACAACGAAAATAGAAATAAAGGAAAATAGATGGGACAAACTCAAATCTGCTTTATAAGAACAAAAGTAAAATGCCATTAAATAAATCATCCTGATTGCCAATAAGATTCCATTAATATAACCAGAAAGTGATTTCAAATTATATTGGGATATATTTGCATCTCTTTTTCGGATAATCTTGGTGATTCTAGCACCTCTGGAAATATCATTCACAACTTAAATTCTCTTTTAAAATTATTTAGGACTAACGATAACAATATTTTTGATTTTATAATTAGATTTATTTGTGAGAATAAATACATTATGTTATGAAAATGGAAAGGCAATAACAGATAGATGGGAAATCATAATAAGACAATTGAACAAATCATGGTTCACTGATTTTTCAGTCATCATATTGATTGTTGCCTTCATGGCTAATCCTCATGCTTAAGATGGTTATGATTTGTTTCTCCTTATTTTATTAACGCAATACAAACACATATTTGAAGGTGTCTCTAAAATAGATTAAATATCTTATTTTACCAGACCACAAAGAGGGATTATTGGATTAATAAAGTTTTTGACTAGTTTATTATATATCCTACACTTATTTAGCTGCATTTGGTTTTGGTTTAGTAGTTTAGATTAATCAAATTCTTGGATTTTGAATAAGGAATTAAATGGACAGACATGGCAATTGCAATATTTGGAATCTATTTATTTTGCTATTGTAACAATGCTTACTATTGGGTATGGAGACAATGTGCCTAAGAATTCGATAGAAAAGATAGTGGCCATCATTTTCATTCTCGGAGCATGTAAATAAAATCTCGTATCTTATAGGTTTATGGTTTTCTTATAGTGTAAATTTTATTGGGGCCATAATGAATGACATCACTTAAAATTAAGTAGAAAGAAGCTAGAAATTAAGAGTCATCAATAAATATATGACATAGAGATAAATTCCTTTTAGTCTCTAACACTAGTAAATTAATGCATATATAATGTACTTAGAGTCTAAGAGTATTTGACATACAGATGGAAGGAGGATGATGAAGTAGATTTGGAAATGGAATAGTTGTTGTTAGAGTAATTATCAGATGAATTAAAAGAGGAATTGGAGAAATAAGCAAACAAGGTGTTTATTAAGAAGTCTGAACTGTTATAGAAATATTTTTCAGCTGAATTTCGAAACGCCCTATTTAAATCAATCAAACGCAAAATAATATAGCCTTAAAACATTTTTTCAACAGAAATGAATGGACATTAACATCTTTGTTATGTTGAATAAGGTGTAATTTTATATCAACACAAGGATAGAAAGTAAAGACCAAAAATGAATGCTTAAATCTTATAAGGTCAATTTTTTTGTGTAAAAGAATTTATTATGTAAAATCCAGAATATGAATTATTCAAAGCATAGAGTTATGTTAGTTTGTTGATGCTCTCTAAAATGGACTTTTTGGAAACACTTAAAGATTTCCCTAATGATTTCCAGAAATATTGTCAACTCAGGGATACTTATTCGTTGTCAAATGAAGAATTACTGATTTAATACGCCAACTTTTGTCCAGCTTGTAATAATTTTGATCATCAATTAAAAAGTTGTGGGCAAGTTCAACTTAAATTAAATCAAGAAGTCATTTTGAAAAAACATATTATGAATCAAGAATAAATAAGATAAAAATTCAATAGAAAAACTCTTGAGAAACCCATTCAAACAAGAGCTGAATTGACTTACGTTTAAGAATGTGCTTCATACTTTTCAAATGAAAATCAGAACTTTATAAATGAACAATCAAAACTGCAATTAGTGTATGAGGCAGATAATGATTCCATTTAAGGTAATTCTGAAACACACAATGTCTATGATGCTCTACCTTCAGTGAATATAATTTAATTTAATGATATGCTGGCAAGCAATCATAAAACTACTTAAATCAAGACTCTTCCTAAATTAGAGTTTGAAGAAGAGAAACCAAAAGTAAAGGAAGATCTAACTAAGTCCAATGTCTTGACTACCTAATATGCTCGTATTCAGAGAAGAACCTCATAACCATCTAAATAACTTCAAAGGAAGAATACTCGATCTCATTCTATTCTTACTTAAATGATTGAAATAGCTGAAGAACCACATGAAACCACTCTTTTAATTCATGAGGATGAATAACTCAAAAAGGATCAATTCTTTAGTTAGAATATGAAAGAAAATATAAGATGTCTTTATAATAAACTACTGAGAACGTAGGATGATAAAGATCATTCTGTGAAATAGGGTCTCCATTCATTATAATATATTTATTGGTAACAGAATGCTATAACTTTAGAGGATTTTGAAACTGTCCAAAATTATGATTTTTACTATCCTTAAAGTAATGCTAATCACATTATTGATGCAGTGAATAAGAATTTACATTAATGGCAATCTGAAATTTTAAACAAATTCCAAAAATACCTATACTATCCATTCTTATTTATAACCAAATTTTTGAAGCTGAAAAGAATACAATAATAAACAGGAGGGTCAAATCTAGTAACCAAATTCAAAAAAGCTTAAAAAAAGATATGGTTAATTTAATTAAGAAATAATCTATCTTCAAAAAAAATAATTTCATCAACTAAAATATCAAAATCAAAACTTAGTTCTGTTATCCCATGCTCTCAAGATAGTCTACCTTCCATTTAAATGAGTTCAAATTGATAAATTATATAATAAATCATTTTTTTATGTTTTCACTAATTTATTCTTCCTTTATAGGTTTTTCATCAGTGTGAGAATCAACTGCTTCTTAGAATGTGTGCGTTTAATCCCAAACTATAGCTTGATTTGCTTGACTGTTCATTTATAATACTAGATGCTAAAATTACGTTCCTCTCCTCCCTCTTTCACAACTAAGCTAATAATCTATTTGCGGAGAAGAATTAGAGATTTCTCTCTTTGTTTTTGCTTATCTCAATTATTCACATGCTTCTCTTTCCTAAAACGCAGACTTCTCAATGCATCTAGCACTCTCTACATCTATTTTTAATTTCAATGGAGGAATTAATGACTGACTTGGATCAAATTTTTTATGAAATTAATAGAAGAACATCATTTTCTATTCGATCACTTAAACCTGATATAAGTACTGCAAAAAATATACTTCTTTCAGAAATTCATAAATTTCCACTTCTTTTGCTTGTGAGTTTTCATTGAGCAATGCAGACAATGAATTTATTAATTATCTTTGGAATGTATGAATCTCTAAATAGATATTAAAGGCAGCTCTTTTTAATAAGAAATCATAGGGGTAATTAGTTAATGCAATTTTTAAATTTGGTACTAATGACAAAGCTTGATTCACGATATTAATTAATTTATAACTATCGATTACCAAACTATATGAAGTTAAAGATTTAATACTTTGTATTTAGAATTTATTTTCTAAACAAACATGTTCTATAACTTTTAATGTCTTTTATATTTATTGACAATTTTTGTAAATATTGCAAATAAGGTATTTATATTGATTAGAGTAGCCAAGCCTCATTATTTCTATTGCAATGCTTAAGCTTATTAAAATGATGAAATCGAATGGAGTTGAAGATTGACGAGAACTCCTCACTTAGATTTATGATCTAATGGATGATAATGAGCATTTTCATTTTTATCGTGTAGGTTTGCATTTCTTGAGCAACGTAGACATCAAAGAATTCTCGAATATATTTTTCCTCAATCATGTATTAAAGAATCATATCTATGTCCTCTTGTCGAAAAACGAAATTGTCCTTAGTTAAACTGCACTATTCTAATTTCTTCGCAAAGTCAGATTAGGACTTAAAGATTTTTGTAATTTTTTATATCATTTATTATAGATGAATTCAAAAGAATTTTTTATTCTTATTAAAGCATTTCAAAAAAAATTAGTTAATTTTCAAGGAGATTAATAATTTTACATCATGCAATTTGAATTGTGATCCTACAATTAATTTTGATTAATATTTAACTAAGTCCATCATTATAGTATTTGAATCAATTTGGAAATAGAATTAAGCACACACTCTATTTTAATAATTATCCATAATAATATTTCAGACTTTACTTTATTTAAATATCTATATTTATTATAATTAATTTGCACATTGTTTTTTTCTCAATTCATTATTCCAAATTTCTTACAGATTTTTAGTTGAATACCTAGCTACGAAATTATTGTTGCCGCTAAAATTTGCGTCCTTTATTTGACTATCAGTATAACCCTTCTTATGAAAATATAAGCTTCCTGTGAGATTTCTATTAATTTTTCTAATCTTAGCTATAGATAATAATAGTTTTGTAGCATACTTAAATAAACTAATATATTAAAATATGGTGATCAGCATTAATAATGCAGTGAATAGATGTATGTAATAAGATGCATAATAAGTCTTACTTGGCATAGATATATTTGGCCAAACTTTCACCATCAATGTAAATGGCAAAAGAAATTATACTACTGCCTGTGGGGGCATAACTTCAGTATTAGTGATAGCTATTGTGATTATGAGTTCCTGGAACACAATTATTAACTTTTTTTGGAAATCCAACTTATAAGTATCTATTTCCTCCGAACATAATATGGATTCCCCCATTATCAAATAAGACTCTAATAATTTTATGTTAGCCATAGGTCTAAAATAAATGGACAATGCACAATTACAATACTTCGAAATTGAAATTGAATAGCGGTAAGTATTATAATCATTTTGAGGTTGTATAACAATAATTCCGAGTAGATTAGTTATATTGAATTAGAAAAATGCTCAAATGAGAGACTATTACAACTTTAAGAAAACTAAGCCATTAATATGACTTAAGTGCTTCCCTAACAATTCTAAGGCTCTCTTTTATGTCTCAAGTATCTTTTTATAATTAAATAGGAATAATCAAACATTGCATTTCCACTAGTCAGGCCCAAGTAATTATTTAATTTAAACAAGATTAATTGGAATTTTTGAGAATTAATATAAAAAAATGCCAAAATTTTACAAATTCAGAATTAAGATGTGCATCATAGGATGAAATCAATTAATTTATTAGGAAGAATAGATAATTCACATTATAACTGTACTTTGGCAATTATGTCATTTAATATCTTAATTTTAGATACTGAACCCATATAATAAAGGTGAAAACTATGCGCAAAAATTCCTCGATGATTCAGTTACCATTAGTTTTATACCTTAAAAATTGTTAAGGTCAGTAACTCTGCTTTTGAGGAAGTATAACATAATGAATGACGATAGTGTTATGCCTTTTTAGTAATCCCTAAATTATATTTAGATCAAATGAAAAATCAGAAATCAATTTAATATCTTCAGAAGATAAGATTGAAATTGTTGATCTTGGAAGAGATGATGATGAAGTATACGGATATATAGATATAAAATAAGATATATTCACCACTACAATCAAGAGATCCTGTCTAAAATTGCATACTTTACTTTCATAAATAGGTGGTTTGTTGTAAGCTCTATCCTTAGTCTTAGGGTCTCTTATTGTTTAATATAATAAACTACAAAGTAAACATATATTATATATCTATTATAGTGTCATTAGATTTGGCAAATCAAATATTTTAGTTTGAAAAGAACTCTGAAGTCAAAATAGAATAGATTAAATAATTAAAAGAAATCAACAACGTCATTGAATAGTAAAAAGAGCAATCTAGAACTGAAAAGTCTCCTCATAGTTAGAGATAACTGCATAAATCTTAGGTAGACTCCCCATATTCTGGAATTGAAGTGAACAAACTTTTTTTTAATGTGTTGAGATCATAGTTTGAATTTCAAACTAATTCTGAAAGAAAGATACAACTAAATCAAAGAAATAGGATAATTTCAAAGCAATTTAATTTTGAAAAGAATAATACTAAATGGGTCTAGAAATTTGGATACACGAGTTCTAAAGATTATTTTAGAAAATCAATTATTGGAATATTAACCAGATATTCACCATTAATATTGAACTTCAAATTTTTAATAAATCAAATCACATTTGGTAAATTGTTTTAATGCAATGATTCAAAATTATTAGAAATAGCTTTGAAAAAGATTAATATGCTTTCAGATTCAAAGTATCTATTTGAAAAATTGAATGAAATAGACAAGCTAAAATAAATATTACTCACTAAAGATTAGTTAACTATATTTAACTTCACTTCGAAGCCAATTATAAGCTTCAAAATTAAAAATAGAAGGGCTTCTAAAAACTCTCTTTACAAGCAGTATAATTAATATATACAAAACAAATAAAATCTGATTGATGATATCATTTACAATTACGAATAAGTTCTATCCGTCTATGAAAAAATAGAGTAGACCAAGATCTTGTACCCTGAGAATCATTACTAAACTAATATAATAAGGAGATTAATTAAACAAATTGACCCAGAATTACTAACAATTTATAGATTATAAAAGTATATTGAAAGTCAGGAAGTGATAGAATAATTAAGTGAAGTCGAATAGTAATAAAACAGTGTGAATTGTTTAATAAGTGATGAAGTATGATTTAGTTTTATTTTATTTTATTTTTTAATTATTCAAATTCAATATTTAATTAAATGGATAATTATTTCACAATCATAAGTTTACTGGGACTTAGAAATTAGAATCTACCTCCATTTAGGTTAGTATTAATTTTTAATACAATAGAGAAGCTCGTTTGAAGAGATACAGATCAATCAAGAAAATGGTTGAATTGATTGAGACAGCTGGTTGGACTTAGCCAAAAGTACCATTCAATGCTTTTTGCTTGAGTTCTCAAGATCGTAAGAATACACATTTGAATATCTATTTTAGCCGAATGGGAAGATGATATGACCTATCCCGTTATAGAGTATAATAAGTTTGGGTATTAGGCTGTCGCTTTTGGAATCAATTTGGTAAATACCTTTTTAAGATGTATTATAGTTCCTATATGCATATAATTATAATGTGATAACACAAAACATTAGATTCAGAACTTTTAGATACTTATTCCCTGTTGTTTAGTGTGTTATATTTGGTAAAATATATTTCGAATACAAATCTGAATTAACAAAAGTTAATTTGTTTGATGAGTATGTTCAATTAAGAGCATAGGAGTTAGTGAAGGAGAACGAGTTTCTTTTGGAACATGAAGGTTAGTATGCATTCATGATTTTTCATTAGATATCAAGAGATTTGTGTGGTGGTATGAAGATTACAAAGAGACATTATGCAGAGTCCACAGATAAGCTAATGATCATGCAGCCACTGACTTCAAAGACTCTGAATTGATATTGCAAGACTTTATTCGCAGATACACAAATCCCAATTCCGCAAGACCACTCAATATTTAAGAGAAAGGAGTTTTATTCTGAAATTATTATTCCAAAATAAATAAATATTTTACACACAATAACATCGTATATGTTGGCTATCTAACTTTTCATTTTAACACTCTCAACCCTCTTTGGATTGTCCTTTTAATCCTAATAATGCCCAAACATAATATATGATATCGTGAAATTGTTTATTTTTTGCACTTTTTTGATTGAAAACAACTGCATACTAATAGGTTTATTTCTATTTATTTGGTTAAGAGAATTAATAAAAAAGTTTGAACCTGAAAAAAAATTAGAACTACCTCATATATAATAAAATAACACTCAGAGTTAAAAAGCAAAGTAATTATCTTTTTCAGTGGAAGCAATAGAATCTGCAGTAGAGGCAGTCCAAATATATGATCACGTCACAAAGGAAAGTCAGTATGCAATCTTATAAAGGGCTGATAAGAGTCATTTAGCTTAATTAGGAATTACTTTAAAGAATACTGTGTTATTAGAGAAGGGTAGAGTAGTTGATTCAAATTAAAATTCTAAATTAATTTCTCAATTAGATAATCAGAAAAGGGTGAATGGTGCTCAATAAATCTCGATTAAATATGAAGATAATAGTGAATTTTTAAGAAACTAAAACAGAATTTTAAAATCAATTCCATTTAAAATTGGCGATTTTGATAAATAGATGGGTGAAATCATTCAAGCTGAAATTATGTCTAATGCATAATTGGATAATTAGGTGAGTAAAAATTAACCTTAAGAATAACATCATGCTCTATAACAAACTATTTATGAGTCTATTCTTCTGATAATTTTATATGGTATAAATCAATTTATAAATAAAAGCTGGCGGAATATCTTAAGTTACAAATATTTATCTATAAATATTTGATTCGCTGTTGTTTGGAGTTATATTACATAGTGGAGTTTAAAAGTAGCAACTTTTTACGGTAACTCATTTGTTGGTAAATGTGTGTATCATATCTGGTTGCTGCTCTTTATATATATTGGGAATATACTACAAGTTTCAAATCTTCATTATCGGGGGACTGGTCTTATCATTATAGAAAATTAATCCCAATTTGGTTATGATGATAATTCCATTGACTACTTTGCTGAAAATAGTTATAGTCTGATATTAATAATAGAAAAATCTTAAATAATGATGAGATAAGTTTGGTGTTTATTCTTTAAAATTCATTTAATTTTGTTTAGAATGTATGCAGAATAAAATTTAAATGTTTGAACTAAATATATATATATATAGGAAAATGTAATCAAATTCAATCTAGACCATCTGAAGTACTACTGTTAAAAATAAATTATAAAAATACCCATTTGCATTCGATTAATCTTTATCTATCTTTTTAATGAGTTACTTAATTCTTTCTTCGTTTTTCTATTTATAATTTAATCTTACTTTTTAACTTCTTAATAACTCTTAACGATTTTTTTAAGTTTCTTATAATAAAAACATATTAACTGTATGCATTCCGTCCTGTTTGATTTTCATTTGTTCGATTTCTTACTCTAAGTATTAAATAGTCTATTGTAAACTTTAACTATTTTAAGTATGCATACGAATGGGGGATTAAATGCTTGAATTGCGTAATTTAAGACTGGGATATTCAGCTGAATGAGTTGCTTTGATAAAACAGCATATTTTACAACTACACTCTGAAATTTGACTGAGATTGAGATCAGCTTTTTCTTTGGATTGTTATTTACCAAAGTTGAATAAGTTATTATACATTCCTTGGGTGTTTTCATCAAGTTTTTCTACAATTTATTAAGTTTAAGTAGCCATTTATTGTATTTTCTGTATAATCAATTTGGTTTCATTATATTCGAAATCATCATCTTTAACTAAAAACTCGTGATTAATTTAGAAATAATTTCCACTTGATTTGGTTCTTCGATGCTTAGACATATAATAAAAAATTAAATAATTAAAATTTAATCACTTTGCTAATACATTTTGATTCTAGAGATTATGATAAATATACATTAATATACTTGTTTTATATGTTGTACGGATAAAATACTCTCACAATCCTTTAATTTTGTCTTCAATGAATTGCTTTTCAGCCTCGCTTACTTCAATTGCGAAATCTTTAACTGCCACAGATGAACACTTTCTTGACTTGATTTTCTTTGTCTTAGTCAAAAACTTTGAAATTCCAATCCATTCTCCCAACAAAGCACCCTTCTCAACTCTCCAAACTGGAATTTGGAATTGCTTAGCCAAAGCAACAACTAATTTTTTGTATGTCTCTTCTGAACAATCATCAGCCAATACAACAAACTTAGCCTATTCCAATATATATCAATAATCAACTTATTTGCTTTCAATTGCTTTGCAGACTTCATGTACACCCTTTGATAATTATCCTCTATGTAAGGAAGTTTAGACAACTCTTTTTAAAGTAGTGAGCTCTTCTGATAATTATTCGACCTCTGCCATAATGAAAAATATTTTAAATCTTTATTTTAAATTAAAAAACAAAAAGAAATATAAGTGTTATATTCTTGCATATAAAAGCACAAAAATTATAAAAAAGCTATCATTGTTTGAAAATCTCATTGTAAAATGATCTAACAATTCTCCTATCTCAATTAAGTAGAAGTTGAATCATGTTTGACTAATAAAAACTTCAATTCATCAGAATGTTTGATTTTTACAGTCTTAACTATTTTTGGTTCTTCCACATAATTCACTTTCAATCTAATTTTAAGTAATTTCCTTTGTTCTTCTTTCTTCTATTGCATTTTCAACATGGATTCCTTTTTCGCCTATTCCTATTTCAATTTCTGTATTTCTTTCCTTTGTTATTCAATAGTGCTTTCCATTTTGTTCAATTGTCTCTGATAATGGGAGTAGAAATGCTCGTAATCAGCTCTGACCCCATCAAAAACTGAAGCTCTATTTCTATCAATCAACATCAATTTGACCTTCTTTTTGTTTTTTTTGGTTCTATCCTAGATGAAGAGAGTTCTGTCAAAAGTGGAATAAACTAACTATTTATTGGATTAATGAACTCCAATTTTTGAATAATTGTCGAGATTCCAATCTGATAGTATGGTTGGATGTTTAGGCCAGAGAACTTGCTTGTCCTTGATGGATTAATATTGATCGTCCATAAACTCAATGACGGCTTAGGAGATTAAAGGTGGATTGAATTGGTAGGCACATTCTGGATCCTGACATGAATCAAAAATCTTGGATCTATGATCCTTATTATCTGATGGTTCTTCTTCTTTGAGTGCTACTCTTAGGTCTTTGAGTGTGTTGAATATGTCTGAGCAATTGCTAAATGTACTTGTAAATTCTTCTTCATCTTATTTAATTAGTTTTAATTTTAATAGTTCACGCTGCTTAATTTAAGAAATGAGATGAAGGGCAACCAGATTCTCATTGTAGATGATTTGTCTGCCAACTTAAAATTCAGGAAGTTAGATATTGAGTCGTTTCAACCTTTTTTATTTGTAGGCTCTACTAGGACGAAAGGCCATGTTCATTCGGTAACTAGTGATGAATATAAAAATGATTTTTTACTCATTTTCCTGGGCCCTCATGAACACTCGCAACAGAGGTCGTTGAAGACGTTCAACCTTAGCATTATAATATTCTGGAGGGTAATTAATGGAATTCAGCAATTCATATTGGCGAACGTAGTTCCGAGTGTTCGATAGGTTATTCCTGATGTCTAGTTATTAGATGGCGAGTGGATCTACTCCAAGTGCTTAATCTTCTTCGTCACATGAATATTCGTTTTCATCTGGATATACAATATTTGTATGAATGTAAGTAGGAGGAATTTTACGGCTTAGTTGAGGTAACCCTTCCACAATCACAAACCTAGGTATTTCTATCTGTTTGCACTGTCCATCCTAACAAAAATTCTGCCATTTCTTACCTTCTAACTTTCAATCTCCCAAACTTCACTTTTCTAAAGTGGCATATTTGGATCAACCTGCCTCATTAAAATAAAGATTTAATATATGGAAATATTTTAACCAAAACTTAAAATAATCAATTCACCCATCAACAGATGCTCACAACTCCACTCAATAACAGAATATATTAAGAGGAATTCACAACTTCAATTGATAAATTTTTTTATTTTATTTTATTAATAATCCGATCATCATTATTTTTTTCAAAACTATCATCATCATCCATAAACCTTAAATCGTTCTCTCTTCCAAAATCCACCAATCTAACCAAACCCCATTCTTCCTCCATTGCAATCCCTCACATCCAATCCTCCAAATTACTCACATTCATATCTAAGAATTTTACATCATTTCTCCTCCAAAATGCAATACCAAAAATTGCGAACTAAAGAAATATCATATATAATATCTATATAACTATATCCTCACTCAAACAACCACACAAAAATTAAAATCAACCCATTTAATACAATAATATTTCTTTTTATATAATTTTTCATATTTATATATTTTGATTATTAACAATTATAATTATACTTCATTTCCTATTTCATCCACTTTCATATAATCATCACTTCATACAACTACTGATTCACACAAGCTTCGATATCTTACCGTACACAATTAATCGTAATATTTTATGGAACTATCATATTTCTCATCAAAATAGAATTATTTAATAACAGAAAAAGAACATAATTTATGATTAACTTGAGATTTATTAGGGTAGCGATTTGAGAATGAAAAATAAATCATATCATAAGAATTCTGAAGATTTTTTGTATGATTTATGGTATTAACTTCAAATTATGATTTTATTAATAAATTAATGTCTCATTAGAGAAGGAGGGAGTAGTTAGAGAAAATATCAAATTCTTTGAAGGAGGAGGATCGAAAGAGAAGGGAAGAATTAGAAAGGGAATTTTTGAAATGCCAGAAGAGAGGCTAAATGCACACTAATTCAATGATGAATTGGATAAACAAACACCAAAATAAAGCAGATCCCAAGGCCAAAGAAATGTATCGCTATCTACCCGAAGAAAGAGTATATAAATTTAAATGAACCATCAGCGTAAACACATTGAGCTTACCCTGCTGTTTGAGAAGTTTGACAATGATGGTTCCAAAGCACTAGATTTTATTGAAGTATTCAGGATGTTCACTAAGTAATTGCGAATGATCATAATAGATATGGAATCTTCATTACTAAGAAAGAATTGTTAGATTTTTTTAAAGTAGTTGACCAAAATAAGGATTTCTCTTTAAACCTCCAAGAATTCAAAGCATGTTATTTGGACTCAGCTGCAAGGGATATTTTTGCTAAAATAATGAAATAATTGATAGAGAGAACACAATTGACCGAAGATGAAATTAATGCTGCCTTGAATGAAATGAATGAATTGAACAATTAGAATAGCAACTAAAATCAAAATCCTATACCTGCTCTTCCTAAATCCTTTTAGGGAGTCATCAGTCTACTCACATATTTGAATACCAGAGATGAGATTAAGGATAAGCTGACCTCAAAATCAGTCAATATCTATGAACAAATTAATAATCTAAAATAACTAATTGAATTGAGTAATAAAATCGATGTTGTTTAGAAGGTGGAGATCGAGAGAAAGATTAAGATTAAAAAATCCTCAGAGGATAGATTAAATAAATTTAAGAATCAATTAAAGTAAATTAAAGACAGAGCCATACAAACTGGGTAGATGATGGCTGAAGAAGAATTAAGACAAAAAAATTCTGCTTTTTTAATTACTGTCTAACCTCAACGCAAATACAAGTATAGCTATAAAAGTGAAAACAAATTCAAAAAGATGGTACCAAATAAATAAGAGGAATTACATCTACCTAGCTATTCAGATTAAAAAGTAAATCAATTTTATGAATATATGAATATTAATATTCCCGATTAATTGAAGAATATTAATAATAGAATATGGACTAAGCTATTTGAAAACAATCAATAATTAGACATCATCCTCTAAAAGAATAGGAAAAATCAATTAGNTATCATATTTCTCATCAAAATAGAATTATTTAATAACAGAAAAAGAACATAATTTATGATTAACTTGAGATTTATTAGGGTAGCGATTTGAGAATGAAAAATAAATCATATCATAAGAATTCTGAAGATTTTTTGTATGATTTATGGTATTAACTTCAAATTATGATTTTATTAATAAATTAATGTCTCATTAGAGAAGGAGGGAGTAGTTAGAGAAAATATCAAATTCTTTGAAGGAGGAGGATCGAAAGAGAAGGGAAGAATTAGAAAGGGAATTTTTGAAATGCCAGAAGAGAGGCTAAATGCACACTAATTCAATGATGAATTGGATAAACAAACACCAAAATAAAGCAGATCCCAAGGCCAAAGAAATGTATCGCTATCTACCCGAAGAAAGAGTATATAAATTTAAATGAACCATCAGCGTAAACACATTGAGCTTACCCTGCTGTTTGAGAAGTTTGACAATGATGGTTCCAAAGCACTAGATTTTATTGAAGTATTCAGGATGTTCACTAAGTAATTGCGAATGATCATAATAGATATGGAATCTTCATTACTAAGAAAGAATTGTTAGATTTTTTTAAAGTAGTTGACCAAAATAAGGATTTCTCTTTAAACCTCCAAGAATTCAAAGCATGTTATTTGGACTCAGCTGCAAGGGATATTTTTGCTAAAATAATGAAATAATTGATAGAGAGAACACAATTGACCGAAGATGAAATTAATGCTGCCTTGAATGAAATGAATGAATTGAACAATTAGAATAGCAACTAAAATCAAAATCCTATACCTGCTCTTCCTAAATCCTTTTAGGGAGTCATCAGTCTACTCACATATTTGAATACCAGAGATGAGATTAAGGATAAGCTGACCTCAAAATCAGTCAATATCTATGAACAAATTAATAATCTAAAATAACTAATTGAATTGAGTAATAAAATCGATGTTGTTTAGAAGGTGGAGATCGAGAGAAAGATTAAGATTAAAAAATCCTCAGAGGATAGATTAAATAAATTTAAGAATCAATTAAAGTAAATTAAAGACAGAGCCATACAAACTGGGTAGATGATGGCTGAAGAAGAATTAAGACAAAAAAATTCTGCTTTTTTAATTACTGTCTAACCTCAACGCAAATACAAGTATAGCTATAAAAGTGAAAACAAATTCAAAAAGATGGTACCAAATAAATAAGAGGAATTACATCTACCTAGCTATTCAGATTAAAAAGTAAATCAATTTTATGAATATATGAATATTAATATTCCCGATTAATTGAAGAATATTAATAATAGAATATGGACTAAGCTATTTGAAAACAATCAATAATTAGACATCATCCTCTAAAAGAATAGGAAAAATCAATTAGAATCTTAAAGAACTGACAGATTAAAATAAAAAATTAAATAGACCTTGGACAATCTATAAGCTAATTTTGAAACTGATTTCGATAGTGAAGCCAATAGAAAACCAACTTTAGAATCTCCATAAGAAAAACAATCTGCAAAATCTCCTAATTTCTTTACTTCAAGAAATTTAATGTCATAAACTTCTGAAGATTTTAGGACTGCTAGGACACAGAGAATGCCTCCAGGATCCTCAAAATTATCTTTTCATTGATAAAATAATGAGTAAAAATTAAGATTTTATTCTATATAACAATTGGAATCCTCGCATCATCTTGAATCTAGAAGTACCCTTGAATTTACTTTCTGTTCTTAATTCTATAGATTAGTATACTTAAACTTAATATTTGTCTCAATTAGAACTCAGCGTAGAGGCAAATTCCTTCTAAAATCTACTTCCGATCATAACGATGATAGTGTTAATTTGAATTACTAATGAAGTTTTGCAATACGAAAATTGCAATTTTAAGAAATCCATGTTTCTAGAGGTATTGTTGTAGAATATTGATAATCAACGATATTTATGTGTATATATATTATCTGATCAGAGTCCTGCCATTCTGCTTTAATCTCCTACTTTCTTCATGTAATGCTCCTTATATTTGTGTTTTCCTATCAAAGTTAAAAACAGATATGCGTACTATTGAAACTGGCCATGTGCATGGTACGAGGGTCATCTGGATGACTGTAACCAGACATGCATCTATGACGGTTGTAATGAAAATCGTGAGGAGCCCAACCGAATTCTGCAAATTAGTTACCGAATAATTCTTCCTAGACTGTTGAGGCAATGGCATCTTTCATTCTCAATCTCACGAATTCCTCATTTTTGACTGGGAAGAGGTTTCTATTCGTTATAAACAAGCTCTTACGTCCAATAGTAGGGAATCATATATGAATAAGAGTAATGCGCAATATATACACCACAAATTAAATAAACCCACATGGCAAAGGCACCCTATGATATTAGTGATCAATTGTACATCTGAATTTAAGGTATGCTCTTGCCAATCTCTGTATGCTTCATACGTTGCCCAATGGAGGAATCCATGTGATGTGTCAACCTTAACATCTCATATGAAATCATTTACTTTTGGGTAAATACCAATCATATTGGCGAAAGCGGGCCAATCGTAAAAGACATCAAATAATATTTGCTGTCTTCCATAGTAAAATTTGTTTCCGTATACTCTTCTTGCTATTCTCAAAGCATCCCATCTTTCCTCTCCAACCACTCTTGCGGCCATTTTGGTAAACCACCAGATGCCATTCTTGTAATAACTTGTTTTAGCACTGAATATACTCAAACTCATTTAAAAGATTTAATATCAGCACTAATTGTGTATTATAAAATGATCATTATTAAGAGTCGAGCAAAATTAAGATATTTTCCAATAAAAATTCCATAATAAAAAAGATACTGATTTCACAAAATCTTGTTAAGCATCATCTAATTTTAAGTGTAGCACCTTTAAAATAAAGTAATAAGTAAGTTTAACATATCTACTCCAATAGATTGGCAAAATTATGCAATTAATAATATCAAATTCCAACTAAAATTGTTGTATAATTATAGATCAATTTTACAGCAACTTTTTTTCTCAACATATTAACTTTATTAGCATCATTTCTTTATTGATTAGATGGAAATCTTATCTTACATGATTAAATTGATGAATCGATTATGAATCATAGAAGCAAGTTTATTGAAAAGATTTTGACCTAAATGTAGTACCGTTTTGCTTGAAAATGATTGAATGATTTAAGTGTCAAGTTTTTGAGTTGATCGCTGATATGTTGAAAATATCAATTGAACACCAGGTGTTTTTATTTTAATATAAAAATATATAAAAGATTTTAAAATTGTTATATGACTTCTCAAAACTGAACTCCGATTAAATTTCTTTCAAAGAATTTGAATAAAAAATGATAGTCGGTGTATATATATGATGAAATATAATTATTTCAAAGGACAGTTGTCATACGACTTGAGTCTCCTATTCTCTTCAAATAGTGCTCCTTGTATTTATGCTTTCCTAGAAATATTGTTTAATAATTGTACTATTGAATGAAGCCATGTGCATAGTTCTTGGATCATCGGGATGGCCGTATCCAGACATACATCTTTATCTATTATAATGGAAATCATGGGGAGCCCAGGCGAATTCTGCATAGTTGTTAGCAAATAGTTCTTCCATAACAGTTGATGCAAGGGCGTCTTTCAATCTCAACCTCACAAACTCTTCGTTCTTAGCTGGGAACATGTTTCTAGAATTATGATAAATCTACATACGTCCAATAATATGGAATCATATAGGAGTAGAAACAGTGAGCAATATAGATACCACATAGCATATAGATCCAAATAGCGAAAGATCCCTAAGAGTTAGTATAAAAAATACATCTGAATTCAAAGTGTGTTCTTGCCAATCTCTGTATGCTTCGTAGGTGGCCCAATGCAAGAATCCATGTGAAGTATCAACCTTTATAATCAATTGATGACTCTACTTTAGGATAGATACCTATTAGGTTAGCCATGGCTGGCCAATCATAAAAGATATCAAACAATATTTATTATCTTCCATAATAGATTTTGTTTCCATAAACTCTCCTTGCCAATCTCATGGCATCCCATCGTTCTTCACCTATTATACGAGCTGGAATCTTAGTAAACCACCAAAGACCATTTTTATAATAACTCGTCTTAACACTAAATATACTAAGACTCATAAATTTAGATATTTTATTAATTAATTCAACCCCCTTGAAATGTACAATTTTTATAAATCTATTTATATTATTCTATAAATAGTTTTTCAATAAATAATCACACTTCATAAGATATGCCAATAATAATTATTTCATAAAAAATATCAAATATCAAGCTCTTCTTCATTTTCTAGAACTGCAAAATATTTGTCAACTTCAGACTGAGGAATAGTCAAGGCATCTTTGAATGACCAAGAGGGAACGTGATTTTTGTCAACTAACACCTACTTCACTCCCTCGAAGAAGTCAGTTCCTTACATAATTCTATTAATATATATGTGCATAATCTACCTTCTGACAATTCTATAGTCCATCTTCAAATTCTCTCTAAGATCAAGTTTTTAACCTCTTTTAATCTATTCAAATATGATTCTCAAAGAAAGTGGACATTACTCTTTTAAAATCTTTAAATTATCTTGTCCAAACTTTTGGTTATGATGGTTCTGTAGATTATTGAATATCTATTCCAAACTCTCTCCTGAATATCCAGGTTCAATGTTCTATAATTGTTGTTTGATAGTGAATTCAGGTATCTAAAAGATATCACACATTACTTAATACTTAACTAGGTTAGAACTATCTAACTATATTCTTGACTTCAGTGAGGTTTTAGCTTTAAACAGTACCGATTTTAGAAATCAAATTTTGTAATTCTGATGATTATACATAAAAATCAGCCAAACCTGCATGTACTAAGTCAGCACCCTTCAATCTGAATCCACCTAAACCTAAATAATAACCTAATCTGTGTGGTAATCTGGAGAGAAAGTATCCTCCTCCTACATCCGTAAATAATCCTAGTTTTGCTTCTGGCATTGCAAATACACTCTTTTCAGTAGCTATTCTAACAGGAGCATGGATTGACATTCCTACTCCTCCTCCCATTACTATTCCATCCATCAAAGCCACTAATACTGGTTTAAGTGTTGCCAATCTATAATCCAATTTGTATTCATCAAAAAAGAACTATTTCAAAGCGCTTGGAGGATTTTATTCAGAAGGTTAAGTCTTTGCAAAATATAAAGTCTTAATGTCACCACCAGCACAAAAGGCCTTGCCACCTTCTCCACTCAGAATGATGCAGGATGTCTAATTTGTTTGATCCAAGATTTAGTTTAGTTCTGCAATCATAGGTAAATTAAGAGCATTCAATTAACTTGGTCTATTAAGCTTTATATGAAGTGCTGATCCCACTCTGCTTATTAATACTTGTGAGTTGGAGGATGAGAACATTGCACTTATTTGACTTAATCTCATTATATTAATTTACGATACGATAACATATGATTTCACTCAGTTGATAAGAATGTATATAAAATCAAGTTTATTTAAACTTCTAGAATATAAATAAATAAATCCTAGAGTGAATGAACTCACCAAAAAAGTACGCTCTTCCAACTCTTAACAACTTGAAAATTATATAGTCCTCCTACGGCCATAGAATCAGTAATTGTGTAATTATTTAAATTAATAATTGTTAGACCAACAAAAAGGACTCCAAGAGATTAATTGACACAAGATTGCTATCTTAAACACAAATTGAATAAGCTAAGTTACGCTTCATTGCCAATCAAGAGAAGTAGAAATAATAACAGAGGAGCCTACCTCCAATTTTATAAAGAAAGGAATTTCATCAAAGAAGTGTTTCAGTGTCAGCTCCAAAAACGCATTAATCAAAATATTTTTATTTTATAGGAGAAGGCAACAATCATCAACTTATTAAGAAACTATTAGATGAAAGAGAGAACTGGATTTCAGTTAAGGATCCAAAATCTAAGAAAATAAATTTTAAATGGCAAGAGACTGAAAAGGGATATGAATATTACACCATTAATCTAAAAGAACAAGCCATTTAGATGCTTAATCATTTTGAGTTTCATTCAGAAATTTCAGATAAGTTTAAGTTAGCTGTGAATTTCAAGTCCTATTGCGATGTATCTAAAATATTTAATAAAGAAAAATAGATTAAATATATATGATTACACTCCCACCACCTTTGCCATAGAATGCACAAATGAAAACCTTAAATCTGAACTATTTTAGTTCATTTCCTTTTACAGATAAAATTGTCCTTAACACAAATTGCCAGAATTGGATAAAACTATCAAATAGTATTTCTTTTCGTATACAACATTGTATGACAGCAAGGTGAATCATTATCCAACTTTGTTTGGCAATGAGAATTTATGGATCTTCAAGCCTTCAAATATGAATTAAGGTAGAGGAATCCATGTCGTCAGAAGCCTATAGGATGTATTAGATATTTAAAATAAATATCAAGGGGGGTACAAAGAGAAACTATTGGAAGTGAAAAGAAATGAATAGAATGAAATAATCAATAAGGTGGTCTACTTAAATACGTTAGTTACAGAACAATTTGTAATCTAAAAATACATAGAGAAACCGCTGCTAATAAATGATAGAAAATTTGATGTTAGAGCTTACATTTTATTGACAACAAATTTATAGATATATTTTTACAGAGAAGGGTAATTGAGATTGGCAACAGAGAAGTTTGATGCAAAAGTACAATCTAATTATGTTCATCTCACAAACAATGCTATTTAATACACTCATCCTGAGTATGGGAAATCTGAAGAAGGAAATCAATACAGTTTTGATTAGGCACAAAAATTATTTAAAAAGGATTTTAGAAAAGAAGTAAGACTAATTTAAATTTAGATTTTAGGTAAAATTAAAACGATATCTTATACTGCATTTCAAACAGTAAAGCATAAAATAAATAAATAAAAACGAAAGAATTGTTTTGAAATCTTTGGAATGGACTTCATTGTCGATGAATAATATTCTCCTTGGTTGATAGAAGTAAATACCAATCCAAGTTTAGAAGTAACAAGCAAATTATTGGATTAACTATTTCCTAGAATGGTGAATGATGCATTTCGAATCACAATAGATTTGTTTTTTCCCTAAACTGAACCAAATTACAATTATCCCTTAATGAATTATAATGATGATGAAAATCTATGGGACAGCATGGGATACCTTTAATCGTGAATTTCAATATTTATTTATTAAATTTGCATTAGATTTAATTTTCATTATTATTTGTTAGAGCAACACAATTTACCTATAATTTTAAATATTCTTTAAATTCATTGTAATTCATAATTCAATTAATTACCAATTTTAGTAAAATAGATAATTATATCAAATTATTTCAAAAAATTAAATAAAAGGCCAGTATTTTAGTAGGGATTCAATCTGAAGTCTTTTAAAACGAATAGATAAAGAAAATATATAAAAATTAAGTCAACTTTAATGATTTTAGAGCATAAAGCAATTAAAAAAGCAAGTTTGAAGTTTGGATATGGATTTTGAGATGACTGAATATGATTATAGACAAAGAAATTATTGGAAAACCAATTGCAATTGGAATTGATAAAGCAAGAGAGTTGGATTGAATGATTTGATATGTGTAGATTATTTTGATGAGTTATTGTATAAGAAGCCTTTTTTATTAATATAATCATATATATATTTGTCAATTCTTCGATTAGTAATAAATATATTATACATATGAGTAAATATTTGGATAAATATGTTGAGTATGAGACAATAGGGAGAGGCAGCTATGGTAAAGTAATAATGATATTCAGGGTCTGCACATTTGGTACGCTCGAAATCAGACTAGTAAGTGTATGTGGCTAAGAAAATTCAATTATTCAATCTAAAATCAAAAGAACAAGATGATTCAAAACGAGAAGTTTATAAGTTCATATAATTCTTAGGTGATGCTTTTGTAGAAATTGAAACATCCTCACATTGTACAATATACAGAGAGTTTCAATGAGAATGATACGCTCATCATAATCATGGAATACTGTGAAGGTAGTAATTTTGATTAATCCATTAGAGGGAGACTTATCATTTCACATAAACAGAATGAGTCAAAGAAAGGAGTACTTTCCAGAACAAATCATATTGAATTGGTTTCTTCAATGCGCCTTAGCTTTGAAATATATCCATGAATAGAAGATTTTGCATAGAGACATAAAAAGTCAGAATATTTTCTTATCCTCCAATGGTTTTGTTAAAATAGGTGATTTTGGTATCTCCAGAGTTTTAGAACACACATAAGACCAGGCCAATACTGTTGTGGGAACTCCCTATTATATGAGGTAATCACTTAAATTTATCCTTAGTCCTGAAGTCTGTGAGAATAAGCCCTACACTTACAAGAGTGATGTTTGGTCACTTGGATGTGTTCTCTATGAATTGTGCAATCTTTCTCATGCCTTCAAATCAAATAACCTCTTGGGTTTAGTGAATAGGATTGTGAAAGAATAGGCTTCTGCAATTCCCTCACATTACTCAAAAGAGTTAGCAGATCTCATTAACAAACTCTTAATCAAAAATGCTGATCAAAGACCCCACACTACTGAAATCTTCAACTTCCCTCTAATCAGAAATACTATGCAATAATTTGTTGCAATGTAAGGCAAAGTTCAATATCAAGCCCCAATCAAAAGAACAAATACACATAATTAAATTGGAAAAATGATCAAGTAGGAAGAAACTATTTAATAAACCACTACAAATCCATATGACAACACTATTGATACTGTCTAGTCTATAGACATTAGTTAATTAACTCCTTAACAGCGATTGCAAATGAAAAAAGAGGAAAAAATATAAAGAGAATAAAGAGAGCTAGCCTAAGCAAGCAAATAAAGCTTTTTATAACAATAAGCAAGTCAACAAAGAAAGATTCAAGATCTCCAAGGTGGCTAATCTCTAGATTATAACTAAAAGAGAAAACAACAATAACAATATCATGAAGAATTACAAAGATAATAATAATTTAAAGAATCTTAAGTTAATACCAAAAAGCCTCAATATTAAGCCTAACCAAATAAATCCAACATGTACAACTACGATGAAACCTTAGTTAGTCAATATGAGAAAACTTCATAAATGGTATAATTTTATTTATTATATCCCTTAGTTGTAAAATGAATCTAAAAAATACAATGAAACTATATAAAATGATTCCAAAAAATAAAATGAAACCTTTAAAAAAGAGTTAGAGTAGTTTGATAAAACTGTTGATTCTGAAATGTGTCAATCTACTTTTGATAATACTACCAGATAATAAGAAAAAACAGTCACTAAATCTTAATTAGATAGATTTACTACTAATTATCAGAAATAAGAATTCTCAGTCACCTAATAATATTAGGATGAAGAATTTGAGGAATATAATAGTGATGAAGATCTTGAAGTCAATAATCACAGACTCACCGTTAAATAAGGTGACAGTGAAATTGAGGAAGTCCTCAAATTATATCAAATTTAGATGGATCAAACTGTGAAGAAATCATCTAGTAACAAACTTGAAGGTATAAATATTATAACTTCTTTAGATATTTAGGAAACGAGCTAAGAAAGTTGGAACTCATCTTCGGCATCTCCCTAAAAAGTACCCATCAATAATGATGATCGAATCCAAATCTTAAGGAAAAAGGCAATATCTACCATGGGTTCGGACCTCTTTAATAAAGCATATCAATTTATGAGTCATCATTTATCCAAAGGAACTGGAAGTGCTGAAGTATATACATTTAGCTTATTTTAGATTCGAAAAAATCTAGAAGATATTGTAGGAAAAAGCAGAATGGGAGATTGCATGTTAATAGATGAAATATTATATTATGAGAATTATTCTAAATGATAATGATTAAATAATAGCATTAATTACATTCTACTCTTTTGATAAATTATTATCCTTATTTTCAAAATATTTAGTTTAAGAAATTAGAAATGGCATGGTTTAAAGGAGAGTCTTTTAATTTTAATAATATGATAATAACTATAATATTTGAATATAGTTTATTTGGGATGTCCTCATTTAAGTGATAAGATTACATACTAATCAGCTTAGGTCGTATGGTGTAGTGGTTAGCACCTTGGACTTTGAATCCAGTGACCCAGGTTCGAGTCCTGGTATGACCTAAACTTTTTTTAATTTATATTTTTATAATTAAAATTTATTCAATTTTTAATAATATCAAATGTATATTATTGACATCAACTCTCTTGAGTAGCTCATCCAAATATATATAAATTGACTTAATTATAACTGATTATTTTTAAAATTTAAAACTATACAATTTATTTAAGCAACTATTTATATTTTGAAAGAGTTCCTTTCAGCATTGGCTTAATCTTTCTTCTAGGTTATATAGTTTTAGATAAAGCTAAAAGTATAAAGCCTCATGAAAGAGTTTTCAGCCAATCCTATAGTTTCCTTTTTATCAAAGCTGTTTAATAAAAGGAATATTTTAGTTATTTAAAATAATACACACAGAAAACTATTATTGTTTTATATGACTATATTTGTTAGAATTTTACATTTAATGAAGCAAAGTCTTAGGTTAGTTTAGATTTATATAGTTTTACTCTTTTTACTGTAAATCAAACAAAATATTATCATCCAAATCAATAGAGAATGTGAGTTTTTAGAGGAAGTATTTTCCTTTTAATGAATTTAGATTGATTAATCATTTAATTATAATTTTATTCTATTTTACAATTTCATCACTACTTTAATTGTTTCCAATGAAATAAAACTTTTATTGAAATATTTAATTGTTATGACATATATATCACTTATTTCTCTCGACCGATTTTATGTGATGCTATTGATTACAATTTTTGTCCATAATTATTGAAATTTATCATATGAAAATTATTAGTCATTTCTACTTACTATACATGCTCCTATAATAAAAAGGATATTTATAATATAACCTATTGATATTTTATTACAATAACCTAAAAAAGCATATTCAAAAAATCTAATTCAACCAAGTAAACTCTGAAATACTCTTAATTCAACATTTTGCTTATTCAATTTTAAAAACATTTAAGAAACTAATTTAGAAATGAAATTAAAAAAATTATTAAATTAACCTTGGTAATTAATAGGTGCTATACTAAATGTTATTTATCAATCAATACTAATTAAATCATAAAAATAAAAAAATTATTATTTATATAATCCTCACATATTTACATATAATCAAATATTGAAGCTGCCTAATTTTAAACTGGTTGTCTGATTTTCTAGATCATTTTGTACTAAAACTGACCCAATTTTTATAATAATTTTAATCTCAACTTTGGTCACATTATTAATTGAGTAATCATATATTTAAATAGCATTTAACATTTATTTATCTTTATTATTAACTGCTGTAGTAAAAAATTAAAATGTATGTAGTATGATAGTATAAATTATTATGAATAATAGTTATTAAAAATAGGGATTAAAATGCTGAGAATTAATTATCTATTATGTAAATTATTAAATAAAAAACTTTATCTAAGTCTGCTATTTTAATTATGAACGAATAATTTAGAAATATATATATTAAATATAATGAAACTCTCATTGTCAACAGAGTGGTTATTCTTTCATCTTTGGAAAAAGAATCCTGATACAAATTCTAGTTGTCCTGGAGTGTTTGTGGCTGATACAATTATTTACAGATGGGCTCAGCCTTATTTTTGGTACTTTACAGCCAAAGATGGTTAGATATTAAGAAAGACTAAAGAACGAATTTTTGTTGAACAGATTGAAGAAATATTCTAGAAAAGTGGTGATATTTCAGCTTTATATTTATAAAGCTAACAAAATAAAATTATATTTGAATACTTTGAGAAAGGGTAATTTGTTCAATTTCTTCATTAAAGAGAAAAGGCATTAAATGCTCTATTATAAAAGTTCGTTGAACCAAAATCATCTAGAAACTCTATGATTAAGGTTTCTTGGAGTCCATAATTTTGCTTATTGTCTAGGAAAACAAATAACAATGATCTTAAAAATAATAAAATAACTATAGAGGATAGGTTAGTTACATTTGAAGGTCCTGAACATCTATCCACAACTGATTCTATAGCCTCTCCAATATTATCAGCAGATATTGAATAAATATGTCTAAATATAGTTAAACATATTTAAGATGTTTCTGGAGGTAACATTTAGATTTCCAGAATGGTTTTATTTTTTAAAATAGATGAAAAAAATAGGTTATGGCTACTTTTCAGTAGCGGAGTCAAAGTTAGATAGAAAGTATAGATACAAGTTTATATGATAGTTCATCAACGAAGAAACTGTATCTGATTTCCCTAAATAAAAAGAGAGAATCTAATCACCAATTATGCTATTATAAACTTAATTGAAAATTGGATAGACCTCAAAGTTTTCAGTTGATACTTAAGGATTTGTAAAACAAACTGGTAGCAGTTGCAATAATTGTTCACTACAAGGAGAAATGTATGAACTAACAGTCTAATAATACATAGCATCTTATGATTAGGGGATATTTGATGAAGAAACACTTATTATAAGATAAAAAGTAGCAAAAAATCCAGTGAAGAAATCAGACAATGAAGAGGACTATTATGTGGAAGGTTCATTGAATATTCCAGGTCTTCTTTTAAAAATATGGGGTAAGATGGATATAGAGAAGTATAAGAATTTAAGACACAATATGAGTTTTATGAATCTAAAATTATAATTATGTATAGATTGCTACCTAAAATTTACAAGAATGTAATTAAATATTTAATAATTAGACATGTTGAATCAAAAAGTGAAAGAGAAGCTAAATAAACTGTTGTAAGCATGCCTCCATTATGGTAGCCATCAAAAACCAAGATCTAAAATAATTAAGAAACATTAACGTTAGTGTCATCTACAAAATAAAATAAAATATATCATACTCCTGCAAAATAAGTGTAATAACCATCTTAATAATAATAAAAATAATAATCTTAGTATTAATCATAATAATAATCATAATAATCATAATAACAATAATAATAATCATAATTTACTATTTAATAATAATAACCTCAACCTTCAGTTGTAATTCCTAAATTAAATTTGCCTTCAAAGGAAATAAGTGAACGAGTGATTGCAACAACTCATCATACTGACAGATAAAGTAATTTCCCATCAAAAAGAGTGGCCAAGATTTATAATAATTTATAAGGTGTAAGTTTGCCACATTCTTAGTCATCTTTAAACACAACAAGATCTACAATGTAAATATATATCAGTATAATATTTAGTACTCATTCACAACGTATTGTTAGTATTCAATAATTGAAAGAAATATTGCAAACTGAATAACTTTGATTATTGCTTATTTTAACAATATATTATAAGTGTAAAACTTAATGAATAAATTAAACATCAAATCTCTGAAAATAAAATATTAAATGTCTTTTTATCCCAGGGATTCTATTTTTAATCGAAATATTCTCCAGGTCCTGGAAGATTATTCTTTTTCTATTCGTACTAGAATCTATTTTCCTTTTAAAATATTTCTTTTATTTTACTTAACAATTGAAGGCTGGATGGTCTTTCTTCTTTTTCTGAAATAAATCAGAAGCATTATGTTTTAATTGGACATCCTCTTCTTCATCTTCCTCATCTATACCTTTTTTTGGTTTTTCCTAAAATCTTGGTAAGGAAGATCCAAATCCTGGTTTATTGATAATAAGATCCTTGTCTTCCTCCTTTTCTACTTTTGTAGAATTTTCTATTGTGTAATTTTTCACATCATAAGCTCCTGGAGCAGGCATATTATCTTTACCACCAATAATGCTTCTTTTTGTTTAAGATTTGAAAACACAAGCAGCACTTTTAGCAGGATCTTAAAAATTAGGTTCGTAAGTTCCAGGTCCAGGTTATTCATTTTCAGGATCATCAAATCTTGGTTAATTCGATCCAAACTTTCCTACTGGGGCTCTTTCTAATTTCTTAATTAACTTATCTTCTAGCTTCTATAGAATATATTTATTACTGTAATTTTAGGATTATAACTTTGAGGCCCTGGTTTCTTTTCCAATGCCCTACTCTCAAAACGTGTATTGGAAGATAGGAATGGA
Organism: Paramecium octaurelia; assembly: GCA_905182995.1. NCBI lineage: Eukaryota > Ciliophora > Oligohymenophorea > Peniculida > Parameciidae > Paramecium > Paramecium octaurelia. The sequence goes on from CAJJDP010000055.1 coordinate 177,683, forward strand.
ATATTTTTCATCGCCATATTATTCTTGACCAGATTTGTTTCTATTCTGTAATCCCCTGGTCCCATCTAGATCTGTCTTTATTACTATATTTCATTGAATCTTTTCTATTTTGAACCAAAACCACTTTAAGCTTTAGGCATTGACTATGAGTATGTAGAAGCAGTGGAAAACGTTGTTTAATTTCCTAAATAGTATCCTGGTCCTGGTGTTGCATTCTACATCTAAACATTGTTTTTACATCATAAAATTCAACATCTTCATCTTCAATGTCTGCAAATACAGGATTTTACATCAGTTTTTTCTTCTAATTTTCAAACTATGCTCTCATAAATTCTCTTGTTTTCTGTCCTTTTTATTAATCGAACATTCTTTAAGATTTAGAGAGAAAATTGCCTGAAGGATTCAACTTATACAGAGGGATGATAGAATTTTCATGATCATAGGCTCCAGGTCCAACTATCAGTTCCCTTGAAGGTGGAGCCAATTTGGGAACTCTGGATTTATGCCAAGAAGGGCCTTTATTCTTATTATTATCAAAAGTGTCCTTTAATTAATATTATCCTGGCCCAACAGTATCTGATTTTAATCCTGTAAATATTGGATTTGGACTCTTGTTTAGTTCTAAATCGTGGGCTATCAGTTTATATTTAATGTATTACGTCCTTTATCAGTGTAACCATACACTTGACTTGCTGTTGGGATCGATGGTATGGATTAATATTTATTTAGTTTCATTAGATTGTCGATATAATTTTGGGATGTGTATTGTTGTTATGCAATTTTCTTTTGGGATGTAGATTCATAAGCCCCAGGACTGACATAAATGTAAATAATACCCTGGAGTCTCCAATACTTTTTATTCCTAAAATCTCTTGGTCTGTGACATAAATACTGATTGCTGTTTCTATTGCTCAACAATTTTCACTTCAGACTATGCAGATTACAAAACAACTCGTTAACTAAAAATTACTCATAATAATTACCCTTCTGTTACAAATTCAACATTATAACTGCCAGGACCAGGCGAGTTGCTTTTTTTTAATGGCTTGCTTCTTGCAACTTGTGTATTAAAAGGAGCAGCATGAGGCCTAGGTTCATATTTTCTATGTTCAATATAACTTCCAGGACCTACATTTGCTGGCAGAGCCCCAGATGCATTGTTAATATCTCTTTCAGCTTGAAATACAAATGCCATATATAATTTAATAATAATATTGTAAAATAATTAAAACCCCTCAAGTTCACTTTTTTAAGATTAGAAAAATAAACTATAATATAAGTACTCAAAATCATTTTTTAAATAAATTAGATATTTAAATTAGCTCGTTCTATTTGTACAACTTCTCCTGATACTCTAATAATTGTGTAACTTCAAAAATATTTTAAATCTATGGGCTTAAACTTTTCATCAATTGAACATTAATTCTGCCATCTTCTGTTTACTTATCTATATCAACTGAGATCTTCTCATACGCCTAGTAGTTTAATAATTTAATTACTTTAAAAAGCTTAGAATACATTCGTTATGGAGGATTATTAAAGGATAAATTTTATTGAGTATTTAACTAATCCATATTTCCATTATCCTATCCTATCTATATTGATGAATCCATATCATTAACAAAACTGCATTAAAATAATAAATTACTTAGGCTATTTTTACATACTTGATTAATGGATTAACTATCTATTAGGAAATATTTTCTATTCCTTTAATGCTATTAAAGGTTTAGGCGTAAAATTAAAAATGATTTATTATGGCTTTTTTAACAATAAATCTTTTAATTTATCCAACTCTTGAATTTTATTCAAAATAACTAATAAATCTAGTTCAGAATTAACTTAATTTCTATTAGGTTAATATTATAAATACATTGCTTTATTTAGTAATCTTTCTTCTTGAGATTTTAGAGCTTTTTGACAAAAGATCCTTTTTATTAAGTACTTCAAAGTAAATTCTATTTTTACTTATTTCTCGAAGAGTTTTTAAATTTATTCATAAAAATATTACTTACCTGTTTTTTATCTATTTTTCTCTAATTCATCCTTATGTTTTTATTCTAGTTGGTCTTTATAATAGAATTTTTTCTATGATTATTACTGATAGTTTTTTAAGTTTAAATTCGATAAAAATAATTCTTATGTTGAATTTCTAATTTACTATTGTGCACTATTAATTATTTAATCTTTGCCTCCTTAATTGCTTAATTCAAATCCAAGACTAACCATCGATTAAGATTGATTTTAATGTAATATCTACTATTAAGTATCATCAGGATTCGATAATAATGGCTTTTTATTTTCATCATCTATATCAAAATCAAACAATTCATTGGATAAATCAACTAATTCTAAAATATAAAATAAAATGATTTACAGGATTATTTGTTATAAACCTAAATAAAGAATCCAAAGAATACTATCATTATTTATAAGAATCCTCCCAAATAAGACATTAAATCATCTACTTTTTAATAATTTCTCTAAATATTTTCATTGAAAGTACTCCTTCTTAAATAAAACTAAGCATATATAACATCGGTATCTGCTCCTAATAATGTTAAATCCCTAAAGTCTATTGCAGTTCGAGCATAAAATGTCTCATTAATTACATTTTTAAAGGGCGTCAGACTCTCATCTGTTTCAAAATTGTATTTTCTCCAAAATATGTTTCCTTACCTTTAAAGCAGTTTGGGTGTCTATGATTTAAACAAAAATTACGAATGTAAAATAGAGTTCGTCATCAAGATATGCTGAAACAAAATTTTAAGGACTTGATGGATTCACTATTAAATTTGTCATGTAAAGGGAAACCTTAAAGGCTGAAGTAGTTTAGAGGTAACTTTATATGGATTCTTCTGATTTACAAACAGGTTTCCATGTATAAATAGAATTTTGGCTTGTATCATTGTTACACTTTGAAACTGTGACTTTTATGTAATTAAATTCTCTATTGGCAAATCTTCCTCTTAATTTCATAGAGTAATTCAAGTCTGGACATAAATAATCTTAGAGTCCTATTGAATAATATTGAGATTTAAAATCAATATTAAACTTTGAAAAGACTTTTTAGAATCTATCTAACGAACATGGAATCAAATTAATTTCAGTCGTCGTCTTCAACATTGTTCCATTTTCTAATCTAGTAGAACTTCTATAATTAGCTAAATTTATACTATTAAACTACAGTGATGTTGAAATATGGATTAATTGTAAAATTTTGTTATTCAATTTACAATGCAATCATGTAATTCTCCTCATTTAAGGTAATTTAATCAGGAAAATCTTGAAATTCTGTTGTTTAACTGACATTAATGTTGATTTTTGCAAAAAAGCTTAACACATTGGATTGAAAGAAAACAATTAAAACAACTATAATTATTAGAGATGCAAATCCTCCAAATCCTGTTTTGTAAGTTTCTTATTTTTTATAGTTAAAGTCCACCTTTTAACCAAAGATATCGCAACTTTTAACAACTATGAAATTACATAAAAAATACATCCTTGAACTACTTTCATTCAATTATAAAATTATTATTAATGATTTATATAAAGAAACTATCAATATAATTAATATTTTATTATTAATTCTGTAAAATATTGCTTCATAGGATTGATACATATAAGATCGTAAATGTATATATATAAGTAAAGGCAATTTAAAAGAAATTTCAAATTAAAATTCACGTGTTTAAGAAAATGCTTAATTATTATCGTAATTTAAATGATAAATGGTGTTATTTCATAAAATTTTGAATATTTAATTACCTATAATTCGCAATGGACTTTGATAAAATTGCCATAATATAGTAAATACTCTCATCCTTATTTGCGGCAATTACAGCCATGCTAATTAAATTAGTCAAAGAGTTAGATTTCAACTAAACTCTATATTTAAGGGCGTTATGTAGTTTCATTTTGCTCTTATTTGCAATCGACCATTATAAACTACAAGCTTATAACTTTGATAAGCAAACTACTGTTAATTTAATATAGAGAGGACTCTTAGCAGGGCTTGGTGCTTTTCTATATTTTAGAGGATTAGATTTAGTATTAGTGTCTGAATCTATTATTTTGAATAGAATGTCTCCACTATGGACTTCATTTATTTAGATTGTTGTTTTGAAAAAGGAGTAATTTAATTTGAGATTACTTTTGAATATGGTGCTTTGTGGTTTTGGTATATTTTTGGTCACAGGAAATGCTATGAATAATAAATAGCATGATGATGGAGACAACTAATATTATCATATAATAGGTATAATACTGGTATTGCTGGCATCTATTCTATAAGCAATCGTAAATATTTTAATTAAATCGCTCGATAAATAAGTAATATATTATATCTAAAATTAGGTTGCAAGTATAGTAATTTCCTGTTATCAATCCTTTTTTGCAATAATCTTCCCTTCATGTAATTCATTAATAATTGGATCTAAGTAATATTTCTTAATTATTTTTAGTTTTATAATTCCTTCTATGAATACAACCCTAATGATTATCGTTATTTCTGTTGTATCTCTTTTAGCAGGATATTTATAAATAATAGCTATGAGATAGGGAAAGTTAAGTGTCATTTCTAATGTTAGCTAAATCTAAATATTATTCGGTTATTTAATCGACTTTTTGGTTTTAAAGATAACATTTACCGGAGGATAGATTTTAGGAAATATCTTATTATTGTTATCCATAATTCCTTTAATTTGGAAATGAAAATTAGTGTGTTTAGTTAATAAAATTTAAAATATCTGCATTTTTTTAATAAATCTCAAATGCACTTTCTCTAAATAACTTAAATGAACATTACAATACATATATCATTTATAATTTGGATTGTTACACAGAAATGTTGATGATGTAAGCTTATATTCGCCAAAAGTAAGTAAGTTTTCAGAATTAATAAATTATATATATATAAATTTCTTATTGTCTAATTTCAAAATTCATTGGAATTTCTTTTTCCGATAACTCTTTTCAAGATGCTCTAATTTTAAGATGTCTTTGGACTTAATTGCATTTCAATATCCTGAAGATCTACTTCACCATCTGATTCTTTATCTTATTAAACTTGATTTTTAAATTTGCTAAATTTTGTGGATATGAGCCTTTTAGCTCGATCTGTTACATCAATCTCTTTAGAAGTTTTAGTTTGTTAGATTAAAAGCCACGAAACTTCAAAAATGTTCTAGATTTAAGGTCCCAACTTTTTGATTAATTGATTGTTTAGATAGGCATCTTCATCTTAATTTTCAATTAAAGCCATCAGTCTTTCATATGCCTTATAGAATAAATACTATACTTTAAACAACTTAGAATATAGATACTAAGGAGAATCAGGATCAAGAAAATTCTCCTTGTTTTCTATTACTTATTTGCTCACCTAATCCAATTAGATTTTCATTGAAGATTCTACCTTATTAATGTTATTCATAGATCTCAAATTAATTTAATGATTACCTCGAATGCTTTGATGATTTCAGAGTTTAAGCCCGTTGTCTTGAAGGCATGGATTTTGATTCTTGCAAGGTAATCAACGGTTTTGGAGTAAAATTAAAGATGATTTATTGAGGTTTCTTTAATAACAATTCTTTTAATTTATCTATTTCATGTAATTTATCAAGAATACCAAACACATCCAATTCTGCATTAATTTGGTTTCTAAAATAAATTAAATTATGTACACAGCTTTATTCAATAATAGAACTTAAGGATTTTTCATCATTCTTTCACAAAATATCTTTTAGAAAAAGAACTTAAAAGTAAATTCCAGCTTTCTAGTTTTAGCAAAGATTTTTTAAATCTATTCGAAAAAGTATTATCTTCCATTTTTACTTCCAATTTTGTCCAACGAAGTCTAATGCTTCTCCAACAATTTAATATTATTAATAGATAATTAAGATAAAGGAATAATTTCTTGAACTGAGTTTAATTATTTAATCGAAACTCCTTTGGATGGATTCTTTATGGATTTTTGTGATTTATTCATATTTGCTTAATCTTTATCTAATCTGACGCTTTGCTGTACTTGTCCCAAACTCATCATTGATTGTTATTGATTTGAGTCTTAGGCTTAGGCTTGAAAGTCGAAATCATCAGCATTCGATATTAAATCATTTCTATTTAATTTAGATTATGAACCATCATCTATATCAAAATCAAACAATTCATTTGATAAATCAACTAATTCTAAATTATAAAATAAAATGAGTTACAGGATTATTTGTTATAAACCTAAATAAAGAATCCAAAGAATACTATCATTATCTATAAGAATCCTCCCAAATAAGACATTAAATCATCTACTTTTTAATAATTTCTCTTAATATTTTCCGAATATGTACTCCTTCTCATATAAAATTGAGCATATGTGCTATCTACTGCTGTTCCCAACAATGTTAGATCTCTATAATCTGTAGCTGATCGAACATTATAAGTTTCGTTGACAATTCCTTTAAATGGCGTCAAACTGTCATCTGTTTAAAAATTGTATTTCCTCCAAAATATGTTAGCTTATCTAGATAGTTATTTAGGGGTCTAGCATAAACTTAATCTTATACAAAAGTAAAATATAATTCGTCATCCAAAAATGCTGTTGCGTAATCTTATGGATTTGTAGGATTCATTACTAGGTTTGTCATGTAAAGGGAAACCTTAAATGCTGAATTCTTTGATAAAAAACTTGAAATTGCCTCTTTGGATTGACAAGTAGGCTTCCAAGTTAATCGAGAATTTTGACTAGTATTATTATTGCAATCTGTCACGATTATTTTTATATAGTCGAATTCATGACTTGCGTACCTTCCAGCTAATTTTAATGAATAGTTATAATCTGGACATAGGAAATTCTTTAGTCCTACTTAGTCAAATTGTGTTTTGAAATCAACATTGTATTTTGTAAAAACCTTTTGGAATCTGTCTAGTGTACAAGGAATTAAGTTGACCTCTTGAGCTAGTTTTATCACTGTTCCATTATCCAATCGTGTAGAATTCCTATCTAAATTAAGTTCATTACTGCTGTAACACTGTAATGTTAAAGTAAGGACTTGTTGTAAAGTTTGTCTGCTCAATTTGAAAAGCAATCATAAAATTGTCATCATTTAGTTCAATTAGGTCGGGGTCTTCTTGGAAATCTGTAGTTTAGGCAACAAAAATTTGGGTTTTTGCAAAAAAAGTGATAACATTTGATTGAAAAAAGACAACCAAAACAACAATTATCACTAAAGATGCAAATCCTCCAAATCCTGTCTTGTATGTATCTTCTTTTTTATAATTAAAATTAACTCCCTATCCAAAAATATCGCACCTCTTGAGAACTATAATATGATCAGGTAAATATACATTCTTATACAACTTACATTAAATTAAAAATTAAAAATAATTAATACAAATATCTATCCATAATGCTTTCAAATAATAAATATCTAATGGTTTTTGTTTTGACATTTTGAATTAACCAAAATTCTGAGAAAAATTAAAATAATATATCCTTGAAAAATTAACACATGTATTCAATTAATTTAGAAGTTAATAATTAATTTTTATTGCTATATAATTTTATTTATAATGAATTATTAGTATGATCATTTAAATTAAATTTTTGACCAACACTTTTTTTATCAATATTTTGAAGAAATCAAAGCATTTGATAAAGAATTTAATCAAACTAGGTAATTCTAAAAGTATTAATTGGATAGCTTTTCTATTTTCCTTTTTTGAATATGTATTGATAATGAAAATTATAATTTACAAATTAAATAAGCATTATTTTTGATTAAATTCTCTATAATTCTAATATAGCAGCTTATTGAAAATTACTAAAATCAAATAAGAGAATTTTCGATTATGCTTCATTTTTAAATGCACTTTAGAGAATATTAATCCCCATAATGATGTTAAAATTAAAGAGGAAGATTTGATGCCATTTGAAGCAAGAGAGATGTAAATTTATAAGTGTTTAAAGGAATAGTTAAATTTATATATATTATTTATTGTCATAATTAAAATTAAAATAAAACAAAAAAAATAATGAAACTCAGTCAAATATTAAGATGGTCAACAACTGATGGCAAACACTTAATAATGAGATTATTTTATTACACATACATACCAATTATTTTAATTTTAGGTAAATGACAAATATCATGTTTTTTATTAGGTTATAAATCAATGAACATTTAGGCATTATTCCCTCAATTAGCATCTAAACAATGAAAGGATATTTGATATTTATGATCTATAAGCAAATTAAACATATTATTCAAATTATTTGAAATATTGCAAAATTTTATGATTATAGAATCTGAGCATCATATATTTTGCTAGAAATAACAAATTAATATAAATTCAATTACTCTATAAAATTAAAAGCAATATTATTTCAACAAAATTTTAATCGTAAAATGGGAGATGAATATGGCTTTGATAAAGAGAGATTCGTCAATTATACTCAAGACACCTTTGATTGTCCAATATGTTCATGTGTTGCTAGGTTACCAAAAGATTGTAGTGCATGTGGATCAGTTTTTTGTGGACCTTGCGTAGATTCATGGCTTAAAAAATAATAGTAATTCATTCATCTAATCTTTAAGAGAATGCATCAATAGATGTCCTAAGACCTCAGTAATACAAGGAATTTAAAAGTCATTAAAGAGAATATATGATGATCTTGAGATTCGATGTATATTTTTAAACTAATTAAATAGGCTAGTATTGTTAAAAGCCCTTTAAGATAGCTGAGATTGAAAAGCATGAGAACAACTGTTAAATACCAAAATGCTCTAATTATGACATCTGTGGAAACAATTTAGGAACAAACGAATTTGAGAAACAAAAGGTATAGCAAATTATTGATTAATTTTAGGTTTGCGATCAAGCTTGTCTACTCTTGAGTAGAATCAAATAAACAAAAAATAAATAGGACCTCTATTCATGTTTAAAATAGTATGTTAAAGAGAGAAAACCAATTATTCAAATTTAACCATATGGTTTTAACATTCCAGTTGTTTAAAATCAAGATTACCCGGTATTTAAATGGGACAGATAAAGAATGGGAGCTGGCATAACATCTTCTGATGGAGATACAAAAATATTCTTAAAGGAATAAGCCTATATGTTTAGAACTGCTATTGCTACTCATGGGTTTGAAAAAGGCATTGGATATTGGGAAATTGAAGCAGATGAAAAAACAGAAAATGAATTAAAGATTGGAGTGTCGACTTAAAGAGACTTCAATTACAATACTGCATTTTGTGACTTTGAGTTTGGTTGGGCTTATTATGGATTAGCATAGGTATCAAATCTCATTAATATTTGAATAGTTGCGTCATAATAGTAATGCCACTGGACCATCTTTTGGCAAGAGATTTAAGAAGGATGGAATCTTAGGTGTTTGTTTGAATATGAACACAGGAACTTTAAAATTTAGTTTAAATGGAGAACTTATGGGTACTGCCTACACTGATGAAAAATTGAAACAAGGGCCCATCTACCCTGCTGTTTCATTACTTCATTGTGCAGGCTGTAAATTAATAACTGGTAAACCTCTTCCATCCATATTCTAGATTTGATTTATAAAAATAGTTAAACTTCATTAACTTTATTAATCAAACATTTTTACACATAGATCTTCCTCATCCTCTTACATAGCTCCTCTTCTTGTGGGATTACGTTACTTATTATATATTTTGTGTTGGATATCAATAAGTTTAGACAACTTGAATACAATCTATAATTCAGGACCTAATTTTTAAATAAGGGCTTTGTTTGTATAAACAGTATCACTTGATTGAAGGATGTCATCATATGCCTTGTCTCTTAATATATATTTACATTAAATATTTTAGAGTAAATTAAGTGATCCCCAAACAAGCTAAAATAATTTCGAGACCATTATTTTTAATTTACTGTTTGTATTGAATCTTCTCTAAATATTTGAAATAAAAAATACTTCTCTGTGATTCCTGGACTCTTTACTATTTACTCAATTAGTTGTCTTGAAGGTTAAGCTGCATTGTTTTCTAAGTTTATTTATGGTTTAGGAGTGAAATTAAACATAAGAAGCTATTTATAATTTAAGACTGTTTCTTTTAATTTGTCTAATTCATTTAATTTTAAAAGTATGTGGTGGACATCCAATTAATCTAAAATATTTTCACTTAATATTAAATATCGTAAATACAATGCTTTATTTATAAGTATCACTCTGGGGTTATTTTTAAATAATTTCCCACAACTAATATAATTACAAAATATTAAAAAGTCTAAGTAGATTGGTTTCTATCTTTCAATTATATTAATAATTTATTTTTAAAAGTAATCTAAACCTGTCATTTATTTTAACTTTTCAGCCATCCGATATTACTGCCTATATGCTTCCCTAGTTGATTTCGATTTGGTTGTATTTTTTGTATAAGTTCCACCTGTATTTACAAACAAATTTAGCAGATTGTACCGTTAAGATATATTAGGTGATAATTTTTCCTCCATTTGTTAATTATCTTATTCGTTTATATTTTCATCTGAATTTGCATGAATATGATTTTCCCTGTGTTGCATAAATTCGTCAATCAATTCCAAATTTTCTTGATGTTGCCTATTTTGCAACGTTTAATCTATTTAAAATTCAAATATTTTATTGGCTAACTCAATTAAAACTATGATAATTTTCTAATTTACATTAGATTCTGTTGTAAAGACCGATGGCTAAGCCAATAAAAAAGAAAAAAGCTTGTTAAATTCCACCTAAATTTGAAAGCAACTCATCAATTTTTTGATAATTTCTAACAAATTTTGTTTTAAATGGATTAAGTTAAAAATTAAATGTTGCAAATACTATATCACTTGATGTACCAATATCTGACATTTCTTTAATATCAGTTTGATCAATTTAAAAGACAGTATCTTACTGGATGTCACTAAGAAATGTATCAAATTTTACCTAAAAGGCATTAAACTTTAATCATTTATAAACTCATATTTCCTAAAGTAAATGTTGGCTTATCTATTTATTTAATGAGGAACAAATGTAAAGTAAATTTAATCATCTAAAAAGACAGATCGATATTGTTGTTTATATGGATTTATTATCTATGATCATGAAGAGTTAAACTTACTTAGTTAATGGTATAGATTGAAATTTTAAATGATCCCATTGTTTATAAATATTCATCTATTTCTTATTGTGATGCACAATCCATTTTTTCATTATTTTCACATTTTGCAATTGACAATGTAAAAAATTAAAACTCGCTACCTAGAAATGATTTTATAATTTACTTGTGTATGTTCCTCCCATAGATAAGGTTGTGTTTTATCTATTAATTGAATATATTTTTACTAAGGACATAGAAAGTCATTGATTCCAAGAATATTAAATTGTTCTTCAAAGTCATTTTAGTATTTGGAGAATATGTTCTAAAACCTATCTAACGTACAAGGGATCAATGGATAATTGAAGGAGCTTTTGGTTTACTATCCGTTCTGATTTCTTTTATATTGCCTCAAATAAGGAGTAAAAACTACTTTTATTCCAGTGTTAAATTGAAATAAGGAGAAGTAGTGAAGTTATTTTGTTCTATCTTAAATGCAAACATGAATTCTGAATTGTCAACTTAAATCTGTTGTATTTAGTCTTCATACTCATTGGATGAGACTACTTTCAAGTATTCTTTCAAAAAGAAAGATGAGAGACTTTAAGAGTAAAAATAAATCATAAGAAAAAGCACTGCAACAGAGAATCCTCCTCCGATCTTGGTTCGATAATAGTTTTATTTATTCATTCGAAGAAATACAATCTAGCCGAAAACATCAACTCTCTATAAACCTGACTAATTGAATAATTGTACCCCATTTTAGTGTTTGCATTAATTATATATAAAATAAAAGATCAATCATTTACTTAACATTTCATCTGGTAAATTTTACGTATTTCTACAGAATATATCATTATTTGAATTAGCTCGAAGTCTTCTTAAGCCATCAAAATCAAGCAATTTAGATAATTTGAAAATTGCCTATATTTCATCTCCTAATTTCTTGATTAACTTTCTATTGACATCATGCTATGGATTTAGTTCTGAACTTTATTGAAGAACAGTGTCATAAGCCTAGAATCAAGATGATAATACTCTATAAATCCTGTTGTAAATTCTCATATCTTTATCCAGACTTACGGTACGATTAAATTATTTATGAATTGGTTTACGTTTTACTAGATTTTATTTCTTTTTATCATCACAAATTGTCTCATTCCTAATTATATTCGTAATGTTTACATTGTATTTCTTACTCTTTCCTCTAGGATTGTTCGATTGAACGGCATTTCCTTATCTTCCTCTAAAGAGATTATAGGTTTTGAAGTAAAATTGAAAAGAAGTTACTGTGAATTAGTTAGTATTATTTCTTTCATTTTGTCAATTTCATTTAACTTTGTAATAATGTTGAACACATCTAACTACTCATTGATTTTGTCACTTAAATTAAAATATAATAATAGTATACAGTGCACAATTGTAGAATTAAACGGATTTTGAATTTTAAAAGACTTTTCGAAAGCATATTTAATTGAGAAATATGGTTATATTAAATCGTAAAGGTTACGATCTATTTAAAATTAGATTGATCTATTTTTTAAAGTAATCTAGACCGCTCACACACTTCAACTATTATGCCAATACTCCATGATCCTTTATAGCTTGCTAAGTAAATTAGTTACTCTTGTCATCATTTTCATAATAAAATTAGTTGTTGCATTCATTATTCTCAGTCGTAGGTCTATCAGTTAAAATAATATGTTGTTCAGGTTGACCCTTACCAAAGAGTTTGAAAATCTTACTCTGATGTTTGATTTAACTACTTGGGATAATTTATTATTATCCTTCTTTATTAACATAGTATTCATGTCTAAATTGTCGATCTTCATAAACATTATTGATTAGTTCAAGATTTAATTAATGCTATTTGTTTTATTCATCCCCATCTGAACTAAATTCATATATTTTATTTGATAATTCCACCATCACTAAATTTATACTGAATCATTACTTTTTTATTTGTTGTAAGCTGCTATAATGAATCCCATTACTATTAATGATATTTACAACAATCCTCCTAATTTTGACAATAAGTCAGTCACACTTTAATTGTTTCTTTCAACTGATATTGTTATTGGACTTTTTCTAAAATAAAATGATGCAAAAGATGTGTCCTAATCCCTTCCTAAATCTATTACTTCTTTTGTTTCAGTGTTGTCTATTGAAATAAAATTGAAATTTTCGTTATCCCTAAGTCAGAAATTAATTTTACTTCAATGAATAAAAATCTAAGTTATTCCTAAACTTATATTCTCGAAAATAAATATTTGCATACTTATTTAATTTTTTAGGTACAAATGATAAATAACTTTAATCATCTAAAAAAACAGAAATATAATCTGATCCAATCTTGTTTGGATTAATTACCTAAATATAACAACTCATACTTTGTTTATTAAATAGACTTATACTTTGAATGCTCCTTATAAATCTAATTAATTTTAGAGTTCATCATTAGTAGCACATGTGCTGTTTTCTATAATTTAGGATGGATTGCAAGTAGATACTTCAATTTTAAGAAAATTAAAATAATTAGCTAATTTATAAAATTTAATTTTACATGCAAATGTACCACCAATATTCATCCTGATATTAGTTCTATGATAGAGTACAAATAAATACTTTGGACACAACAAGTTCTCCAATTGCAAATGAGTAAAATCTTCTGAAAAGTTTTTACCATATTTCAGAAATATAGATTGAAATCTTTCTAATTTGCAAGGCTCAAGGGGAAGTTAAGTGACATTTCTTTAAATCGATCCATTATCCAGTCTTTCGTATTCTCTGATTTTGAATATGTTATAAATTACCTTTGTTGCAGAGTGACTGAAAAATAAGGCTGAGTTATAAAGTTCTATTATTCAATTCCAAATGCTATTATGAAATCCTGATCATCGAGTTGGAGATTGGAAAGATCATTATCATAGACTTAAGTTTATTTTGTTATAATGTTTTTTCCTTCTAAATAGTCCAGAAAATTGCTTGAGAAAAAGAGAAATACGAGAAAAATGGTTGTTATTGATGTAAATCCACCAAATATTGATTAATATATTGATTATTGATTCATACCTAAGGATGGTGATTGAGCAAATATATCACAAGCTTTCAAATCTAAATAATAATCATAAAAACAATTACATGAATTTATTCTTTACATCTCAAATATTTATTTTAATTATATTATAATATGATCAAACAAATAAGATTACTTATTTAATAAATTTAAAATTTACATTCTCAGTTATCATTTGAATAATCTCTCATGTTTAAGTCAGTTGCGTCAGTTGCTTTGAAATGAGACAAATAATTTATTAATATTCTGTTAATAAACAACGATTTTTAGCTATTTAATATTAAGTAAATAATAGAAATATTCTTTCAATAATAATGATTCTAAATGAAATATATAGATAATGAGTCATAAATTTAATTCATCTCTATCCAATATAAATGAAGCCATGGCTTTATCATAAATACAAAATAACTCTCCATAAAATACAATTGCTAAACACCCTCTCATGGTTCTATACTTGCCAATGACTTCAGTCATCTCATTAAAATAAGTTCTTGCTATTTTATAGAATCAATATACTTTTCTTAGGAGTAAGCTATTCCAAAGGGTATGACACTATTTCTGCAATAGTAGTTATTACAAATGATAATGCAATTTTTGTTATTATGTTGTTAAAGAAAGGAATTACTTACAAGTACTTTTGGAAATGATTGTAGCCTCCAAAATATATGGCTCTATAAATTGCTGTGCTCAACAATGAAAGAGGAAAACCTTTATATAATGTAAGGATTCCCTCAGTTTTGATGATTCTGATGAATTAAGTTGCAAAAGTATTCTCAAATAGAGAGATTTTCTTATATTCAGGGTCTTTTAGTTTTAATCTTGCCACTAGGAAAGGATAATTCAAAAATAAGTGAGTCATCCCAGCCAAACCTCCTGCTATGAATGCATTTTTTGATTGTTTGTCATCTTTGAGATAGGAATTTATAAGTTTTTTGTAAGTGTCATTGATGGCAAACAATAATCCATGAGAGAATATATATCTGAGATCATCAGGATGGCTTCTCCAGAGATGATTGATGCCCTTTGGATCAATACATTGATGATACTTCAGCACGTTCATATAAAATTTGGATCAAAGTTCTATGATGGCTTTTGAAAGGATTTCTTTATTGTTGGATGATCAGCATTTGATAACGTTGTAATGGAGTGCAGATTAAAATAGTCGTAAAGTAGCTTAGGGATCCTAAAACGAAGTCTTTGATAAATTTTTGTTTAGAAGTGAGATTTTGATTTATATATTTTGATTAATTCATTAAAGTAATAACAAACAAATGGTGTATTGAAAAATATAGTATTATTATTGAAATATTATGTTAGAAATGGTATATTAAAAATTAATCATGAGTTCTTTATGATGATTAGTTTATTCTATGATGGGTTTTGATAGCATTTTGTTTTTATTTGATTTTAGTTATATATTTGGATATTCTGTATATTTCTTCTTATATTGTTTCATTTGATTATGTAGATATTTATCCAAACTCCATTCCCAAATTTATTCTTAACAAGTTGAATTCATTAATGATTCCTATTTATAATGCTATAAAATGTTATTAAATTAATTAACCATACTAGATTATACGAAATAAATATATAGACATTGTCTTAGGGGTAGTGAGTACGATTATAGGGATTGATGAATGATTAAATGATGAATTTTTTTATAGTTTGATATATATTTTAATTAAAAAAAATAAAAATGAAGAAATAAGATTGGAAATTCATGTAAGTATTTGGCGATAAAGCCTCATCTGATAATGTGAGTGATGAAGACATTATCTCAGCAGTATAATTTGAAAGGACGGGAAGATTTTTAGGATTGGGAGACAGGGCAGGACGTTTAATAGTTTTTGAAGTTCCATAAACTAAGAAGAAAGATAAAGCAGAATATTAGTATAAATATTGAGCGATTGTATAGGTATTTGACTGAACTTCAATCTCATACAAGAGAGTTTGATTTCTTGAAGAGTACTGATATTGAGGAAAAGATCAATCAAGTTCAGTGGTTGAGAGGACAAGGTAAAAACATGTATGTTTTGACTACTAATGATAAAACAGTGAAGTTGTGGAAGATCAGTGAGAAGAATGTCACTAAAGTTATTAAACCAAGTGGAAAAGATTTAGCAATGCCCAAATTATAGGTTGTTGAAAGTGGACTCATTCCAAGGTAATTTAATATATTCTATAAATTCAAGTGTGAGAAAAGTATTTCCAAATCTACATAATTATCATATAAATTCATTAACTGCTTCCAATAACGAAGAATTCGTTTTGACTTCAGATGATTTAAAGGTTTACTTATGGAGTGTGGAGTAACCATCAAAAGCCTTTGTGGCTGTTGACTTAAAACCAGAGAATTTAGATGAATTAAGTGAAGTGATCACATCCTCTACTTTTCATCCAACCTTGGATAATTAATTTTTGTATACTACCAGCAAAGGAATCATCAAACTGTGTGACATGAGAAAGTCAGGTATTTGTGATAATACTGCTATTACTATGGCTGAACCTGAAGATCCAGCCAAGAAGAATTTCTTTACAGAAATAGTAACCTCCATATCTGATGCATGTTTCAGTAGAAATGGAAAATACATTTTCTCAAGAGATTTCCTTACTGTCAAAGTTTGGGACATTGCTATGGCCAATAAACCAGTTGCTACCGTCTAAGTCTTTGAACCACTTAAATCTAAATTATGTGATCTGTATGAAAACGAATGCATTTTTGACAAGTTTTCAATAGCCTCCACTCTTGACTCTAATAGCTTTATTACTGGTAACTTTAATAGCACCTTTCATGTTGTAGATAGAATGGGTAGCATATATTAGTATTTTAAGGTGAATGCAATTAATAATATGAACTAAACTTCAATAAGAAAACTATTGCGAGATAAATCCCACCTAAGTACTTCGAGAATTTGGGATCATCCTATGATTTTAATCGTAAAGTTTAGAAGTTGAGTATGTGCCAAACCTAAAATCTTGTTGCTATCGCTTGCCTCAATTGTCTCTATTTCTACACAGCATGACAATTACATATTTATCCAATTATAAATATATACGATATAAATGCTAATCAGACAATATGTAGAGTTTCAGTTACTTTTATATTCCCTTCTAGAAATATTCTTAGTCAACAATCCATATACACAATGGAGTTTTGAGAAAATGATTAGACATTTAATTTAGGATCTTCAACAATTATTATTCTACTTTGCTTCTTCAAATATCTTACCAACATATTCTGGCAGAGATTTCTTGCCTTGAAGAGGATGAATATCTATTTAATACTTTATTTTATATTCAGAGAAATTATTATAATTTGTCAAGATTTTAATCATTAAATGTTTTATTGTTTGAGTATTTAGTCAATCATAATATAGATTAAGTTCAAATTGCAACATAATTGGGCTGATCACATTCATAAAAATAGATTAATTCATATTGGATTATAATGTATATATATAGGAAGAAGAAGAAAAGAAAGCAGTTCCAAATTAACTGCTTTTAATTTATTGAACATGTGGCTATGTATGTTTATTTATTATACTATCATATACTATCATTTTTTTGTTTTGTATTTTGCACCAAGAACGAGTTACAACTTTCCTCCTGTAGATCTTCCCAATTGACTTGAGCATTTACTAACACTATAAAGGGCAATCATTACATGCAAGTGATAATGCCTCTGGCGTGGGAGAATACGGTGTTATTAGCTTGGCACTATGGGCATTTGACATCCATAAAGTATGAGTTTGGAGCTTAAATCAATCTCTTTAATTTATGCTTTCTCTTTTCGCTTTCATATTAAGGTCTCAATAAATCTTGGTCCATTATTTAAATTTATTTTTAAATTAATTTATTTATTTCAAATACTCTAATGAACCACAAGAGACACTCTTTGGATTGTGGAAATCATCTGAAATAAAAAACTAATTAACTAATCCTTCAATATATTTACTAAAAAAGATAATATACTCATTTTTAATCAACCAATAGATAGTACATCCTTCTCTTGTTCGATTATCTGATTATTCTTCTCTTTCATAGTTTAAAATACCTTTAACGAAGCAATAGCATCTAACGCAGCATAATGAATTTAGGCTTTTCTTAATGGCCTATATTCCCAATTGCTACAAGTGTCATACTTACTCAACTTCTTTTTAAAATAGAATTCTGATATATATGACAATGATCTGAGTTTTGGATCCCCCTCCAATACTTTGAAACAGGTTGACAATTCTATAATTGATCTAATTATTATATTATTCAATTTCAAGTAGTTTACAGTATGCTTCAAATCATCCTTCAAACTCAACCCAATTTTTAAAATTTCGACATTCTCCAACAACTATGCCATATCATTTTTGAATTCTTAAACTTCTTTGAGTTTTTAATAGTCAAACAAATAAACATGATTAGAAGTGGCAATCTAAACCAAACAGACTTTAAACCCTTAATAATCTAATTTAGTCCAAGGTGTGATATGCTCACAATCATAACCTATTGAATAACAATAAAGAATACCAACAGCATTACTTTAATTAATGCATTTCCAAGCATCCAAGTAATTCTGATCAATTTTGTCAATAATAAAAATATGATCTTCAGGATAACCAAAATCCTTGCAATGTAAATAAACACCAACTTCATCGCTTATAAATTCTTCAGCAGGTTTAAATTCATCCTTTAAAAACAATACGTTTTGAATCTCTTCGAATTCTGCCTATAGATCCTTTTCCATTTCTTCTTTCAAATTCTGTTTCTTAATTTCATTTATTAAGTTATTTCGTTTTATAATAGAGAGAGCTTCTATTTTTTTGCCATGAAAATATGCATCTTCACAGTAATACACTAATAACGATTTTGAGAACATCAACATTTCCTCACATTTAAACCAAGGGTATTCTTATTACAAATATCTTGTGCAACTCTTTTCAAGTCTCTCAACTATTTTTGGATAATCAGCTGGATTATAATCTAATTTTATAATAAAATCTGCTGCCCTGCCAGCGTCATGATTATTTCCCATTTACTCTATTAAATTATTAAAACACTTCTAAGGTAATTGTAATGCTTAATAAAATTGAAAGGCATCTTAAAATTTCTTTTTATTTACCAAATCTTGAAAGTGTTAACACAAACTAAAAGTAAGTATATGTATTGTACTTCTCATCAGTTATCTAAGCTTTTAATTCGAAAAGTTCAATGAATTCTTACAACTCTTAAACTTATAAATTCTTCCAATTTTTTGCAATTCCAGAATTTGAAAGTTATTACAAATTCATTTGGTCTTTATTCTTTTTCAAATATTAAAATAAGACTCTGATAAACACTCTTTGAACATTGTTTTTAAGCAATTCTTCAAAGATCTTTTACAAATTCAACTCAAACTTCGCTTTATTGTTTTGGTCCAAAACCTTTTAAAATTAAGTGGCGATTAACTAATATTTATGTTAGACACAAATACATTGAAAGATGGTTTGTTTATTGCGATGTATTTCTTTAATTCTTCAAATCCATCACATTCACCTATGACCTTTTACATGATGTGGATGAACTCTTCATCGTAAAATACATCCTCTTCTTCAACATTCTACTACATTGAATTAATTCTTTTTTAAAATAATAATAAATAAATTTCATTATAATTTATAGAAAGGCTGAATAAAGAAGATTATACAATTAGAAATTGATTTTACATCTAAGTTTAGTGAATATAACTAAATTCATTTTTATTTAGAGAATGTTGTGTTAATGGTAGAAAATAATAATCTACTGAGATTGGATATATTATTTTAGATTGTACCTACTATGTTGTATATCAATTCAACAGTTGTTATCAAACTCTGATAGAGATTGGTTATTACAGCTATTACGATCGCTAAAGCATACATATACAATTGCAACAATAGAATTACCCTGTAGCACTTGTTTTCATATGACCATGCATATTTTACATATAAACTATTGTAAGTGTAAATCCTTAAGAATAAATCTGAAATTAAAATAAAGGGCAACAACATTAAACTTATTAACATTGCTAAAAATAATCCAAACATCAATTTTAATACTGAGATGCAAATCTTTTTAACTCGATTCTCTTATTAATTAAATTTGCTATTACCACTTTCTTGTATACTTGTTTGAGTCTAATGTTTTAACTGATTTTTGTGATTCAAGTTCTTCTCCAGTCTTACCACAAACAAAATTATAATGAGATTGATTTTCCATCTATTCATCGCTTCTGACTTCCAATTTAATATCTTCTTTTGTCTTACCTTAAACTCATAAGTCGTATTTCTGAATTTGATTCTTTTTTTTTGATATTCCACAGTCTCCAAACCCAACATGCCCTTCAAGGACTTTAAAGGGTCTTCCTTCTCAACATGATCAGTAGTTGTTATTTCAATGAGCTTGTCAGAGTCAGTTATATTTTAGATAATAAGTCTGGGAGCCTTGAGTTCTTTCTAAGTGTCCGTTTTCAACTCTTTTTTCTCGCAATTACTGTTAGAGGGCGAGAAAATATTTGGTTCCTAGTATTTATTGTATTCATTGAACGTTTGTTTTATAGAATTTTCGACATATGTATGACTGTGGTCTTCATTGATTTGGATCAACTTGGTGTTGTTAGGATCTCCGTCATCCCCTTTTAAGTTAGAGTACTCTCTATAAATAGGCTTATTCATTTTTAATATTTTTTGAAATAATTAGAATGCAGTAAAATCAATAACTCATTATTTTTTTGGATTGCTTTATCTTCTTTATGTTTTAGATTTATTTCCATTTTTTCTTTATTCCACATTAACCTTACTAATTTGATCATCGCTTTATTTTAACACATTTTGAAGTTCCTAAATTTTAGTGTCTTTTTCAACAATCTTATTCTACAATTCGCCAATTCTGCAATTTAGCTCCTAATTTTTTACCTGCAAGGCTTGTAGAGCTTTTTCCTTTGATTAACATACAGCTTTCTCTTACTCTAGTAGATCGTTTATTGTTTCAACTTCATCTTGCAATTCAGCATTTTTTGCTTCCAGATCGGATACTCGTTCTCTTAACTAAAATATCGATTCATAATACCTAATCGTTCTCTTAGAAAGAGATTTCCTAGATGTATTTGCATTGCTGATGAGGATCCATTAAGGAGAAATTAAAATTAAATAACTAAATAGTCCTTGCTGAATTGTTATTTTAATTGATTGCAATAAAAAGTATTTAAATGTTTATCACAAACAAATACAATTAAATTAATCAATAATTTTATTGTCTATAATAAATTAAGTGAAAAATAATAATCAAAAAGTCTTAAAAAATCATAAATACTACTACAAAATTCTTTTGAGATCTTATAATTGAATAGGCTTGGTTATATAATCCTTCATTCCTGCATTGAGGCATTCCTATTTTTGTTCCAAACTTTCATATGCAGAACATCCAATTATTTTAACATCAATTCCATACTTTTGAGACAATTCCAAGATCTTTTAAGTTGTCTAAATTCCATTTATTGCTGGCATCTCCAAATCCATAAATATTAACTTATAGTAATCCTAATTGGCTTGCCATTTCTTTTAGCATTTCTCTATTGCCAAATACCCATTTGTGGCTGAATCAATATGATCTTATCCTCTTATGATAATTATCATATATTACATTTAAGCTAATCTCCTTTTCAACATGTCAATATTCATACAAACATCATCAACTATCATTATCTAAGTTGTCATTATGGCTTTCGTTGATCGTTTAAAAATTGAAGCTTAATTATTGACATAAACTTTGTGAATGGATTCCTCCTGTTATTATTACATTATGATTGATTCCTCACTATCTTAATTTCGCTCTTCCATGCTATTCAATGATTTTATCTCATTTATGTCCTAATATTGAATCTGAAAATAAAATGTAGAGCCTAATTTCAAAAATATTAACAACAAATACCTTTTTTATATTAAGATTTGAATTTTAATCCGTTTTGCAAGTCTTAATTCAAATTCTGTAAAATTTAATTACTAATTAATAATCCTAATCCCACACCTGATTTATTCATTTTCTTATGTTCTTCACTATTCCCTTTTCCAAATGCTTAGAATATTCTCAACTAATCTTCTTCTGTCATCCCAATTCCAGTATCAACAACTGATACTTCCAATCTTAAATTCACACAAGCCACTTTTATTGTCACTGAACCATCTTCTGTAAATTTGAAAGCATTCCCCAATAAATTTATCATAATCTATTTTAAACGACTAGGATCAGAACAAATGTATCTTGGAGCTTTGCTTTCATAATTGATATATAATTTGATCTATTTTCTTTCTGCCATGACTTAAAATAAAT
This sequence comes from Paramecium octaurelia, assembly GCA_905182995.1. NCBI lineage: Eukaryota > Ciliophora > Oligohymenophorea > Peniculida > Parameciidae > Paramecium > Paramecium octaurelia. The sequence continues at coordinate 200,189 of CAJJDP010000055.1, forward strand.
CTACACAGGTTTCTAATAATTGATTAAAATTGAATTTGGCTTTGTTGATCTTGAATTTCCCAACCTTAATTTATGCCAAATCTAATAGATCGTCACTTAAATTTTATAGGTATTTAGCATGATCTAACGCAATTTTAATTTGTTTGGCCATTTTAATAGGGTTATTCTACTTTGTTGATCTCCGTATATCTTTTTCCATGATCATAGTTTGAGATGAATATTTCTGATCATCATCAACTCCTTGTTCAAGCATATCGATTATACAATTCAAAGGTGTTCTATATTCATGACTAACAAAAGATAAGGTCTTCGATTTCTATTTACTATAGTCACGTAACTACTATATGTAATCTCTATGGGTTATGTCCCTAATGAGCATCAAAATGTAAGGGACATCTATGATTAAGGCATTATACAATTTGACTTCAATAGTTCTGTTCTTTTTTCCATCTTGTCCTTTTTAATAGCCCAAAATTACTACATGTTCTTGAATCAATTAATTTTGATTTTTCATATAGTTTTAAAATTCTACCTTTCTCATTTATGAGGAGATCAGTCTCAATTCCTATTCCAAAATCTAAATAATTAACATTCATTACCGATTCTTCCAGAGTATCACATTTCCTCAAGATAACGCCCTTGTATTCAATATTGCTCAGAGCAGAATTTTATCTAAACAATTCCAATTTATGAGAACTCTATAACTTATTCGTTTAAGATCTCTTTTCATTTCGAGAGGCCTTGCTTATTAAATTACAAGGAATAGGAGTTTATTAAAATGTAGAAAATGAGCTCATGGAATTCTTGTAGTCATTTTATTGCTTCTGTTGATCCTCCTGCACAGACTATTGTTCTAAACAAAACAAAGAGTTTAGAATTTAATCCGATTATTCGGCCATTGATAATTTTAACAAATTTTCATTATGATACTCCAACTCTATTTTCTTGTCTGTTATTTTGATCAACCCAATTCCTTAAGGAAATATGCTCAAGATTTCTAACCTATTGTCTCGCTCAATTATTGGACTCTCATGATGACTGGCCTTCTCTTTAAATTTTAAACGGGAATGATTCTAAGTGTTGCCTACACTGTCAATCAGAATCTTATCATTCATTTCTTATTATGTAGAGCTAATGGTGTTCTTTTTCACTATCTTAGATTTAGAAATATGAAATAAAATTAACCAATGAACCATGATAGCTGTGCCTGATAAATATGCTTAACTATAGTCTTCCAATAAGATTATTATAAAGAGAAGGAGGTCAGATCCAATTTAATGGATTATTTACTATTATTTAAGTGAAGGCAACTATGCATTTATTTTACATATAAAGAACTCCTTTAAACTACATAATGCTAATATTGACATTGCATTGAATTTTGAGCTGATATATAAAGCAAACAGTAATGTCCATTGCTAAAACATTTCAAAATGGATTGCATATTTCTAGGTTTTGGAAATGAAACCCATCATTACACATAATATCTAAATACCCAGGATGATAATTGTTATAATTAAGGATCCATCTCCAAATATACTTTAAAACATTATTAAAAGTGTAATTATTATCATGATCCAAGATTCCTTGAACACTTTTTCGTATTGATTCATGCAAAATATTAAATAAATATATATTCAATAAATATTCACTGTAGTCCTCAATCTTTAGTAAAACTCACTTCTCGATTCGATTTTTCAAAAACAAAACCACATTATAATCCTCATTTTCCATTTATAAGATTAAAATATATTATTCTTCTCTTATATTAATAAACATAAATTTCAGTTTTTTCGTTGTCCTCTAATATTTGACATTGATGATCATTTCTTAACAATTAATCGAATTAGAACGTCAATAATGATTAAAAGATCTAAATTGAATGATAATTATCTATAATAAATTTTACTAGCCTGTACTTAGCATAGGATATACTAGAATAAATAAATAATATTAATGGCTAAATTAGTTGAATTAAAAATTGTTTGACTTTTAAAAAAAAATTATCAAAACCATATTAATTTAATATTAAAAACTCATTTTACTAAAAATATAGGCTCATCGCAAATTCTGAAACATCTTCCCATCATTATGCTTTATTAGAATAAAATTTAAAGTAAATCTGAATTTACAACCTGCTCTCAAATTTATGATTTCTGTAATGGCAATTAAGTTTATAAAAAATTAAATAGAAAATAATTCTTCCTTCTCTTTTAACATCTTAAAGAATTTAGAATTATCTAAAAAATTATAAATTAAATTTTAGAATAGCAAAATAAATCGATTAAAATTGTGATGGATAAGAGATTCAAACATACCCTTGTGGCATTTAAAATATGTCCTTATTGTATGAAAGTACTTACAATAATGTGTCATAAAAATGTTAAATTTGAAATAAAGTTTATTGAAATGAGTAACAAACCTGATTGGTTTAATAAAATTAGTCCTCTCGAAAAAGTACCTATTTTAATCATTGGTGAAGAGGGTATATTTAATTTTCATAATTAAAGTTGTTTTATTTGAGTCAGCTGCTATAATGGAATACATCGACGAGATTACACCACCAAAACTAATGTCAGATGATCCAATACAAAAGGCATTAGACAGAGCTAAGTTCGAGTATTCAAATGAGATCATTAAAAGTCTTTATTAATTCATATTTTGTACAGAATAGGAAGTAAGTTCTCATTTAAAAAATAGAAATTTGTCAAACTCAAAGAATGGATTATAAATAGATTCAAGTAAATGGAGGAATGGCTTAAAGATAAGAAATACATAAATGGAAGCGAACTTGCTTTAGTTGATTTTAATTTTGTACCCGTGTTCGTAGTATTAAATATGCTGAAGCCCATTTTGCCATGTGATATGTTGAAGGATTACAAAAGAGTATGAATGAGAAATACAAATAGGTATAAAGTTATGGGGATTCATTGACATCCTTGCCATGTGCAAAAACAGGACGAGTTCCAGACTATGAATTTTTGATGATAGACGGAATAAAAAATCAAAATACTGTATTATTTAGATCTAACCCATGTTATTTTAATGGTCCTAAGCCCTCACGTTGTTGTTTCTTTAGCAAATGATAAATTTATTTTGTTTTTTCTTTTTAATTTTGTTAAGTTTAGAGATAAATTAATGGATATGATGATGTAATTGCAAATTTTTTTGAGCATTTCTTAATTGTTTCGAATTAAAGAATCAAATAATATAGTATTTGAATAATTTTATTTAATAATGAAAAATAAAATAAAGTTTTTCTTTTCTCAATTGAAATTCAACCCAAACAAGAACTATTATCAAATTTTGAACTTAACAAATAAATCTACTTAGGAAGAGATAAAAACTGCTTATTATACCTTAGCCAAACTATATCATCCAGATAAAAATCCTGATCAAATTGATAAATTTAAAGCCATAAATGAAGCATATGAGGTTTTAAAAAATCCATCAACCAAGAAAGACTATGATGAATCATAAGTTGATCCTCAATAATATTAAAAAAAGCAATATGATCGATAATATCATTAACACTCAAGTATTAAATATTTCTAAAGAAGCATATAGTTATTAATAGAATGTAAATCATGAATAATTTAGAAGGATGTATGAGGAATACAAAAGATAGCAAACTCATTATGAATATTAATATCATTCAAAAGCATCTTATGGCAAAGATGATCCATTTAAGTAGTACAAAAAATATACATAAGAAGAATAATTTGTAAATATCCACAATTAAATTTATTTTAGGAACTTTATTCAGGTAGAGCAGCTGCAATGAGATATTTAATGATTTTTATGTTGGGGATGGCTGGATATGTATTTTTTGAGTTGTTTGGTTTGATAATGGAAAACAGATAAATTGTTGTAGTGGATCAGAACACTGGTTAATAATATGTAACTACGAAGGATGAATTCAGGAGAATATAATAAAAAACAAGAGATTAGATGGATTATGAGAGGAGAAGGGCAATTCTAAAATAAATACAAGATGAGGAGCTAAGAATGATGAGACAAAACCAATAACAGACTGAATTCCAAAAATGATTGTTGTTTTTATCAACTCTATTATATAATTATATACAGTAAATTCTATTAAATCAAGCTTTTTCCTCTTGATTAATGCAACTCATATGTCTGCTTCTTAAGAATTTTCCTAATTCATCATCTATTTGTTTTGTCAACTTAAAATTGATTGTCTTTTAACAGATTAAACTACTTTCACTGTTCTCCATCTCATCTATAACTGTTCTATATGCCTTTTATAAATATCGATTTATTTACCTCTTAAAGCGAAGTGAATAACTCTTCATTTGGAATTTCTTCCTTATTTCTTATATAAGATTACCGATTCTAATAATCGAGTTCTATTCTTGAGGGTACATTATTCTCTTAACTTAAAGTAATAATTGGCTTTGGAGTGAAATTGAATAAAATTTATTGTGGTTTTTAGAGTAAAACGGATTTCAATTTTGAAACTTCTTATAATTGGTGAAGAATATTATGTAAATCCAATTCATCATTAATCTTTATCCTTTAAAATAGATGTATATAAAGTACATGGCTTTTGTAAAAAAGGATGAGTTAGTATTGTTGAAGAAATATCCACAACTTAATTCATTTATGAGAATCTTCAAATTTAATTTAATGGGTTGTGACCTCTCCACCAATTTGTGAATGAATTATTTCCACTCTACTTTTTATAAGTCAGGGTTAGGTTGATTATTTAAGATAATGTTCATTTCATCTGGCGGAGTTGCTATTACTCCCAAATTTTAATCAAACGCCCCTTTTCTTACATAAGATCGATTTGTGACTTCTTTAAAATCATATAATCTATTTGATAACTCTATCAACATAGATGTTCTATTATAAAATGCAATAAAGAATCCAAATATGACTTTAAATATTTGCATGAAACCTCCTAAATATGATAAGAGATCACCAAGCTTTTCATAATTTCTATTTATAATCTCAGTAAAAGGACTTCTTCTCAAATAAATTGTTGCATATATACTATCAGTGTTTCTTCCTAATTCAGTTAAATCTCTAAAGTCTTCAGCTTTCCTCACAATTATTTCTTCCTTTTGAATATCTCTAATTTTAAATTAATTAATTACTCATAAGGTAACAGACTCTAATCATTATTAATAACGTATGATCTATAATACACATTAGCTAATCTTGATAACTGATTCGGTACAAAGGAAAAGTACATATCACTATCTAAATACATTGTCTTATGGTCTTTAGCCTTTTATGGATTTACCATCGTATTTATTTGAAAAACTTAAAGCTTGAATTATCCATTTGCTTGTAAATATTGCTATTTTTCAGTTTCATTAGCACAAATCGGATTCCAATAAGTTGAATTAGAGTTATTTTGGCAATCGGAAACAACAATTCTTATAAATTTAAACGTTTCACTTGAGTAAGTTCCTTACAACTCCAAAGAATAGTTGACCCTAAATATATAATTCTTATACTTTGGGCATAACCATTAGTCCATGCCTAAGTAGTTAAAAGAATCATTAAAATTAGTATCGATTCCCTGCTATTCAACGACATTATTAAATCTATCCAAAGTACAAGGCTCTAGAGGGATCTGCATTGTAGATTTTTTAATAGTTCCATCCAAAGATCTTTCATATATTCTAGATCAATAAATTCTTACCTTTACTCCATGGTAATATTAAAAAATGGAAAATTGGTGTAATTGTTCTAATCTATAGATAAAGCAAACATTGCATTTTCATCACTCATTTTCATATAATTAGGATCATTTGAAAATGCTGTCTATGAATTGTAATAGACATTTGCTTTTGTAAAAAAGTCAGCAATGTTGGAATAGAAGATTAAACTCAACAAGCAAATAATCATAATTGAAGAACATCCGCCAAATGAAGTTGTATAATACGCATTTTTATTCATATTGAGAGTGATGGTTTGCCCAAATATATCTATTCTCTACAGTCCTTTTTGAATTGAATAGAGCATCTTTATTTAATTATATTATTATTAACATAATAATCTAGGAAGAATCTTAAATCGAAATTTTCTAAAATGTAAAAAAAAGAAATTTCATGCTGTTCAAATATAGGATGATACATCGAATTTGATAGTAAAATTTAAGACTCTCTGTTAGGAAAAAAACAATTATAAGACTACTATAAATAAATTATTCAAATTTTATTTTAATAAGTTTGGAGTTGAAATAGAAACATCATTAATGATATATTACAATTATACATTATTTATCAAAACAAAACTCTAATTAAATAGAGTCTTTGACATGTTTTTTCATAATTCTGTTTCTTGATTTAAATTTGAATCTAATAATTTGAAAGCATTTCTTCTTTGTTGATGCGGTTAGATTAATTTCATAATATCCTATCCTATGAGTTGAGTTAATTTTAGATTTATGTTTGCTTAACATAAGTTGGACGGATTCTGGTTTATTTCGTTTAAGATTTCCTTGTAAGCCTAGATATTAGAAATTAATTACTTGTTGTAACTTAGAAAACAGTTCTTCATTTATATATTCTTCTTCAGATTTAGAAATTTGAGATATTTTCTTACTATCTTTAATGCTGAGCCTTGAAGGAATAACCTAATCAATGCCTAATGTGATGATAGGTTTAGGTGAAAAGTTAAATAAAATTATTTAAGATTTTCTTAATAAAACTTGTTTCAACTTACTTATCTCATGTAATTAATAAAATATCGTGTGCAAATCCAATTCATTGTTTATTTTTTCACTTAATCAATAAAATAAATACATTTACATAGCTTTTTCTAAGAATTAAGAATTTTTATCTTTAAAACAAAATCCAAATGATAATTGATTAATGAATAACTTAAAATTAAATTTTATAGGATTAGATTTTTAAACCAATCTACTTAAATAATCCTTCCACTCAATATTTGAGAGATCATGATTTTGATTTTATTAATTTCCATTTATTTAAAATACGTCAATAGGAGATGAGATATGTTCTATATACTAAAGAGTGTTAATCGTCTTTAATTTCTTTACATCCTTTTCATCTTTAAAATCATATAATTTGTTTGCCAACTCTATAAGCATTGAGGTTCTATTATAAAAGGCTATCAAAAACCCAAATAGAACTTTCATAATTTACATAAATCCGCCCAAGTAAGAAAGTAGTTCTCCTATCTTTTAGAACCTTCTATCTAAGATCTCTGTAAAAGGACTTCTTCTTAAATATACTATTGCATAATTATAATCTGTGTCTCTTCCTAATTCAGTTAAATCACGATAGTCTTCTGCTTTTCTCACTATAATTTCTTCTTTATCTATCTTTCTAAATTTATTTTAAATATTATTTACTCAAATGGTAGTAAACTATTATCATTATTTATTATGACTTGTCTATAAAATATATTAGCCAATCTGGCCAATTTATGTGGAACGAAGGGAAAATACATGTCGCTATCAATATAAATTGTTTTATAATTTTCAGAATTTTAGGGATTTATTACAGTGTTAATTTAAATTATTTACAATTTAAATTGACTGTTTTCATTTAAGTAATTTTATCTATCCAAGTCAGAAGCGCAAGTAGGATTCCATGAAAGATTATCATTGACTATTTCAGACGTCTTACAGCTTTTTACAACGATTTTTAAAAATTTAAAGACTTCGCTCGAGTATGTTCCTTCAAGATGATAAGTAAAATTTTCTCTTAAACCTTATAATTCAATGCAATTACATTGGACATAACATATTTCCAATTCCTTAGAAATTGAATTGACTTGTGAAATCTATTCCTTAATCTGAAAAAATATTATTAAAACGATCTAATGTACATGGTTTTAAAGGAATCTCTATAGTTTATTTTTCTATTGTACCGTTTAAATTTCGAATATATGTTCTAAGAATGCTTATTAAAATCTGATTACCTTTGTTCTAATGAAATGTCAAAGTATGGAGTTATAGTAAAATTAGTTTAATCTATTGAAATCGCAATCATTGAATTTCTTTCATTCATTTCAATAAGCCCAGGATCATTTGAAAAAACCACTTCGCTTCCGTGGTAGATATTTTGTTTTTAAAAGAAGGATATGATATTAGAAGAAAATATTAGACTTAAAAGGCATATTATTAGAATAGAAGAAAATCCTCCAAAAGATGTTGTATAAAGGTCGTTTCTATTCATATTTAGGGTTATTGTTTGGCCAAATAGATCTAACTTTTATAAACCTTTTTTTAATGCAAATAACATATTATATAAATTTATTTTATGTTAATCTACATTTGAGAATTCTTTTCTCTATTTTAAAATATATGCTTTACAGCTGTTATTTTAGATGAAACCTTCAATGAGTGATAAGCTTGACCAAATTCAAATTAAAATAATTTTAAAGTTATTTTTTATTATTTTTTTAGAATAACATATATTAGATAATAAAGAGAAAGACGAATCATTAAATTATTTAATATCTCAAAGTCAAATATCATCAATATTCAAAATATTTAAGAAAAGAACTCTTTTTTTTCGTTAATTTTTAGTTCTAATTCTATTAGAATATAAAATGGAGGATAAATTAAAATATTTTGAATGTTAGTTTAGAGTAGAGATTTAATTAACGATTGAGGGCTATTCTTAAATCAAAGCAGTTCAAGATTTAATGGCCATTTCATCCCTGATTTGAGTATAAACTTGAACTACTAATTTCTTGAAGCTATTAGAGCAATATTAGATTATAATAATATAATTATTTTTAATAAAAACAATAATAGAATTTTAGAAAGAGTATGTAGGATAGTCAAAACCTTTACGCCACAGCTTCCACAACGACTTGTGAATCTACCAAATTATAACACAATTGTTCTCTATTTGGAATTATTCCTTCCACAATAGCCTTAGAAAACAATAATTTTTAAATCGTGTAATTTAAAACCCTTTTGCCAATGAAAACGCCAATTTTACTTCGATATATGATATGTTTAAGTTTATGTAATTTTAAATATAAGAATAGAATTAACCGAAATTGTAAATAGAGAAATTACAATCGAAGAAATTAATTTAAATACATTAAAAAGCGAACCTGTGGAAAACTAATCTTATGTTTTTTTTTTATTAGAGTCCAATCAGCAGCAAAATTTGAAAAACTCATTTATAAAAATATGTATCATGTTAATTATAATTTTAGTAAAATAGTTGGGAATTGACTTACATGTTTATAAAAATGCAAACACCCTTTAAGATATAACTTTCAATCTTATTAAAGAGAGTTAAGCTAGGTTCTAAGAATTAAAAAATTATCAAATGGATAATTATTTCGATCAGTTTCAAAATACTTTAAATTACTTAAAATAAGAAATAGAAATCAACTTCTTATAATCCAAAAATACTAAATGTATTCTGTATCCAAAACATAGTATTCTGTATCCAAAACATAGTATTCTGTTCCAAAACTCTTAAGTAAGTTTAATTACAAAGCCTTTTTATATCAATAGTTAAGAAAAAGAAATTGTTGTAAAAATATCCCAAATCAGATTGGATAATTATGATAATCATATAAAGGTAATTGAAATTTTGGAGAGTTTCTAAAAGGATATTAATTTATCATACTTTGGTTATTTTCAATTTTTTTCACTAAATGTCACATTTTATAAATATTACAAGAAAACCTTTGAATAATTTTAAGAGCAACTGAGTGATGAAAAAAATGATATTTCATTAGTTTAACCCATTGTAAAAAGCGCATTTATTAGCATAATCAAATAAATAAAGTTACTTCACGATAAATATTAAGTCATCCATAGAGATCTTAAGCCATAAAATATTATGATTGATTTAAAAAAAGATACAAATGATTGGCAAGATTATCAAGATGTTGACTATATAATAATAGATTTTGATTGCTCACTTTAAATTATAAATCATAAACAAGAGGTTTTTGAAACTTATGGGGGAGGAACAGGTCATTATATTCCTCCAGAACGCAGGGATAATGAATATAGCAAATAATCTGATATATATTAATTAGGAGTTATCTTTTTGGAAACCCTTTTTGAAATTGATTAATCATAATAGATTAACGATTTTTGGATAAGGAGAGATGAATTAATTAAGGCAAAGAGCAAATTTCAAATAACTGAGAACCTTTAAAAAAGTCTCGTTGATATGATAGCTGAATTACCCTAAAACAGGCCAAGTTTGCAAGTTATTTAAGAATTACTCGAGAAGGAATTTTGACTTTTAATAATTTTATTTCATATATTTAAATTGTAATTTAAATGCCTTAAATTATAAAATAAATCATCTTAGTTTTAATCAACTTGATTCAACTCTAAAACTAAAGGTTTTTCTTTAAAAGTTTTTTCTTGCGTTGTTTGTCTACTAATCATAATAGTTATCCTAAATTTTGTCTTCCTTCAGAATTTGAAGGATGTCTAATGCATGATGAACACTTTATCGAGGGTACTTAAATTATTGAAGTATTTAACATTAAGGATTAATGTTCTTTCTTTACGCTAAAACTCTATCAAACAATGTATCAAACTAGGCTTTGAATTGCATGAGCACATTACCTACACAAAATATTATATATTTATACTGTTATCTATAGAATTTTTTTTGAGACAACTTTGCTTTTTCATAATTTCTTGAAATTTGTTTAGTTCTTTTAATAATTTCTATTCACCAGAAAATTTAGATTTTTCTTATTTTTTCAGAAAGAAAAACGATTATCGAATTATTTAGTACATTGGTAAAAAGATTAAATAGATTAAAATAACTTACAAAAAAAATAGTCCAAATGAAACGACAAGAGTGAGATATATCATATATTGGAAATTGGTATTAAAAGTTTGTAAAAGAAGATTAATTTTAGATTCAATTTCTTATTCAATCTAAATATCATAAAAAAGTATAAGGAAATAGTTGATATTCTCTAATTTCACAATTTTAATTACAACATCTTTATTATAAACGCTATTAAACCTACATAGTATATCTAAGTCTTCGTATTTACAAGTAGAATTCAAGTTTTTATTATAGTAATAATTTAACATAGAATTCCAATCTTCATTTGTAAATCCTGTTATTGTTTCATCGTCAATCCTGGTCAAAATTGACGAATTTGTAACAGCAATATTTTTATAATTAGTCAATATTAAAGTTCCATTTATATTTACAATCATAATATTGATGTTTAACTATGGGATATAGCTATTTTTGAAAATTAAATCAGAACAAAATAGTCCTTCTACTTCCTTATTCAGATTCAACATTGATTGAGTCATAGTCATTGAATATATCGGTTGAGTATCAAAATACTTATAAATATCAGTTAATTAAGTATTATTATTTTTATCTTTTTCTAAGTTTTTGAAGTGTGACTAATACCATGCTCTCTATTTAGGATTGAAATTTGGATAGAGGATGGCTTAAGGATATAAAAATCCATATTGCACTGAATTTATTGAAGAGACAAAATAAATTTAATTTGGTAAAAGCTCATCATTTAATCTCATTAAACTCAAAATTGTTGAGCTTACTAAATTAGTTATACCTTAAAGGGGTTAGTTTATATCTCCATTTATATCAGGAGTCTATTAATTTTATTCTAATCCAAATCTTACAAAGCAAAGAATGGAATATTTATTTTCTAAGGGTATATTAGTTTGATTATAATCACAAGTTCGAGAAAGTTACTAAGTTGTGACTATATCATTATTTAATTGAAGCCAATACAATTAGTTAAGGTTTGTCAAAGTTATCTATGCTAAAAATATATTGTAGGATTATACTTCTTACGAAAACCGAGTTTAGTTGATGATTCATTGCCGATGAAGCGCTACTTAAATGCTTAGACATTTCAAAAATGGAATTTCTTTTCAATGCATCATTAAGAATTTGCTATACATATTGCATATTTATAGTCTATGCTATTAAGAGGCAAGGTATAATTATAGCTAAAATAATGCCATTTATAATTAAAATTTGTGTTCTCATTTTAAATCTTCCTAATTTGCTGCTTAAATAAGCACTTAAGAAACATTTTTCATATGGTTTTTTCATATTTAATGTAAACTTTATAATTATAATATTTGAAGCTTAAAACCTTAGCTATTTAATTTCTAATTGAAATTAGATGCTCTTGAAATTGAAACAGAATGTTTAAATAAAATTGATCTCATACTCATATTTTATTTTTTTATATCAAATATCATTATTTGTCCTTACCTTACGATTCAATTTATATATCATTTCGGATGGACTTTTATCTATTGAAAATTATATCAAAAACTTCAATTATTTCAAAATTTCTAATGATTAATGAAAAATTGAATAAAAATATTTCAGAAAATAATTTATTGTCATTTTAATTTAAGAATCGAGTAGAACTTTCTGATGTGTAAAATAAAATTAAAGTTTTTATTCTAGATGCAAGATAACAACTATTCTGCAATAATCAAATTAAAATCTATATACACATATTACCTTTAAGATATATTTTACAATAACTATTTTAAGATTAACAAACCTTTAAATAATATGAAAGTATTACTTTGAAACTTATTAAACAAATACTATAATTAATTTTAGATAGTACGTTTAAAAAAGGGTTAGTATATACTTCTGAATAGATAGCAAATGACATTTAATAATATATGCTTCTACACAATAAATATTTTCTGTAAGATGATTATTAGAGTTCGTATTTTGATGTTGAGATTAAAAACAAAATAAATGTTAGGATATTTTCTCGGGGCTTTTTCTAATTAACTATTTTGAGATTTATGGTCTAATTTATTACTTCGTTTCAATTAGTTATGAAATTTGAAGCCATCTTAGTTAATTTTATGGTTCGAAAAACTATGATAAGTCTGCTGGTGTCACAATTCATTTATTATTTTTAGATTATTTCTGTGTTTTGATACAGATAATAAGTTTAAACATTCATATACTTATTTTCATTATTGAATTATATTTAGAAATTAATAAAGGCAAGGTTCTCAATGATCCTAAATTGAAATTGATCTGCAATTCAATTATAATAATAGAATCAAAGATAATATAATACTAAATCATAATAGAGATAATAAAACTTAATTGGCTTATAAAATTAACTTTTGTTGGGATTAAGTAAAGATTATTAAATACAAAAATTTCTCACTATATTAAAGAATAATCTGTATATGTCCATTAGGTAGATATTTAGACTACTGAATTGAATTTTAATATTGAATTTGTAAGAATCAAAACCATGATATTATTTTATTATTATTAAGAATTAATTTTTATTATATATATATTTTGAATATAAATAGGAATTAGTCGTCACTGCATTTATTTTCCTTTTAAAATCTCTAATATTTGTTCTATTTATAGGGTTAGTTCTCCCCTATTATTTATTTTTCTTATTCTCATGGAATTCATGAATAAAATCGATATTATTTTTATATTGTAATACAATATATGCTGAACAAGTTTACTCTTTAATTTAAGGATTAACTACTTGAAGAAAAATATTAGGATTACTAATTAATATCAAATCGATTACCGCTCTTTAAGCATTTAACTCTCGGTCTTACTTTAGCTGGGATAGTGCGTTTATGCTAGATATTAATTTATGGTGGTTCAGTTATATGGTTTATACCTGTTCTTTTTGTAATTGGTGTCATATCTTTAGGGGCATTTTTTATAATAAAAAAGAAATATATGCGCATTGCATTAGTACTCATTAATCATTTGATTATAATAACTTCATTGGAAGTTGACAACGAATGTTCCCCACATTATTACTATTTAAGAGGAGCAAGTATGATGTGTATTCATCTTGTTATTTTATTACAAAGTGAATTCGTAGACGCCTTTTTTTCACTCATCATAATCACTTCAATTAGATTGCTTACGATTTTCCTTTAAGATTCAATATTTCCTTATCCATCAATAATAGTAGCAATCCTATTGATATTTTACCTATTATATATTATCTACAAAAATAATCTTGCTTTTAGATCACAATTTCAATTATCATGTTTGGACAATTAATGGGATTAAGTAATTACAACTCTAATTGATGACCCCTATCTGTTAATTTGTTTCAACGAAAACAATTTAAGCTTTAAGTATAAGAAATCTAATAAGTTTTAATTAAATTGTCAAAATGAGCTTGATTTAAAAATATTTTTAAGAAACACTAAATTAAATGAGGGGAAAATTAGTTTAGAATAATTCTTGTTTAGGAGTATTCATGATTGTATATTTGGAGATACAAATCAATAGCTAAAAAAACAAATATAAATAGTTCATGAAAAAAAAGAATTCACTCTTTAATACTCTATTTTTCTGGGATTTTAACCTTTAATCTTGATCTAAATCTTAAAATTTTCAAAGATCCAAATAGCTGAGGATAAATAATTCACAAAATTAGAAAGTTCTTATTAGTTCAAATATAAAAAATTATTAAATATTGTTTATCAAAGACTAAATAAAATGATTAAAAAAAAATGTTCTTTCGTAATCATACATTCTATGTATAAGCAAATATTGTATTTTTATTTAAAGGAACTAAGTGAATAAAATTCTCAGTAAATTATTTACACTTTTAAACTTCAAAGCGTATTAAAGAAAATCAAGATGATTTACAACAATAGATCCATTTAGATATAAAATTCAATATCATCAAGTATAATGGGGAATAAATCTGTCTTATGTTTGGTTCTCATAGATGTAATTGAATAATTAACTACAAATTATATAAAAATCACTTGTTCTTAATTAAATGAAAATGATTACTAAATAAAAATAGAAGGTGTAGTAAATGAGAAAGCTTAGAATTTCATATTCAAAAGACTAAAAATGTAAGAATGGTTTTTCAAAAAATTCACAATTGATTAGTCATGTAATATATATTTAATAAAGTTTTTTAGGTATCAAATTAATTTTTTGGATTGGCCTACCTGACATTGAAGGTTAAGAAATAACAAAATGAATAATCTCAACTACATATTTCGTATTAATCTAACTTGAATTTAGATTAAGATATTAATTATTATTAGTATTAATAATGAATCAATAATTCTTTGGTAATTCAAGGTTGGCAATTCAAAGAGCCTAATAACTTCACTAATTCTTCACTTAATCAGTGATTTATGATCAATTCAAATACACAGCAAAAATGCCACAATATCCAAAAATTGTATTTTTGCAATCAAATCAATTTTTCAGAAATCTTGTTGAAAAGTATTTCGATTATATATAGTAGATAATTCCTTTAATATTCAATAATAGATGCTTAAAATTCAAATGGAGAAGTAAAGTTTTTAATTTATCAAAGGACGGTTTAGCTAGGTTGGGAGAACAAGTATAATTGCAATCTACATAAACTAATGGTGCTTTATTATTTGGATTCCCAAATACAGCTGTTGAAGCTGAAAGGTACTTGAAAACAGAATAAAAATAATTTTAGACTTGATCGATTATTGGATGGAGTTAATTTAGCTGTTAGATTCAAGTTATCAGAATCATTAGCTCAGAAGATAGCAGGTTCATTTCTTTCATGTTAGTCATGTGGAAAGGTTTTCAACACAAGCTTACCCTTCATTACACCTACTCATCCAGGATACTAAAATAATGTATAATTTTGGCGAATTTTTAGTGTTAAACACCAAGTAAATGTGCTTTAGAATCTAGTTCAGCTCCAACTGATTAAGTCAATGCTGAAGTTGTTGATTATTATCAATAGAAAGTATAAATTACATGGATGAATTATAGGGAGCTTATCTAGAATATGAAATCAACGAAGACCATTTATTATATGACTCATAAGAATTCTTCGAAAAATTAGATAATGCAGTAGCAACACATATTAAAGTCTGATATTTTTAAGAAATAATAATAATAAAATATGATCACATGTATCCTTTTTCTAAATGTTCTATGCTTATATTGATAGTTTGATTTTACTCTGTCGGAGTTGATTTATTGATATCTAATTTATTTTATATAGCAAACCCTTGTAAAGTTAAATCGCCTTATTTCGTTTTTAATTCTGTTTTTTTAGGATTGGAATCTTTTCGTTTGAGAATCTTGGAATCTCCCTTTATAACTTTTTCATATTGTTCCACTTGAATTTTAAATTGCTTTTATTTCATCTCCTCATTCATCATCTTTCTTCTTTGTTCAATGATAAATGGAGAATCATTCAAATTCTATCCTAAATAAATGACATTTTATCTTCTCAGCTCAGTCTAATCTTCCTCCAATTAATGAGTATAATACTTTTGCATCTTTTTACTATCAGTTTATTCAATTGAATCATAAATTTATTTGAGTTCTGCATAAGAAGTTGGATTGTCACTAATTTTGATCTAAGGAGGTTTAACTTTAGTTATTTCTGGTTTTTCAGAATAATCATCATCTGAAATGATTGACCAAAACACAATGGATATTCCACCTAGAGTCAAATATCCATATATCTAATTGGAATTATTCTTGGATTGAGTGTATTAATAGGTTCTCTCTTGATATGTATTTTTCTGCTTATTATTTTCATGCCATTATTTTTATTGTTCTCCATAGTATTACCATCCAGGATTGTTGTAGTATTGTTTTTCTTGTTTGGAATCTTCATTTGATGAATTGCTATAACTTTATTAGGCATCTATTGATTAATCATATAATTTCCTTTTAACTGGGTCTTTTAAAATGTTGTAAGCATTTGTAATCTCCTTAAACTCTTATTCTGTCTAAGCTAGATTGACATCTGGATGATATAGTTTAGCCAACTTAATGTAGGCGGACTTAATAGAATCAATTGAATCATTAGATTATACTCCTAATTTTTAATAGAGAGTTGTGCAAAAGGAGAAAGTTTTATATTTTTTTAGCATTTTAAATAGTTTTATATATTAATTGTATTACAATTCTTTATTATTATTGGTTCCCCTGAGAATACAGATATTCCGATATTTCTGTTCTGAATCTTCAACATTATTGCAAACAAATTATAAAATTATTAAATCAAAGACAGAACATAATAACTTAGTCACAATATATGAATTTTGGTTTTACATAATTTATTATTCAGGTATATTTACAATAGGCGATTCTCTAGCTTGATAATAGTTTAGTTTAATTATTGCTAAGAGGGAGCTTAATTAGTATTCAAAGAAGAATGTAAATATTAATTAGTTTTAGCATAAGGAAATCTTTATTATTTTTTTATTCACATTTAAAGAGATTAATGAATTAAAGACCAAAATTCTAATTAGAAAACTCTTTCCTCACCCATCCTCTTCCCCTTTCTTGTTGTATCCTAAATAAATTTGAAACTCAGTAATGCATTTCATGATTAACATTTAGAATTATTACTGCAGGTTACGATTAAACATGCAGGATATTCAATATTGAAAGCGGAGCAAAATTAAACGAAATGTAAGGACATAGTAATGTAATCCAATGTATAGAAATCGATTAGAGCAAAGAGTATTATATTTTTATCATCTTAGTGATCTAATGGCAACAGGCTCGTTTGATCACACAATCAAATTATGGAGACCCAAATCAGGAATATGTGTTGAAACACTCAAAGGACATGATGCTGAAGTCATGTGTTTATCATTTGGCCATAATAATAAATTGGCTTCTGGTTCAATGGATTCAACTTGCAATGTCTATGATATAGAAAAATTCAAAATTTTGCATACAATCAAAGATCACAAGATTTCTATAGTTGGTGTCAAGTTTCATGATTCTAATGTGTACACTGCTTCCTTTGATGGATAAATTTCAGTATGATACCTTCAATAATAATAATAGGTAAATGATACCAAAACATTTAAGCAAATTATTAAACTACAGGATGAGACTAAGGAGATATTCTAAATGACTATTGACCCTTAAGGAAAGTATCTTGGAACTATTAGTGGGAATAAACAATGCAAAATCTGGGATCTTAAACATCTCAATAAACCTTTATACACATTGACAGGACACACATAAGATTTGACAACATTTACCTTTGATTAATAGGGAACTAGAGTTTTGACAGGATCATAAGATTCAACTGTACTTTTATATGAAGCTTCTACTGGTAAGATGAGTTAAAGGTTTTACGGTCACACAGATGAAATAGTTAAAATTGTTTATACTTAGAAACATGAGGTTCTTACAGCTAGCACTGACAAGACCGCTAGATTATAGTATTACTTTCAAATTATACAATAGCACAATAGATGGTGTTTGCCAATAGATTTTTGAGGGATAAGAGGACGGACTTATGACTCTTTTAGTAGATTCAAAAGGAAAGATAGTAATCACTGTAGGAAAAGATTCAACATGTCAAGTGTGGAGATTATGATATATTTTATATATAAATGCTAATTTACACAAGTTCAATATATCTGTAATTTTCAATAAAAAATACAATTTTTCTGGTGGAAGTGGGAATGAAGCAATAAACTTAGTTATAGTATATCATAATCAATTCATTTTCATTGTTAATAGCTATTTTATTATTTGGAATGGAATTATTTAAAAAATAGCCTATTTATGTTAAACGTGTGGGTGCCTTAATATTATGCTTACTAAACATAGAAATAGTGCTTGAAGAGATTTCATCAATAAATACAATTTAGTTGGTAATATTCATTGTAATATTAATTACGTAATTTGAAGAGGAAGAAACATGGCATAAAATCGTCAAACACTCTATTATATTTTACATATTTTTGAGGACTCTTTTACAATATAAAGACTTGTTTAATATAACTTAGTTACTGACATATGTATTATGGCAGCCTATCAACCATTGGATGTTGCACTAAAAGAATTTATTGAGAATAAATCAATTAAAAAAATAATCGCTTGATTTAAGTAAATGTCAGTCTGAATTAACTCCGTAATTGTGTAAAGAATCTTCAGAGTAGGAAGAATAATGCAGCAGCAATTTTTAGGGAAGTTCTAAGTTATCTCAAAATTTAAAGAAGTTGAAATAGCTTTAAATGAATAATCCATTTTCCCAGATTGCAGATTTCGATTAAAAAACCTTTTCTTAATTTTAAAAATAAACTTCAACTTTAGATGTTCCATAAATCTGGAATTTGTTGCCTTTTGGTATTGCACTGATTAACAGTAAGTTTGAAATATTGACTTACAATTAAAAATTATTATATTTTTTAAAAGCGTCAGATAATGATGGAAGAAATATCATATTAAATTTGGATTTGTTATTAGAAAGGTATATCAATTAACATAATAAGTCCTGAATCTTGGGAGAGCAAATCCGTACATTAATATGGCTCACACTATAGCAATCGTTAAAGCAGGAGATTTCAAACAAAAAGATAATTGTCCCTAATTTCCAAAAGCAATCATGAATAGAACTCAATAAATCCAGATGGTGGAACTCATTCTCAAATCAATGCGAACTTTGCCTTCATTCCAAATACTTCCAATTAGATAAGAGATGAGATTCTGACTACCAAATCAAGATATCGTAATCTAGATTAGTTGTTTAAGAAATTTGCCTTGAAATAATATTCTTTAACCAATAATAATAATGGAGATTGCTCATTACAATCTATAGGTCAAAATATTCAAATAATTAAAAAAGTATAGGACATAGATTCTAAGAAATACTATTTTAGAATCAAAGTATATGAAATAGACAATATAGGAAATAAACTGAATTATTTATTTGTGATCGAAAATATTACAAATAAGGAGGAATTGCGCTAATTAAGTGTAAGATACAAATTTTAATAAGTTTTGCTAAATTCTTTATGTCATGAATTAAGAACTCCAATGAATAGCACCTTATCTCAATTGAATGCATTAACATCCTTAATTTCACCTTAAATTAGAGATAAGAATCTCACTCCTGCCATAATCTCTGCCAAAAAGTTAATGTTTCAATTGAATGATATATTGGACTTTGCACAAATAGATTGTAAGAATTTTCATTTAGTGAATTCACAATTTGAACTTAAGGAAATATTTGAAATATTAAGAGAACTTTTTGAATAAGAGTGCAAAGAGAAAAATCTTTAATTTATTCTAAATTTCAACCATATGAAAGATGATTATAATATCTATAGTGATAAGGAACGTATAGTAAGAATATTGGTAAATTTGGTGGACAATTCTATTAAATTTACAAATGAAGGTGGATCTATTACAGTTACAGTCTAACAAGAAAATAATTATATTCTCTTTTGTGTTTTGGATGATGGAGTTGGTATTTCTGATAAAGTCTTAACAAATATTAGAAGCAATAAAGATTTTTAAATGGAGGATTAATATCATCAAAATGAAACTAAACTTGGTTTGGGTTTGAAAGTGTCTTAATAAATTGCAAAATTTCTATGTGTTGATAAAGAACTCAAAATTGAAAGTAAAGAAAAATAATTTACTAAAATTTCATTCAGAGTAGACTCTAATTTTAAATATCTAAGTCATTTAAAACTCCCCTCTTTTTAAGGTTGTAATTTCCATATTAATTGTAATTGCATATAAATTCTAAATGTTGATGATGTTAGATTTAATCACAGTGCAATTGAAGCTCTCTTGAGTCAACACAAAATCAAGATGGAAAGTGCCTATAATGGAGAGTAGGCTGTTCAGATGATCAAGAAAAGATTAGACTAAACATGCTGTAAAACGTATAAATTAATATTCATGGATATTGAAATGCCAATCATAAATGGATATTAGGCTTCAAAAGAAGTAATTTTCATTATAACAATTTAGATAACAGGCATTTTAGATAAATTTAACTTAACAGACTAAAGTGTTATAGTAATGTGTTCAGCTTATAATGGATATGAAAATAGTAATTAAGCAAAGGCTTGCGGAATAAAAGAAGTACTTCCAAAGCCTATTGAACAAAAATAACTCAAACAATTACTTGAAAAATATTTATTATGATTATATATTATAATAATAAATGGAAATCCTCATTAAATTATTGATATGCTAATTAATAATTCAGGACATCATTCAAATCAGTTTTATCTGGATGAATACCTAATGGTATTATATTATACTAAATGCCTTATCCCTATCAATATGCATACTACTTGTAATAATAGATTATTACAAAATATAGCAGATCTATTTTAAGGTAGGTTTGTTAATATAATGTGTAATAAATTACGAATCCTTGTTCTAACAATCTATTAATATTGCTAATGCTGCTTAACTACTTTATATAATGCTTATTTTGTTTAAGATTTATGATAATGCCATCCTAACAAAAATGATTGTACACTTAGTATTAGTATACATGGTAATTAGAGCAATAATTGCTTATTCAGATTATAGAATCCAATATTTGTTATTGATAATATTCCAATAACCTTTAAATCATTATATATTTTATTCACTAAGAAAAAAATCATTTTCACAGTAAACTCAAGCTTAATTAATAATTTAACAGAATTCATAAGAATAAGTGATATGTTTATCTAACGAAAGCAAATAAGATAATTTAAAATGTGATTTGAATGAGAGTGTAATTGTTAATTAAATAGACTATAATTTTGAATCTCCTAGAATATAATAAGAACATAAATCAATAGGCACTAACAAAAATACTATTGAACAAAGAATTATCATAAAAAAACCTATAAATGTGTGGAAAACAACAACAAACTCTTCCGATTCCCCTTAACAAGAACCTATAAAGATAGAAAACAATATGGACTCTAAATATTCCGATTTAGTTGCAATAATGAGTAATCTTCCCTTTGGAATCCTTTTTGTTGATTAACAGCTAACGATTTTAGAATATAATTAAAAAGTGACTTCATTGTTAGGAATTACAAATCCTAATAAAATAATTCCATTTCTAGATGAAGCCATTAAAAAGTAAATAATATAAATGATTATAACAGAAGTGGAGAAATTTAAGAAGTACGTTCTGCAAAAAAAATTAAAAAGTCTTTGAGTAAATCCCCAAAAAAATCATATTTTCACCAACAACCTTCCATTAATCTATAAAAAAGATAAAATGATGAGTAGATATCGGATTTAGCTTCTCAATATTATAATTTTGGGTCCCAATCTAGAATGGACAATGAAAGCTAGTAGGAAGGAAATTTAAAGTCAATATTTTAAAAGTTTTAGAAGATCAACTAAAGTTAATAAACAGCTGCTTCCAGGGAAACTTTTTAGTTTATTTTAAGATTAGATTCTATGGAAAATTCTTATTGTAAATCTAAATATAAGAGTTTAAAACTAAAGATTTTTTAAATTGATGGGAATGGATTATGGGAACAAAATGTCTATTTATTTTTATTAGAAAACATTACAAAGAGAGAGGAACTTAAATTGCTTAATCATAAATATAAATTTCAATAAGCCCTTTTAAATTCATTATGTCATGAATTAAGAACTCCAATTAATGGTGTCATTTCTTAATTATTTGCATTAAAAGACGAATTGATTACTGATTTAATTCAATCACATTTAAATCCTGCAATTGTATCAACTAAGAGATTATAATACTAATTAAATGATATTTTGGACTATGCTTAGATTTAGTGCAATGCCTTAACTCTAAATAAATCTTACTTTAAATTGGAGGAAATATATTAATNTACACTTAGTATTAGTATACATGGTAATTAGAGCAATAATTGCTTATTCAGATTATAGAATCCAATATTTGTTATTGATAATATTCCAATAACCTTTAAATCATTATATATTTTATTCACTAAGAAAAAAATCATTTTCACAGTAAACTCAAGCTTAATTAATAATTTAACAGAATTCATAAGAATAAGTGATATGTTTATCTAACGAAAGCAAATAAGATAATTTAAAATGTGATTTGAATGAGAGTGTAATTGTTAATTAAATAGACTATAATTTTGAATCTCCTAGAATATAATAAGAACATAAATCAATAGGCACTAACAAAAATACTATTGAACAAAGAATTATCATAAAAAAACCTATAAATGTGTGGAAAACAACAACAAACTCTTCCGATTCCCCTTAACAAGAACCTATAAAGATAGAAAACAATATGGACTCTAAATATTCCGATTTAGTTGCAATAATGAGTAATCTTCCCTTTGGAATCCTTTTTGTTGATTAACAGCTAACGATTTTAGAATATAATTAAAAAGTGACTTCATTGTTAGGAATTACAAATCCTAATAAAATAATTCCATTTCTAGATGAAGCCATTAAAAAGTAAATAATATAAATGATTATAACAGAAGTGGAGAAATTTAAGAAGTACGTTCTGCAAAAAAAATTAAAAAGTCTTTGAGTAAATCCCCAAAAAAATCATATTTTCACCAACAACCTTCCATTAATCTATAAAAAAGATAAAATGATGAGTAGATATCGGATTTAGCTTCTCAATATTATAATTTTGGGTCCCAATCTAGAATGGACAATGAAAGCTAGTAGGAAGGAAATTTAAAGTCAATATTTTAAAAGTTTTAGAAGATCAACTAAAGTTAATAAACAGCTGCTTCCAGGGAAACTTTTTAGTTTATTTTAAGATTAGATTCTATGGAAAATTCTTATTGTAAATCTAAATATAAGAGTTTAAAACTAAAGATTTTTTAAATTGATGGGAATGGATTATGGGAACAAAATGTCTATTTATTTTTATTAGAAAACATTACAAAGAGAGAGGAACTTAAATTGCTTAATCATAAATATAAATTTCAATAAGCCCTTTTAAATTCATTATGTCATGAATTAAGAACTCCAATTAATGGTGTCATTTCTTAATTATTTGCATTAAAAGACGAATTGATTACTGATTTAATTCAATCACATTTAAATCCTGCAATTGTATCAACTAAGAGATTATAATACTAATTAAATGATATTTTGGACTATGCTTAGATTTAGTGCAATGCCTTAACTCTAAATAAATCTTACTTTAAATTGGAGGAAATATATTAATAATTGTAAGAACTATTTAATTTCGAATGTATATAGAAGTAGATCTAACTAGTGATCGAGGATGATCATTAAATCAGATTGCATACAGATAAAGAGAGATTGCTGAGAGTTTTCATTAATTTACTTGATAATTCGGTTAAATTTACAAATAAAGGAGGGACAATTAAAGTATCATCAGAGATAAATAAAGATCAATTGAAATTCATTGTATATGATAATGGATAAGGTATAAAGGATGAAATCATAGAAAAAATTGAAGAATAGGCAGAAATGTTATTCCAAGACTCCATTTAATACCATTCTAATAAATTAGGATTGGGATTGAGAATCTCGATGTTACTTTCAGATTACTTATATAAAGAGCAAAAGTTTTAGATAGAATCTACATTTAATTAATACACTAAAATAAGTTTTAGATTATCAAATTTTATTGAAAATTACTCTTCAGAATTTTAGATGGGCTTTTAATTATCTATGCTAGAAAATAATTGTAGTTGCAGTAAAATATTGATTGTTGATGATATAATTTGTAATCATATCGCACTTTAGGTTTTACTAAAAAAATTTAAAGTGAAAACTGATAGCGCTTATAATGGCAATTCGGCTATAGAGTTAGTAGAACAGAGATTGAAATAATAATGCTGCCAGACTTATCGATTAATTTTTATGGATATAGAAATGCCATAGAAGAATGGGTTTCAAGCATCTTCGGAAGTATTATAAAATATCATCAATTTAGATATCTTAAAAGTTAATGTAAAATTCTCTCAATGAAAAATGTATAATTACTATGTATTCAGCGTATTCTGGTGACGATGATGTTCTGATTGCGAGTTAATGTGGAATGAAAGAAAGAATTTCGAAACCTACAGACATCCAAAAATTGGAGCACATTATTAGGAAGTATATACTTTGATAATTATTTAATCTCAAAATTTCTAAATTTTAATATACATACTTAAATTATAAGACTAAAAAAATGGTTAAGAAGTAGAGATAAACAGATTATTTTAATATTAAATTTATTTTTAGTATATTTTCGAAATATGAGTCAACTTATTTTCAAGGGCTATCATTTTATTTTTCAAGATCTTGTTTAATTAAACTCCTTTTCTAAGAAAGGGACGATTTTAATTTTTGATGGTATTTAGCAAATGGTCTTACATCCTAATCGATTTTTTGACAGACTTAATAAATTAATTCTAATTCAGCTCCTAACATTGAAATAAGTTGCGAATTCAGAGTTTCCGAAGATGATCCAGGTTTCCTTTTGACAATCTCTTCATATGCCTAAATTGTAGTTTCCAATTTTACATTATAGATTTATTAATACACATAATTATTAAGAGGCTATGGAATAAAACTAGATCTTTTCTTTTTTCTAATTGATTCATGATTCATTCCAATTTTATTTTATCTTTTTTATTTCATCATCATTCTTGTATAAACTAACATCTCTTCTTTACTTGATACGATAAAAACACATTAATACTTATCTTACGGAGTTTTGAGTTAGTTTTCCACCATGTTTCTATTGATTTTAAGATCTTCCTCTTCTAAAGTAATTAAAGGTTTTGGGGTAAAATTAAACATGACCAATTACTTGGGTGATAATAATACTTCTTTCAATTTATCAATTTCATTCAACCTAGTCAACAATGAGTATATGTCTGATTGCTGAATGATTTAATCACTTAGAATTAATAAATCAAATTACTATGCTTTATTCATTAATTAAACCTTTGGAATCTTACTAAATAACATGCCACAAGAAATAAAATTAAAAAATATTTGAAAGTCTAAATTTATGGGTTTCTTTTTCTAAAACATTTTTTGTAATTAAGTTTAAAAGTAATCTAATCCAGATGAGCAACATAATTTAGTTGATAATCCTAAGGATATTATAATTATTTACTTTAGTCTTATTTAAGTGGTTATGTCTAACTGTCAGTTATTCTAATTTCATTATCTGCGATAATTGCCTATTACATTTTTTGGTATATTTAGGAATCCTGGGCATTAAGGCCACTAGTTTAAGTTTCAACAAGAATTTATAGATTGTCATGATATATTTTCTTTTGGTCTGAATCATCAATGCTAAAATCATATAGTTTATTTCCCAATTCGACCATATCTAAAGTCAAATAAAAAATACAGTTAATTCTATTATATATAGTCACTAATAGTCCAATAAAAAAGGAGAATATTTATAGAATACCTCCTATATTGGAAAGTAACTCATCTATTTTTTGATATTGTCTCTAAAATCTAGTTTTGAATGGCTTTTTGCGAAATAATAATTTAACAAAAGAGTCATCTATTCTCTCAGTGTAATCTTATTATACATCAGTTGGGTCCAATACATAAAAAGACTTTTCTTCAATCATACTAAATTTAATAGTAAGTTCAACTTACCTTATAGGAAGTAAACTTTCGTCATTAAGAAAATCAAATTTAGTAATGAAAGCATTAATAGATTTAGTTAAATTGATGTTGAATGAAAAAGAAAATGAATCATCTATGAACGGTTGAACATAAGATTCTTTGGACTTATAAGGGTTTATAATCTATTCATATGTGTGTTGTTTTACTTAATTGACTGTGAGTAATTTAATTTTGAATGTGTGTTAATCTTATTCACGACAAATAGGTTTCCATTGATTAGTCGAATTATTTTAGCATTCTGAAACTGACAGATCAATAAATTGAAACAAGGTGCCTATTAATTATTGTCAAACAAGATACATACTTGATTAGGTTCCTCCAATTTGAATTTCTGAATTTATCCTAATATACATATAACAATAATATCAATACGATGGGCAGAGAAAATTCTATAATTCAAGTTATTAAAATTATTAATGGAAATTGACATTGTTTTCAGCAAAAATTTAATTAAAACGATCCAGTGTACATGGAACTAATTCTATTGATTCAGTCCTCTTTTAAAGATCTCCTTATTAACTTCGAGAATAAACTCTATGATTATAATTATAGGCTACTTTTAATTCAAAGTTATATTAAAATACGGGTTTTCAATAAAATTATCTTATTCAATCTAAACAGCGAATAAGAAGTTAGAGTTATTGAAAGCTATCTGATCAACTTTATCATCGTACTCTGAAATTGTAATTACTTTTAACTATTCTTTCTATATAAAGGTAATAAAATTTGTGATGAAAATAGTCATCATAATTGCCATCACTCCAATTGAAGCACAACCTCCCAAAATGGTCTTATAGTAAGCTTGCTTATTTATCCTCAAGAACACCATTTATCCAAAAATATCCAGTTTTGCAATACCTTCTATAATATATTAAAGAAACCTGCTAATACTGAAACCATTACTAAATAATTATGTTATTTTTTATATTATTCGTTGCTTTAATTGACTTAAGCAAAAGTATAATTAAAACTATGGATTATAAACTATTTTTACAATAAATGATATCCCCTTGTATATATTTCCTCTTGCAATAAAATAAAATAAAGAAAAAGAATACTTAAGTTGCGAAAGTTAGTAGAAATCATCAAATATTTTATTTTATTATAAGAAATAACACATATTAAACGAAATATGAATTTAGATCCATGGTTGCTAGACTGTTCTCATAATATAGTTATTTAAATCAAATAGAGGAGGATATTTAACACTAAAATGAAGAATTCTAATAGTAAGGAATTAAATTTAATAAAAGTATCAAGAGACAAAAATAATCATTTTATTTTGAGTAAACTTTTTTTTACTTTAATGAGCAATTAACCGAGAATAAGTTGACATGCAGCAGATTGAATTATAAAACTAATAAA
The DNA here is from genome assembly GCA_905182995.1 of Paramecium octaurelia. Classification (NCBI taxonomy): domain Eukaryota; phylum Ciliophora; class Oligohymenophorea; order Peniculida; family Parameciidae; genus Paramecium; species Paramecium octaurelia. The sequence continues at coordinate 227,917 of CAJJDP010000055.1, forward strand.
TTAATACAATTATGAATTTTAAAAATATTAACACAGTTAGACAATATAAATTAAAAGATAAATAGAAATATTTTAGAGCTAAATTTACCTAAAAAAATACAAGGAGAGCCTAGTTTTATTTAAAGTAGTATAATATTCATAGCAGGATAAGATTTATAATATTTCCTGAAATATTACTTTTATAGGAGATAATCAACGTTTTAGCTTGTTATAGAAATTTCAATGCTGCTATTCAAACTCTAAACTTTACTTTGAAATGCCTTATTCTTTAATACAAAATTCTGATCCCCAAAAAGTTAGGAAGAAATAGAAAAATAAATTTTGATTTACAACTTATCGTTAGAATCCAATTTATAAAAATAAAGGAGTAAAATATCTATCTCTTCTTACATTTTGTTATAAAGCATGATAAATAAAAATTCTATTTATCTAAAAATATCTTCATACATTATATTTTAAATTGAAGTACAAAATCATAGCATAATGACAATAAACTATTAGAAAATAAATTGCAGATTTTATTTATTCAATAAATCAAGAAAAAAAATTAAAATCTTTGAGATTTTTGAATCCTAATTCATAAGAGATAATGAAAATTGAGCAAGGAAAGTTATACTCTTTGAATCAACCCTATGAACCTTATGAAAACACTCCATAGATATTTTATTCTTATGCTTTCTTTATAAAAGGTTGCAATCAAAAATTTATATATTTTTACAATAAGCTAAATTAAACGCCTGGACAAGTATATGATAAAAATAACAATTAGAATTCTTGAATCCTTAAAAATAATGAAAGATAGTGTAATCTCTATTCTAAAATAGTAACTACTTAATAATGTTGAATATATACCTGAAACTTATGTGATTTTAGGAGAAAATACATTTACTTATCAAATTATTATTCTAAATATCAAATTTTAGATGATTATATTAGAATATAAATTATTCAAAAACTTTAGACATTCATTATTCAAAATTTTAATCTATAAAGAAAATAAGTCAAAATACTTGGCGATATATAGCCAAAAATTCTGTTAAGAAAACATTACTTCAATGAACATCAGGCTTGTAAAATTACAATAAAGTAAATTTGATTTTTGGATTTTTCCTTAAATTTCATTCTTAATTGCCTCACCTAAGAATAATAATATATTTAATATTGCATATTTTTAATACAGATATAATTTTGTATACAAACCTTAAATACTACATTATATAACTTCTATCTATTGATATAAAAATAAAATAGAAAACATTTAAATTTTAATCGCAAAAGTAAAAGAAATTAAAAAATGGATTTTTACCAATTTACCAATATTGGATGAAATGATCTTTAAGATAAACTCATATTTTCGTTATTTTATATTAATTATTAAAATGAATTTCAATAGTCCTCCATACAAATATAAAGAATCTATAATATAAATTTTAAAATTAAATAATAAATTCAGAAGCATTTTCTGTGCACATAACCTGTGCCGTAATCTTGATACTCATTTTTAGTAATAAACATGGGTTAAAATTAACTTAAGGAAGCCAAAATACTTCCTCCCATCCAAACTGAGTATTTTCTTTCTGGTGGTTCTTAAACATAAATTTTCATAGTTGAGGGTGCTAAGGCAATGACTTCTTTTTATAATCTATCCTTCATTCCTTTGAACATAGTACTACCTCCTGCTAAAACAATGTTTCCATATAAATCCTAGTAATAAATATGATCACTTACTTTTTTAATGTCAACGTCACATTTCATGATGGATTAGAATGTAAGTTCGTGAATTCCTTAAAATTCCTTGCTTAATTTAATAGGCTAAAACAAAGCTTCTGGGCATTTGAATAATTGACTTCCCAAAGTGATATCATTTCCATCTGGCATTCTATGAACTATTTCTTTTCCAGAATCTTAATAGATTTTCATTTCAGCCTCGAAGTCTCCAACAATATAGCACTATGATAGTAACAATATTATACTTTTTTCTCCTTGGTGTCTTTGGCGTTTTCTCTTTCTGTTTCCTTTTGATTTGAGAATTCCTTGCCTTATTCTGCCATCAATTTTATTAAATAATCAGTTAAATCTCTTCCAGCAAGATGGATCTTCATCACAGCATGAGACAATGCAAAGCCTTCATAAATAGGAACAGTTTCTGTGACAGCATCCCCAGAATCCACAACTAAACCAGTTGTTTTTCCAGATGCACATAATGCTAAAACCTATTGAATTGCCAGGTAGAAGGATGGGACATTGAACTTTTCAAACATGATTTCAATCATTTTTTCTCTGTTGGCTGCTGGATTGAGAGGAGGTTCTGACATTAAGACAGGATGATCTTGAGGAGAAACTCTCAATTCTAATTTAATGAATTTAGTTACCATTGTAATAAGCATGATGCCAAATCTTTTCCATGTCATCCCAACGAGTAATAATTCCATGATCAATGGGGTAAGTTACATTCAATACTCTATAGTATAGGAAATTTGAAATACTCCAATTTAGAATTGACTTCATCTCCAATGTAAGTGTCCTTCTGATCCATGCCAACCATTTGACCCGGCTGCTTAGGTCTGTTAAAATAAATTAAGAATCAAGCATACTTTCCCAAAACCGTCTGAATAGTTGCTCTTGGAGCGTCATCGCCTGAGATTCCTGCCTTGATGTATCCTGATCCATTATCTATAACCACAACTGGGATTACGTCGTCCATTTTAATTAATATTATTTATAGATGTGGGTAAAGGGGATTTGTTTATATAATTAAATTTAAATATGAAGCTGAAGAGGTTTCTCTTGAGATACTACCCTCCTGGCATCATTCTAGAGTACATTCGCAGTAATGGAGAATAGGAGACTAAGTCTATTGATTTGTTAAATCTAAGCAATGAGTAAGGATAGCAATTTATCGATAGCACTGATGTAGATCAGCTGGTTGATGAAATTGTGATGGAGGAACCGATCATTTCAGAAAATAGAAAGCCATAACTAGCAGCATTGATTCGCAGTATCAACTAATTAAATTTAGAACTAATTGAAAAGATCGAATCAAAGAAGGAGCAATCATTTGAGTTGTTCAAGACTCTCAAAGCACACATGTTGCCTCTAACAAATTGCGCATTCAACAAGAACGGGGACAAGTAATGATTCCACTATGTAGATTCATCACAGGTAGTTATGATAGAACTTGTAAAGTATGGGACACTTTCACAGGAGAATAATTGGTCTCTTTGGAAGGTCATAAGAATGTCGTATATTGCATAGCGTTCAACAACCCCTTTGGGTAGTCTATAATCGTTATTTCCATAGGGATCGCGTTGTGACAGGCTCTTTTGATAAAACTGCTAAAATTTGGGATGCCACTTCAGGAAAGTGTCTATAGACCCTTGTTGGACATTAATATGAAATAGTTTGTATTTCCTTTGATCCTCATTCCTTACTTGTGGCAACAGGTTCAATGGATAAAACTGCAAGGTTATGGGATGTTGAAACAGGAAAATAAATAGCTAGATTGGATGGACATGAAGGTGAAATTGTCAGTTTGCATTTCAATTCTGATGGCGATAAATTGCTTACAGGTTCATTTGATAAAACTGCAATGGTAAGGCGTATTCATCACATCATAGATTTGGGATGTGAGATCTGGTGAATGTATACACATTTTAGATGAACACACAGGTGAGATTTCAAGTACTTAATTTGAATTTACAGGAGACTATTGCGCTACTGGTTCAATAGATAAGTAATCTAACTTATATATTTATATAGAACTTGTAAAATTTGGGATATCAAAACAGGAAAATGTATAGAAACACTTCGAGGACATTAAGATGAAGTACAAGATATCTGCTTCAATTCCACAGGTTTCTATTTTCATCTATCATCTCTAAGGAACCAGATTAGTCACAGTCTCAGCTGATGCAACTGGAAGACTATACAATGTAAATTCTGGATAATGTGTTGCCCAACTCTTAGGACACAAAGGGGAAATCTCTAAAGTTGCTTTCAATCCCTCGGGAAACAAAATCATTACTGCCAGTGCAGATAATACAGCTAGAATATTGTAAAATTCATCTTAATCTTTTTCAGTTCAGAAACTGGAGAATGTTTGTAAGTATTGGAAGGTCACACTGATGAAATATTTAGTTGTGCATTCAATTATGAAGGAGATATCATAATCACAGGATCTAAAGATAACACATGCAAAATTTGGAAGGAAACTAATCTGTAAGTTAAAAAATGACTGTTTCCATATATATATCTATATATATTCATCAAATATTCTATGGATGCGATAGGAATGTCTAATCCGTCGCATTTTCTCTGTATTAAAAATATTGTTAACTCGATTAAAATAGTAATAGATTTGATCTGTCATTTAAAGCTAACGTTGTGTTTGTTGGAAAAGATTCAATGAATTGAGTATTTTCTGATAAATATTCAAGCATATAATTAATTACATTATAAATGGATGACAATGTATAAGAGTCAGCTTACTTACTCAGCATTGCATATCTATTGTTGGGTTTGATTTTTATATTCCTGGCTTTATATAGCATACCTTGTTTATGGAAGGCTTGGAAATGTAGACAATTCTTCCCAAAAGTTTTTTATTTGTTTATATTGGCAATCTGCTGTGATCAAGCTACATACTAGTTACTCTATTTATATGAAGTATTTTGAACTTATTTCAAAGGTCATTACAGCAATAAAGAAAGAAAAAGATGATTAGTCATAAACAGAATCATTCCGCATTATATTCTTTCAAACTATCTATGTTCCAGATGCTATATTTTTTGTGATTTACTTCTCATTATTTTGGCAGTTCTTAATAATGATGCATCACGGTAGAATTAAAACTGGTAGCATTGATATTGGTAAAAAAAATCATTAATATCAGGAAAAAGGAACTGGAATCCAGAACAAGGAAATTCCAAAGTGCGTCTAATATTATACTTATACATCATAGGCTAAGCTATTGTGATATGGCAATTCATGGCTTAAGAATTATCACCCAAAGCAATAATGATATGTGATATAGCTGTTAATGCTTCTGTTCCAATAATTGTGATAATAATGGTTTTGTACCTAAATATTAAATTCTCTGGATCACCGTTTGTTTCAAACAGGTATGAAAAGAGTAACAATAAAATACAATAACTTTTATGGATATGGATTTTACTAAGAATTCCTTAATTGGCTGTTAATGTAATAGTTGTTGTTTACAATGATGATTTAATAGCTTTAATGGGTGGAAAATTAGAAGTAACCTTTATCGAATAGCTTTTATTGATTTTGTTTATAGTTGGTGATATTATTATTGTTTAAATTATTCCTGTTTTGATGGCAATGTCTAATAGTTTTTTGAGTGCATTACTGCTTGATCACATCAAAATAAATTAAATTATTAGTGTAGAAGCTTTTTCTGGTGATATGGATCAATAATAGTAGACGTAGGGGATAGTTCCAACGAAAAATACAACAAAAGATTACTCCTTATTTATTAACTTAAAGTTAAAGGACTTAGAAATCAATGATAGATAATTCTTTAGAAAATATAATGGGTTTGGAGAAATTAAAATTGCAACTTTGCAAAAAGACTCTTAGAAATATGCATTAAGAGTTGTGTAATTTAAAGAACTTAGCACTTTTTTAATTGACGAAACAAAATAAGAAATTTAAACGATCAATAACATTAGAAAGGGATATAAATTATTTTGGTTTGATTGTAATGAATCTAGTATTTATCTTTTATCTAAATTTTATCCAAATTCAAATTTAAATAACTTTATTCATAAAAATACAGATATTGGAAATGAACAAATAAAGGTTATTACTACCTCTTACACTAATAAATAACTATCAATTCGAGTTAATATTGCTACTGATCTGATTAAGGAAATCCAGAATTTGCATGACTAAAATATCATTCATGGACATCTAAACTCCAATAATGTTTTATTTACAGATAAATTTAAAATAAAAATTGTTGATTATGGACTAAGAGCTATTAAAAAATATGCTAGTTTGGTTAATGGATATTGCAACAAGAATGGATTTACGGCACCTGAATGTTTAAATGATAGAGGAAGTGTAGTTTCCTAGATGGCCATAAAGGAATCAGATATATATTCATTTGGAATGATTCTCTATCATTTATTTACAGAAACTGCACCCTTTTTTGTAAATATATATTTCCTATGTAGAATATGCCACAAAAAGACATAGTACAACTAGTTAAAGAATAGTAATCTAGGCCCAAAATTCCAGAATCATTTAATTCAAATATAGCAACTTTAATAAGATGTTGTTGGTAATAAGAACCATTCAAACGACCAAATTCCAGTTAGATTCTTTAGACCTTAAAACAAATATCAGAAAGCTTAGAATGAAAACTTATATATATATTTATTAATTTAATTATATTATAATTTATTCTCTTTGGAAAAATTAGTTTATCAATACAATATTATGTTATAATTATTTTCAATTCATAATGCCTCATTTCATAAAAGTCATGATGAATAAGCATTGTATTAATATGAATTTTGTATTTAATTTCAATTATTTATAAACCTAATTCAAACAATTGAAACAGAGAAATTTAACTTTTATTTTTCTCACATATCTTCATCTCCTGGTTATAGATTCGTTATTATGCTATTATTTTTCTAGGGTAATATTTCTAAAAAGCCCTCTCAAAGATTAATTTTATTGTAGCTTAATATAAAGTAAGTATGATAAATTTAGACTTTACTTTTAAAGTTTGTTTGCTTCTCCTTATATGATATTTTCCAAATTATAAGTTCAGATAAGCATGATGTTGAAGCAATACCAAATAATGAAAAACTTTAAATTTAACATTTTTCCTAATTCTTTCAGCTTTAAGAGTTTCCATAACTAATCGTAGTAATTGACTCAAATTGGATATTGTGTGTATTAATTTAATTTTATTGGATTATGAGCTTAGATTTTGTTTGTTTTTTTCGATTATAAATTAATGTAAATAAAAATTTCACAATTTAAATTAATTTTTTTTTTAAATTGATGAATTATCTATATGGAAAATAAATTATTAACATATTCAATTAAATGAAATTGCTCTCCGAATTTTCATTGCTGAATATCGGAAATCTTATCTGTTGTCTTGGTTTATCATTAATAGCTCCCTTTTATCCAACATATGCAGAAAAATTTGATGTATCAGGATCCTTATTAGGTCTAATTTTTGGTATTAATCCAATAGGAGGAATATTGTCTTCCTTAATTGTTGGAAAAATTCTAAATAAAGTAAGATTTTGTACTTATTTATATAAAGAACAACCAAGCCAATATTTTATCCTTAGGAATGCTTATTCAATCTATTGGAATGTTTTGTTATCCACTTTTAACATTTACGACTAATAGAACAATATTTATTACAATTTCTTTATTAGGAAGGTTTATAAGTGGATTTGTAAATATATTATAAAGATTATAGGGAGCATAAACATTTGTAACCCCGCTTTATGCCATTATTACATAGAGATATGCAGATTCAATCAATTAAAAAATGGCTACAACAGAATTTTTTTCCTCATTTGGTTATTTATGTGGTCCAGTAATCGGATCAGTCTTATATACACTAGGAGGATTTTCATTTCCATTTCTACTTTTTGCTTCCTTTTCTGTTGTCATAGCCATAATAATTAAATTACAATTTGAGAATTAGGAAAAAAAAGCCATTAATGAAATTAACGAACCTGTCATCTCTGATATATACGATATCGAAAGTCCATCAACAACACTATTTTAAAATGAGGAAACTGATGCATCAATTGGTTATTATGACCTTATCAAATATTTCCCCGTATCATCATCATTATTTGTGATGTTAGCATTATGTATCACTTTTACATTTTATTATCCAACTTATGCAATTTATTTTGAAGAGAATTTTAACATTCCCCCAGAACATGTAGGCTTTTACATGTCTGCAGTTTCATTAGCCTATAGTGTTGGAGCATTGACTGTATCAAGAATTACTGTGAATAAATCAAAAGCTATTTTTATAGGGATGGTTTTTGTGTCGATAGCATAATTTTTTATGGGTCCAGATCCACTAATGAATATCAGTCCCAAGATTTTCATAACTGTTAGTGCTTAAGCTACATTTGGATTTTTTTCTGCGCCACCTTATATTATGGCTCTCCCTAAAATTACAGAAGAATTATAAGCGAAATTTCAAAAGTCAGATCACGATAAATGTAACTCCTTAGCATCTGGTTTATTTAATGCGGTGATATCAACTGGAGATTTTTTAGGTCCAGTATTTTCAGGAGTTTTGGATGAGTTCTTTTCCTTTCAAAGGTCATGCAGTTATTTAGGTTTATATTTAGTTGCAACAACTTTTCTATTTCTTCCAAATCTATTTAATTCCAAGAAAATTAAGTAAATTTAAATTAAATCTTATAAAGAATATTTATGATGTAATAATTTCATTTGTTTATGATTTCTATATATTAATCAATATAAATTGTTCTCAAATATAAGTAATTTGAAAGAGATCAAAAGTAGATACCAATAGTAGTATATTTATGATTGAATAAATATAGAGATTTTCAAACATAAAACCTATTTTCTAACTAATACAATGAAGCTAGGAGAATGCCAATACAAAAATTTAAAGAATCAATTGAACAAAAGAGACAAATTTCTTGCAAATCTAGTATATCTAAATGATACAATATTCATTCAAAAGAACAGTTTAGTTAGTTTATGAAATTATAAAAGACATCAGTGTTCTGGAATATTAATACTATCTAACATTATTTATAATCCAATTGGATAAGAGTCACCAAGCTTGAATTGAAGATCTTTAAAACAAAATTTTTTTATTTGTATATTTTTTGATCTTATTTGCTAATGAGTTATTATTTTCATTTTTTTTTACTCTGATCCTTATTATTTAAATAACAAATATCACCAAAGGAAACAAATTGAACAATAATAGACAATAATTCCTTTGGTTATGATTGGAAATCAACATGATAAATTAATTTATTATTAAATTTAATATGAGTAAATAACCAGAGTATATACTTGACTCATATAAAGTGCCATATTATTTATAAGATTCATGCGTAGATGAATACGTGTACTACCAATAATGTCTAAGACACAATCCCAGATTTTTTGAAAACAAATTGATACATTCATTGCCATTTGCAAGTGCTCTAAGTAATTGTGCAAAAAAGTAGCAAATATTTGTGAGAGTAAATAAAACCTTTAATATTTTAGTGTCAAGAATACAGGGAAAGAGAATTGTTTGAAGAAATGCGAAAGATTTATGTAGAAAGTGTAAGAAAAGGAGAAGAAAGATGAATTATTGTTTAATAATACAAAAAAAAATAAAAAATTCGTCAGCTACAGGATTTGAACCTGTGCGGGTAAACCCAGCGGATTTCGAGTCCGCCTCCTTAACCACTCGGACAAACTGACAACTTCTAATTAATAATCCATACATTAATATATTTATATTACGAAATATAATATGAAGAGATTTCATAATCATTTCTTAGCTCCTTCAAATAAGAACATGAACAATTAAAATGATCATATGGATAATTTTATTTATTTCAAAATTGTTTGACAATGGATGTTGAAAAATATGGAGGTAGTATATGGATAATTAGAGTTTAAAAATTTGCCTAAAAATAAAATAAACTAAAGAGGCTAATTAAAGGAGGTTAATACGTTAGCTGAATATTTTAATTAAGCTAATTTTATTAAGAGTTATTTAAGATTGATTTAAATTTTATTCGTCATAAAGGTGTCAAGAAGGAAAATAGTTGAAGTATAATCAACATTTAATGAAGAAAGAATTGCATAAAAAATCCACTCTATCTATTGATGTTTAAAATGTATTACAAGATATTAAGAGACAAATGATTCATAAATGTAATTTATACTTAATCATTCTTCATCAAAATCATTATCAACATCATCTGGCACATCTTCAGGTATTTTTGGTAAGGGATGCTCTTCATCATATTTAAGTTCCCATTCTTCTCTATTTGGTGGTTCTTGGTCTTCTTATTATTGGATAGAATTCTTATACTCTTCAAACTTTTATTCTTTCTCCTAAAGAAAGAAATTGACAAATAAATTACTTCTTTGATTTTTGCAACTTACTCAGTTGTTTCCTAAATCAATTTTCTAAGATTGGCAATCTTTTCTCTTCTGATTTCAATATCTAGAACTCTTAATTTGATGATGTACTGCATCCATTTCAAAATTTTAGCATAACAAACATTGTACTCTTCTACTTGTTCAACTGTGAATTTGCTGATTCTCTTTTAAATTCTATTCAATTTAGCATGTTTTGGCACTTCTTCAGTTCTAGCTCCTCTATATTCATAATCAAGTATTTTTTGAATCAAGTCTTCACAAATGTAATGTTTGACTCCAGTCCAATCAAGTTGATTAGTACCCTTTTCCAGTAGATTCTCTTTATTATAATTTAGGAATAGCATTAAAGCCAATAATAGACCAGGATATTTAAGTACTCTGACTTGTTTCAAAGAAAACAATTCTTATTGCAATTGTTGAATTTATTAAGCAACGGTGTTAGCTCTAATAGATAGCAATGCAAATTAATGTTCCTTTTCTCTTTCCTTTAAATCCTCATACTAAGATTGTTAAGATTCCACAGCCTATTCTTCTTAAACTGTCAACGTTTCTGATCTCTCCTTAACTCCTTACTCTTAATAAGCAATCATATGATCTATGTCTTCTGACAATAATTTGCTCTCCATTTAATTCCAACTTTATGCAAACAAATTCACATAATCCTCAAAGTATTATCTATCTTGCTAACTGATTTCAACATCTTTGCCCAAAGTATCAAAACATACAACGAATTATCGTTTTTAAGATTGGAATGGTGCTTCACTCTCATCTTGCCAATTGGCTAAATATTGATCTAATTCTTCTTGAATGGGAGTGGGATCTTGTTCAGTCTCTGTGGCTTCTTTGAGTCTAGCATTGAATTCATTAATTTTATTTTCCTTCTCTAATTTCTTTTCCACATCTGCTTTTTTGAATCTCAATCTCTCTTCAATACCTGCATCTAATGACGCTGGAAACAAGCACGATTAATAAATAAGTGGAATTGCTAAGAATGCCCCTAACTTTTTCCATTTAAAATAGATTAGTCTCTACTCTTTAGTCACATCTGGGATGTAAATTATGGGAGATTAAGGCTGTTGTCCTTCTTCTGGAGGTGGAATTTCTCTAAATACTTCACCAGTTATTCCTACTTCATTTAGAGGGAGGGTTTGACCAATCATGAAATTATGATCATCGTTGGCTCCTATATATTTAATCAATTTTGGTTATTCTGAATCAAGATGAGCATTTTCATCATCATCATTTTCATTAATTTATTTATTTGGGAAATCAACATATCCTACATAGACTCCTGTAAGACCCTTCTTTTGGAGATGATTGCAAAAGTCTTTGACCAATAATTTTTAGTGGAATTCATGGGTTTTGATAATATTTTGAAATTCCAATTCCTTCAGATTTTCTTCATCTTGTAACTGTTTCTCTCTGCGATCTTTCTCTTCTTAAACCTCTTATTCCTTCTTCTGTTGCTCTCTAAATTATTTCTATTAATTACATTAAAGCCTCCTTATAAGTAATGTGATCTTGCATTGACCCTCTATTGGACTCTGTTCGATTATGATTCAACAACCACTTTGCCAAATACTCAATTGGGAATTGCGGTTTCACTCGATATAACTCAGCCAACCCTTTTGTAATGACCTTCCCGATGCGCTCAGACTTTAAATAAGCCATATCTATTTTATCTGTTTCAGGTATCAAGTTCATTAAATAATATAATAAATCAAACAAAACATCCATAAATCCATTTCCCTTGTAATATTACACACTCATCTTGAGATAACGAACCCACTCCATGAAAGGCATCCAAAGCAAACCCTCCAACGAACTTAAACTCTTCTCCCTTGCAATTAAAATTCATTACTCCTTGACCATGAAATTATCCATTTCTAAATTCTCCCTCATAAGAAGTGAATTGATGTTAAACTAATTTAAACTATTTAAAGTTCAACAATTTAAATTCATCCTCTTAGTAATCTTGATTCACAAATCTTCCTCTTCCTGAAAATTGATCATTCTACCATTAACCTTAATATACTATATTCTAATAAAAGTCTTTCAAAGTTCCATTGCCCTGTCTCATTCCATTAACCCAGTCACCCTCATAAACAAATCCATTTTCATATACTTTTCTACCTCTCCCATTCTAAACATCCTCTCTGATGGTTATGTTGGATTTCTTGAATTTCCCCACTGATGGTGTTTTACTATAAGTTCTGTGATGACAAATCATCTTGTCTTGCAACCTCGAACTATCAATTGGAGAATGGGTAGTGTGAATTGTATGTTTAACAGAATTCATATAAGATTGCAATGTATGTTAACTTATACAATTAGATTACTTATTGGATCTTGTGGGTCCACTTAAGTAATATGAATATGATTCTACTGAATCGGTTTCTGTCTTTTTAAGTTGGGATCTTAATTAGTCATTCTTTTCCATTATATGAGCTATCTTTTTTTCTAAAAAACTCAATTTGCTTATAGTTTCATCAAGCATGTCTTCTTACTTGCTCTTCTTTCTCTTAAAATAGGTAATTTATGAAGTTGGAGATTTTGGCATAGTAGAAGGTGGCAAATTATGAACAACAGCTATTTTATTATCAATGCATCTAAATGGACTTTGTGAGGTGCTTGGTGAATGAACTCGCAAGAGACGAGTAGTTTGCAATCTGCTAGGTGTTTTACTAGTGATATTAAGGTGATTTGGTCTTCTGTTCTCTTTTGAATATTGTTTCATCAGTTAATTTTTATATATTATTGTCTACTTATAGAAAAAATGTATAATTAATTAATCAATTTTTCAGTCGAAGCATCATATGCCTTTTTACAGAGTAGAAGGATGGAGGCACATTAGGTTTAGGAGGTCTGGTCGATTTTTAAGACTCTATAATACTATTAATGTTTTTAGATAGATCCGTTATTAGTGGTTCTTCTGATTTCTTTGGAGCCAAGAAATGCTATGGTTTGACTTTCAATCCTAGTTGTTCCAAATTAGTTTAGGTATTTAATTTATTCTTCACATTGATACCCATCTATTGTAATAAAGGAGGTGTTGTTTGATGGGATTTGGATTGCAACTTTTTTTGATCCTTAATTTACTTGTTTATGGTAATATTGCTTCGTAATCTAGTGTGCTATTTAAACACATTGTAATTTGATGTATTAAAGGATTGAATAGGAAATTAGATGTCTTCTTCTGTGACTTCCAAGTTTGCAGTAGATGGTCTCTATAAAGTGGTATGCATTAATTATTATAATGGTTGGAATTAATTAAGATTGTAATCCTCTTAAAATACAAGGGTGGCTGAATTCTGTCCAGTTGCAAAGTTGGTGATGTAATTAGTTATTTTGGTAGACTTTTTGGATTATGAATTAGATGAGACTTTTTTGATGATTGAATTCTGGGCAGATCTGGAAGGATTATTAAACTTCTTTTCACTTTTTTGAATGCTGAGCAGAATGGATTATTGTGAAGATTACTATTATTATTATTATATTCTGGGACTAAATCTTTATTCTATTTTTGATTTTGAAACAGGTTGCAAGATAGAAATCATTGGTTTTTCTTTGTATCTCGATTTCGTTAAGTCTTCTGACAGTAATAATTATTATTTTATGTCTTCCAAATAAGTTTCACTTCCATCATCATCAGATGAATCAGATTCTTTCTCTGATACTGATATGTTCATTTTATCAGCATCTTGTTTAAGTTCATCAAATAGATTAGCAAACTTAGTATTTTGAAATTATTAATAACATTAATCTTCTTAATAACCAGTGAAACTTCTTTTTTTGTTGAATGATGAATTTTTTAGTTATCGATTTGATCTTTTAGTCTCATCATTTTTTTGATTGTATATGACATCCATCTCACTTTGCATCTCAACTAATTCAGTCAATGCCTCTCCTATTATCCATCCCATCTATATCCAGTGCTTGCATGTAAATTCAAAGGTCTAAGTTGAATTATAATAACTCCCATTGGATGATTCTATTGTAAAACAATTTACTATGTCATACAAGTCTAAAAACACTCCTCTGGCAGTTGACTTCTTCGATTGACTTATTCTGAATATTGAAGAATAGTATCGAAACATTTCTGTCTTCTAACCCAATAGTTTAGCTAACACTCTACACTTATAATAATTGTAATTCCACAATGGATATTCAGGACCGTAAAGAAATACATTCTTTTTTACTTATATATTTGTTATTCTTACCAGAATGACCATGCAGATCAATGAATCCTATGAGATTGTTCCCAAATATACTATGCTACTCTTTCACTAATCTTTTCATTGCCCATACTGTAGGAAACAGCATCTGATCTGTCAACTTAAACCTGCGATTCAAATCTTTACCTGCTATCCCTGTTCTATAGTTTCCCAAAATCACTCCATCAGGATTCATCATAGGTACAACCTTTATTACACACCTATTTCATAATCAATAATCAGTACTTCTTGATCAGTTTCAATCCCTACTGACTAGACAGGAATTCTAATAATCCTTACATAACCCAAGAACCATTCGATTCACCAGGGTGGATTCGAGCTTGAATTATCATACATTTTTGGTTCTAATAATTATTCCCATTGCTGAATGTGTAAAGTGGTAATTGTATACCACTTAATGATTCACAAAATACTGTTTTTTCAACATGGTTACAGTTTTTTTGCATGTTCCAACAAAATTCAAGCAATTATGTATATGTATATGGCACACAATAAGCAACCTTTATAAGTTCATTATCTCCATTGCAAACTAATTTAAAAGACAAGCAATTATAATGTTAATGATGATGAGTTTTATATTGCATTTATTCTCCTCCCTACAACCATTCTGGATTTGTTGATCTCCATAAATACGGTTTCATTCCTCTTTCATAAAGAGTACGTGATTTGCGAAAATTACACACATTTAATTGAATAGTTTCAGCTTTCTTCATTCCTGTGATTTCAAAGTTGTACCATGAGGTATGTCCTTTAGTGTTACCATCTACTCTCATATACAAATCGTATTCTGTTTCAGAACACTTGACTACAACATCTAAATTACCACTCTCAAAAGTTGAATTGAAAATGATTCTACTGCTCAGGTTGGGATTCATGCCTAGAAATGGTAATTGGGGTTTTCTTTGCAATATTTTAATTTATTTGAAAGGATAGGATGAGCCATTTGAGTATTATTTATGCATCTGCCCAGTGTCTTCTGGTCTGAATCCAAGATAAACTAATTGATTATTGTGTAATGCTTTGGCTATGATTGAGTCGTTTAAGTGATTGGCAAAGTTGAGTGTGAGTAATTTACTATAGTCAACTTTTGGAGCCCATCCAAGAAGCATGTCATTCTCCAGGCTGAAGCTATGATCTGTAAGAGTGATGGCCTTAGGAATTTGATTAAGGAACGGTTGGATGTTCAAATCAACATCCTAATTTAACATACTATAATAAAAATATGAGGAACTGTCAAAATTGATTCAATCATGAACTAAGGTATATTATCATATTTTAACGATTCAACATTAGAAAACATCCCATATGATTACAGGAACGAGAAATAATCTTTATTATTACGTGTAAGGATAGAGGAGAGTAATGTATATGTGAAGTATGTTCAATAATCCTTAATGCCTATTTGAGTTTCAAAAGAACTCAGATTTTCATAAGCATGAAGACTCATATTTGATTATTTAGTGTATCCATTTTGCAAGATTTGTAGTGGTCTTGACACTTTAAAAATATGTTAGTAGACAGATCCAACTAAAATATTATTTTCAAAAAAGGAATAATCTTAAACTTATAAGATCTAAATTATTATAATGTTAACTATAAACTAAAATAATGACATTGACAAAATTTATTGAAATAACTTTAAAATATGAATTTTGCGGCTATTAGTTTCCTCCCTTGTATTAGATGGACAGAACTTTTAATCTCACCAAATTGCATTAAGTTTAAATTAGGCACAAAAAAAAATTGAACATAGGCAGTAATTCTTAAGTTGATATCGATATTAGGTACGAATTAAAATATGTAAAATTTCACGGAGTTAAGTTAATCTAATCAATTTAATCCAATTTGATATATAAAATAGTATCCAATTCAACCAATAGTTTAGCGATATCATTTAGAAACATTTTCATCTTATTCAACAAAAGAACTTTAATAACTTTAATTTATAAATTAATTAATTGTATTATATTATTCAATTATAAATATCAATGATTACAAAATAATCAAACATTGATTGATTTTTTAAATTGCTCTTTGTTCTTTAAAAAATATTCAATCCTAAATATATATAATTATATTACGTTTAATTACAAATAGGGCATCTTACTAATTTTGTATTAATTCTTACCCAATCTTCAAAACAATCTAAATGAAAAGTATGTCCGCAGAATATCTAAATGATATCCTGCTATATTTAGTATTTCTCAATACAGAAAGGACACTTGTCTTCATCATATTTTAGAATCTATTATGAAAATCTCTCCTTTACTATTACTTTGTCCTTAATCATCGACTCTATTACTATGCAGAGACTGTCATTATCTAATCTCTACTGATTATTTTGAAGAGATAACTAAATTAAATAATTCATTCTTTTATTTGCTAAATAAATGATAGTTCCAAAAAGCATTATGGTTAAACTCAACCAACCTACTAGCTTCTAAATTGGATAAATTTCTGAATCTATTAAAGAATCTGGTGACTTGATTGTGATTGTTAGATCATTCACTTTTATATCCTCCAAAATTACGAAAGTTATTCTAAAATAATATCCTTTAAATTAAAAAACAGAGTTAAAATGATTAATCAATATTTCATCACATAATTATATCAAATCATTTCCTAAGCATATACTTTGTTAAATAAAATTCACGTTTGATAATTATTCTACTTATAAACTAAAATCCAAATTAAATTCTTATAAAATAGTTGCATCATGAAATAATGTAAATACCGTACCTTTTGAAACATTCCCATAGTAAGTTTAATTAAACTCTATTTCTTAGCCACACTTCAACCTTTTACTAACAAACCATTTTGAGCTTTCCTTCACTTAATTTAAGTCTAATCCCTCGTAACTCTATTGAGTCTAACAAATATCATCTATCCACTCACAACCAGTTTAATACATACAAGCATAACAACTATTAAATCTATTGCAACCATGTAAAAAATTATTATACAAAGATTCAAATATACACTCCGATTTATAGGGTAATAAGGAAATATTCAAAGGTTCATATATTAGATCACAAGGCATTGTACACTCTTTTGTTACTTTAACATCAGATTCATCTGAGTATGATTAACTTTTTGTATCATATGATTATTAATACTTGATAGATTATAAATTCATTTAAGGTAACTCCTCGATAGCATATTAACAAAATTAAAATTAGTCCATTATTATATTTTTAATATGGACTTCTACTATTTCAAATTGATCATAAATTAATATCAATTTAGTTTCGTCTAAAAGAAAAGCAATTTTAGAATATTACAAATCGATCTTTTGAATTAATCTCACAGATTTTGATTAATATTAATATTGAGTTTCTTCAATAATAAATATTTTAGTGTAGTTCATATTTTGTTACAATATGTAATTAGAATCTGTTCCATCAAAATTAGTTATCATTTATAGAGGTTGCTAATCAAACCAATATATTTCTTAAATTTCATATAAAGTCTCACCTATGCTAAATAGTACTTAAAATTGCTCATATGTGATGATTATGTAACCTGATTTCCACACTTTCCACTTAAAAGGAACTTTATTTTCAGATAAAGAGTATGTAGATGCCTCTCTGAATTAGTCATCAAATAGAGAGTATTCAAACAATTAGATCTGATTCTACTTCAATACAATTAACAATAGTGCATTTCTTACTTTGTTATAATATTATGAATATCCAAAAATGCTTCTATCATCTTCTGAATTGAATTTGTATGAAATACTTTAAAACTAATTAACATTCCCAGGATAAATTGGATGCATTTCGATCAAGTAATCTTGTTTACCTTATCTTTTTAAGAGCGATACCATCACACAGATTGAATCTATTTATGTGAGTTCATAAAACATTAGAGTATTTTCCTTCTTAATCAAATTTGAATGTTAAGTATATAGAGTCCTTCTTATTTCTAAGGTTTTCTATTCTTCAGTTGTGATGAGTTGGCAAATTACATAGTTGCTTAATTAAATTTCACCATTTCTTTCAAAAGAATAAATGCCAATCTATTATATAAACCATCTAATATCTACTTATTTGTAAGTGAGTTCTAATTTTGGAACAAAAACATAATGCTAAATACATTGGAATAGGTAGTGATCCGAATTTGCACCAGAGTAAGAGCATTCTTTAAAAATTTGATTCTCCACACTACCATTTGATCTCGAATATAGGTGAGAACCAAATACTAACTCAATAAATATTATGTAGAAATGCATGAAAAAATTAATTGTTTTTGATTTAAATGAATTAAGAACTTTATAATAAACTAAAATACTTGGTGAACAAATTCCATATAATATCCTGATAAATTTTTATAATTTTATAGAAAATACATATAATTGTATAAAATTGATCATTAACGAACTGTCATCTATTATTTCCACTATTTAAACTATGCTATAGGTGATTGATCTTCTTCGTCCGAGGATTCCTTAAATTTTACTTCCTTGTTGATCATATCTAAGTATGAAATTGATCTATCTCTATTTCCAAATGTATCGAGAGCATATTAATCCTTATTTGAAGGGTTACTTTTCTTCACCTTCTATTAGAATTAAGCTTTGTAAGATGTATTTTATTGAGACTGTTGCTTCAATTAATTTATGCATTAATTAGATTTGGTATCTTTCTTTTCATGATTTTCTTTATTTTATTGTATACTGTCTTTGGTTTTATTTAATTGTCTTCCGTATTTATTTTGTTTCTCTTTTTCATCCTATAAGGATTGATCAGTAATGGCACTTTAACAAGAAATGTTAAATTGAGGTAACATATATTCTTGAGAATATCTTAATTCTTCTTATTAATGAACTTCTGATTGTAATTATTTGACTTATTATTGCAATTCTTAATTTTACTATCTCAAAGTTTGCTTCTCCTATTTGAATTTTGTGATTTGCTTATGTATTTCTGTTAGATGATTTTATAGTTCTTCAATAAAGTTTTAATTTTCATTCAATTACTTCATCAAGTTTGAGATTTCTTTTTCATGTTTTGATTCAAGTTCTTTCTCCTTGATATCATATTATTCTTCAAAGTACTTTTACATTTCTTCAATCACAACCTATTCATTGTTTGTTAATAATTATTGTTCCAATATAGTAATCTATTAATTTTATTAAACCAATTTCTTTTCCAATTCATTAAATTTAACCATTAAATCCTGGTTCTCTTTCTCTTTTTGCTAAATCAAACTCTCCCTTTCCTTTAGTTATTCATCATAACTTTATTTGGTCATCTCTAATTAAGCTTAATTCTCATCTAATTATAATTCCATTTATTCAATCTAACTCTTTTATTAGTTAAGTATATTAGTCATCTAATTATTCTGTGTATTAACAATATTCAATTATTTCTAGAACTCGTTTCTAAAACTCAGACTTAATAAATATACTTTTATGCATTAAGACATTTCTCTATTGTACTCTTCTCTCTGGAGGATAGGTTGTTTGCTTCAGCAATCAGTATCTCATACTTCTCTGCTATTTGCATTTTCTCTCTTTCTAATTAATCAACTGTATGTTTCATCTTCTCTATTTGAGTAATCCTTTCTTATAAAATCTATTGATGCTCATATAAATACTTAATTCAATTTTGAATTCTCTCCTAATATTAAATTTATCTTCTGTTCATATTCCATAACTCTTTTTTCTTATAACTTTTCTTTTTCCATTCTTCTCGAAGATTCTAATTGATCGTCCTTGTGTAATAGTTTGTTCTTAATTATATGATAATCAAATACTTCAATCTCTAATTATCTTAATAATTTGTTTAAATTCATAATCTCATTATCCTTTTTGTTAAGAATTTATGCAAACTTATCTTATTACTCTAAAAATTGGGACGATTTATCCACATCACTAATCCGTTTATTCTTCTCTATCTCATCCATTAACATTCTTTTCAATTCAATGTTCTCAGCCAACTATTCTTCAAGTTAAGTTCTATAATCCTCAAGGTCATATTTATTATCTCGATCGCAAGCAAATGAAACCATTGAAGTTTTTAAAGAGGCTTCTGATCTGTTAGTAACATCTAATGGTTTCAAGACTTCCCTATTTGATAATTAGAATTGCTTCTCTTCACTATCTATGTAGTATTTGTTCATAAGTTCTTTTAACGAATAAATATTTAATAATATGATGTATAAAAATTTAATGGATATTTGATAAAAACTATAGGTGAAAATAACGTTTAAAATATCTGATTACTAACACTAAGCTTATATCTTAAGAGAAATGCTCATCTCCAACACTATTATACATTTAAAAGTTTATTAATTAAATAGACGAATATTAGATTAATCAAATTATTAAATTAATATTTTCTAAGTAATTGGATGACATAATCATTAATTTCAGAATTCGCAATTTCTATTGCAATCCTTTTGTTATTGATTTTTTTAATGTAATATTATTTCTTCCAATATTTTAGTGATATCGAAAAATCGCCTAAAAAATGGTGAATGGATTATTCAAATTGTGATTTGATTAGACACAAATTATGATTAATATTTATGAGAAAATATAGACAGAGAAATCTATAGACCTCCTCTTTTATATACCCTTTTAAATCCGCAAAAAACATAAATATATAAAAAGTAAATTAAGATATTAATAATTAAAATATATATAAGATAGTGTTTTATTTTTCAATGACATATTTTCTTCATCAAAGTTATTTGCTATTCTAAAATTTACTCAACTAAGCTATATTCTTTTTATTTTTCCTACCTAAGTTCTTCTTCAAGTACTTTTTGATCCATTATTTAATTTACATCCTCTTTTTAAGATTAGATGTGCTACAGGAAGTGCTATAATTATCGGTTTAGCTTTTATTTGAATTCCTAATCTCTGGAGATTTGCTCGCTTTTGATACCTTTTTGAATTTAAACAATCTATTTTAGCAAATCAATTTGTCTATCATAATCTAAAGTTGATTGAAAATATATATACCTTTAAGAGATTGTTTGATAATTCCTTGTTTTCTGAATTTGTTTAAAATTGCTTTAGCGGTCGAAAAGTTAATCTTACAAATTTAAGCAGAGGCTCTTATAGTCTTGTTATCACATAATACAAGTTTGAGAAATTCTATTCTACAGGCAATCTTTTCTTTATTCTCTTTGATGCAATTCTTTTTTTAGAAATTCTCAATTTACTTCGCTTACAACATTGATATATTAAAAAATATTAAATTAGTATTCTGAAATAGAATGACTTATTAGGAATGAATTAGAATTATAGAAACAATTAAATTCTTCCCATAGATATCGAAGTATATTGCCTCTTAAAACTAATAATTGTTATCAGGTTTAAATGATAAGAAAATTATTACTAGGAATTATTTAAACTATATTTTTGAATTTAAGAACTTACTGGATAGAATTGAAATTCTAAATATATAAAGAAGAATAAGCTTTTAACATGCATTAGAACATAATATCATTAGGTATATGAAACTTTTAAGTTTATTTTTGATTGAATATCAA
Source organism: Paramecium octaurelia (assembly GCA_905182995.1). NCBI lineage: Eukaryota > Ciliophora > Oligohymenophorea > Peniculida > Parameciidae > Paramecium > Paramecium octaurelia. The sequence continues at coordinate 249,816 of CAJJDP010000055.1, forward strand.
ATAATGTAAACTTTCTAATTTATTCTCACGATTTTAGGGTAAATACTACATTTTTTAATTATATTGTTATGTTATTTTTTTAACATCCCAATCATGTTCAAATATATTAGTCATCTTATTTTTATCCTTAAAATATAAACAAATTGCCACCATATTGCACTCCATAAGTTTTTATAATATTTTTGTAAACTTATTTACTTATAAATTATTTAAGGCTTTAAATAATTACTAGGCTTGAAGAGTTATCTGTTGTTCAATTCGTTCTATTTTAACTTCTTTATTAATTAATTTTACCTTCTTTTATTCCTTATTTTGAGTTAAAAGTCATTCCATTTTAACTGATCTTTCAATAATTATTATCCTTTTAATAAAATAAATTGTAAATTATACTCCCTTTTCAAACGAAACCTATGCTTTTTTCATTTTACCATTTATTCAGATTATCTAATTAAGGATTGGTTTGTGGTTTATTATAAAATTATTTTCTAACTAAAAAGAAACTTTCCTCATACTCAGCACTGTTTTATCTTCCATTTATTATAAATTTATGTACATCCTTGCAAATTATGATTTCATAATTGATTACATAATTGTGCTTCTTTAAATGCCAAAAATTATCTATAAGGAGATTTTAATTATAATCCTACATCTACTTCAGCAATAGTTTAATTTTCATCATTTATTTGTTTTTAAACACTATATAGATATATCTATCTTTATCCTAAAGAATAGATCAAAATCTTTTAAGTGAATATTTAATTTACTAGGAATCTGGCCCTATAAAATTTGAATTCTGAAATTAAACTTAGAAGGTTTATAAGATAAAATTAAATATCCACAAAATATAGTTATATTAAAAATTAGATTATAAATTGAAGATCTTAAATATCAAATAGATTATCTATGGAATTAATTCAAACAAAATAAAATAGATATCCATAACTTTTATATATGAATCAATAATTTTGTATTTCTTATTAAGTAAGTTGTTGTGATTGTAACTGTTTATGCTGTTGATTCTATTAATAATTATAAAAATTATAATACTTTTATATGATTTAATCTAGAATTTTCACTGGCTAGCAAAGCTAATTTGTTTTCTAATTCTATAATTTTTTTATCTTTCTCAAAATCATTGCTCATTCCATAACTGTGATTGGCACTTCGAACTGAATTCTGCTTGCCTGACTATTAAAGTTGTTCCTAGAGTTGATTATATTCAATATCCTATGATTTTATTTTTTCCACTAAGATTTGAATTTCTTCTAACATCTCTTAATTTTATTATTAGAGCTCAACAAATTATTGGCTTCTTTGTGATGAGCGATTGGGAATTGCATTCAGAATCAGCAAATTTATCATTTATTCCAATGTTTAATCGCTCTAATAACATAATTATAAAGCATACATAAATAGGAAATTCTTATAAAATCATTTATCGATATTAATTTTCTGTATCCTTTTATGGTAATTTGGAGTTTCTAAGATTTAATTCTAATTATTTATTTTTCTAATTGGTTAATTATATAATTACTTATTATTCTTGCTTATAATTTTCAATCATATCAGCTAAGTCATTTTCTGAGTCTTATAACTTTAAATTCAACTCATCTAATTGTGTGGTTAATTTTTAGATTCTTAATTCAAGTATTTTGTTTTCCTATTGAATGTTGAGATTATTAATTGTGATATTTGGATTTAATGATAAATTCTGATTTATTCTTAGGATCGCAAGTTCATTTTAGTAGTTGTCTGATTAATATTTCAATTTACTATTCTCATCCTCTAATAACTTTATTTCTTGATCCTAATCCTCATAGCCCTTTTATAAAATCTTAAATTATTCTTCCAACGAATTAATTAATCTCTATTTTTCTTCGATTTCCTTATCATAGAACTTAACCAAATTATTTGACTGATCCTTCTCACTTCGACTATAATCTCTTTAAGAATTTGATAATTACTACTAAAGCTCTATAATTTTATCTTTTAGAGCTCTCTTTTTCTACTTTTACCTTTACTCATATTCATTATTTTATAATAAATTAACTTATCTTTGCAGATTTCTATTTTATTCTTCTGAGTCTCTTAAGCTTTTCTACAGTTATTGTAAGTTTTTTTATAATACTTTTATTTAGTCCATCTGCTTATCAGACGCAGTAGAATTTTCATTTCTTCCTTGCTTAGATTAGCTTTAAAGTTTTTCAATTTGTCGTTTATAGTTTTATTGTTCATTTTAATTAGTGTTTTATTCTGATGTTATTTATTATTTTAATATTATTATTTCTTACTTTTATATTTCATTTTATTAAGTTAGTTGTCTGATTTTTTTTCTTAATTCATTAGATTGATCAAATTTTGACTTCTATCCATCACCCTTAAGCGTTTCATTCTCATTAATCAATTAGTCGATAGTCTACTTTAATTCGGCTATTTCATTTTACTCTAATGTTGAATCCTAATTGATACCATTCAGTTAATTCTACAAAAATCTGATTTAATTTTGATAATTTCCTTATTAATCCTATAATTATTTTAACTAAGTTGATAATTTTCTAATTTCATCCTAATCCTATTGTCTGATATTATTCAATTGGCTAATCTATTTTAATAGTTATTGATTCAATTGATTAGCTGATTCTAACTTTTCGTTTGCTTATTGATTGTAGGTATTAATATCCTTTTATTAATTAAATATTTATTATGATAATTATTAATTTTATTTTTAAAGCTTTTCATTTTAAACAGTTTAATCTTAAGACTATAAAGTTAATTGACCAAGTTTATTCTATAAATCTTTTAAGTCCTTTTTTGACATGCTTAACTAATCACTCAATTATTATTGTCGTTAATTATGCTCTTCTGATAGTTTTTTGATTTCATTCTCTTGTCTAAATTATAAATATTTAACCTTTTCATCATATTCATTTAGTTGTTTTTCTAATTGAAAATGAGAAGATGAAAACATTTAAACTTAACTAGTCAACTTGATATTTTATTCATGCAATTATTAGATCTCTTCTGGTTGATGGAAGGTAACAGTAGATTCATAATTTATAGACTCTTTTTCTTAGTATTACTTAATCTCATCCTCCAAATGAGTAATTCTATTTTACAATGTTTTAGCTTATTTATCATACAATACTAATTGGTGTTGTAACTCTTTATTCATTTAATTTGTTTTATTTTCTTTTTCCTGTATTGCTTCATATAAGTGTTTAAATTTCAATTCTTAAGAGGCTGTCAAATTTGTCACAGATTGATTGTCTTTGAATTTTACATTCTGCAACTCGATTTCCATTTGATGTAACTAACTTTTAAGTTAATTGTTTTCATTCACAATAGTCACCTATAACTCTTGATAATAATTTTATTATTGTAAAAAGTCCTGTTATTGTCTCTATATCTCAAATTCACGTTCTCTTAATTGTTAACCCATCTTTAGTATTTATTATTTATTCTCTTAATTTTGTTTGTTTAATTGATCTACTTAATCCAATAGATCAACAGAATTATTATGAAATGTTGATATCTATCTTCTTACACTATTCTGATAATCTATCATCTTCTACTCATGTTCTAACTTCACCTATTCTTAATCATTTATCAATTAATCAATTTATTCATTTAGTTATTCATTTATTAATTAGTACTATGTAATCTTTTATCTAAGATCATTCATCTCTCTAACATTATTCTAAAGCTATGATTCAAAGAAATTCTTCCTATACGTTATTTCTTCATTTATTTTTGACTTTTCTTATAATTCTTTCTCTAATTCATTTATTCTCTAAGTTGAAGAAAATGTAGTTTAGTATTATGATTATTTTTCAATTTTTTTCTATTATTGTTCTATCAGAATTTATAATTCTTACATTTAATTCTAAACAGGCATATACATTTATTGTAAAGATTATATTTATAAATTTAGACTTCGAATCTCTGCATTTTATTATTCAGTTTATTATTAGAGATTTTTATTTTGAAGAATTTTTTCTTGCAATTTAGAATTTAAATCATTAATTTATTTATCAGCTACTAATTAATTATTCTTAGCATCTTCCTCAGAACATTGCGATTTATTTAATTTTTATAAGTTTTGCAAAGAAATATTTAATAATTTAACTTAAGATTGCAATTACTATTTTTCTCTTTCTAAAAATACTTATTATTTTTCATGTTAAGCTTACTGTTCTTGTAATTGTTATTTCAACTATTAATATGTCCTTTCTAATTAGTTGACCTTTATAGCATAATCTTCATTTCTTACCAACAGCTTGTTACTATCTATTATTATCTTATTTTATTCCTATTCTAACTATCTTTTCTCATTTTCCAAATTATCTATTTTATCAAGATATAAGTATAATTATTTCTATTATTCCTCATATTTCTTCTCTATTCCATTTTTCTTTTCTTATTAGTTTTCATAATTCGAAATTAATTAATTTTATTCTTAAATTTTATTTTATAATTCTACATTTTATTATTTTAATTGTTAATTCTCAAATGATACTATTTAAGAAGTTTAATCTTGTTTCAATTAAAATACTCTAACTTCAGAATTTTACTTAACAGTTACCAATTATTCTTACTTTAACTTCATCTATAATTCTAAAATTTGTTATTCTTGTGTTTAGTTTAATTCATTTATTACAGTTATATTTTTTCTTAATTCTTTATTTTAATCATTTAGCCTATCTATTTATTGATAGAACTCAGAATGCTCTTATTATAATTGATTTATTAATTGAATTTATTAGGTTTTTGATGATTATAAGTTTTCTAATTATTGGTTCATAGCCTTTACTTTTGAATTAATTTAATCATCAAATGATACACTGCTTATTTCGTTTTTCCTCTTTTAATTTATTTCCCTCTCCAATTTTTCCTAATTTTATTATGAAGATTCCAATGCCTTTTGAACGTATTAAAGTTTAAGAATCAATTCACTGTTTTCATTTTTAACTTAATTCAAACTTTGAATTGTTCTGGTTAAATCATTTTATAGATTTTATTTATCTTAATTAAGTTAATCTACTTAGTTTCTTAATCTTATATTTGTGTCAACTATTTCTGAATTCATTTTTTCGATGAGTTTATTATCAGCAAATGATTCCGAAGACTGTTGATGAAAGCATGGTAATTTGTTGCTTCCATTTCCCATTAAAAACTGAGATTCTCCATTCCAATCAACTTCTGATTTTTCCTACCTACTCGACTCCGATCTCTTGCTCATTCTGTGTATTGAACTTTTCATTGTTTATAAATGGGAAACAGCAATCTATTTAGGTTAGACATTCTTTTATTTATTTTACAATTCGATTTTTAATTGTTTGATCAATTGCTACTAATCCTGTATTACAACCATGGATTACTCTTTCAAATCCAACTTTCCTTTTATTAGTTTATTCTCTTATTTTAACTTCACAATTTCTTCTTTTAAATACAATATCGAATTATCCTTTTCCTCATTAATCATTTAGAGATTATCAACCCTTTCTTAAAATTCATGTTGATCTATTAGTTGTTATTATAATTTTTCAAACTCACTTAATAATTGTTGTGTATATTCTCTTTATTAATCAATAACACTGTCTTTTTCTGATAATTTTAACTGGGTTTAAGACTTTAACTAATTGATTTCAGCATTCTTTTTTACTAATAAATCATTTAATGCTATGATTTAAACATTAAAATCCATGATAGGGAATTCGAGTTTTTAATTTAAACTTTATTCTTTCATTTCCTCTAATTATTAAGTCAACACATCCATTTATTTGTTATAATGATTTTATAACATTTAAATTTATACATTTTTAACCATACTCTTTTATTTAGTAGCTTCTTATGCATCTTCTTATAATTGCTTATATTAATTAGTTACTATTTCAAATTATTGTTTTAAATTTTGCAATTCATTTATTAAGCCTGAATTTTGTGATGTCTATTATTGTAGCCTCATTAATTATATAATTAAATCTTCATTTAATTTCTATTATTCTTTCAATCTTTCATTCCAAGTTTAAACCTCCATTTCTTATGCTTCTGCTAATTCATCGCATCTTTCTCTTTCTTCTTAAATTTATCGTTTCTGAATAGTGATTCTTTGATTTAGATTTTCAATCTCTTTTTTAGCTTCTTAATCTTTTTATCCCAACTTTTTATTAGCATTTTATAACTATAATTCTAATTCATTAATTCTTTTTTAAAATTAATGTAATTTCTGTTTCAATTCCAATATATAACTCTTCTAATTTCCAATTTCAATATCTTTCCCTTTTAATTGAAAATCATCAATAACTAGTAGATCATTTTTCTATTCATTGATGATTTTTAATTCTAAAACAACTTACTTATATAAGGTTTCCACTCTTGACAATTCTGACTATAATTTTATGATCTCTGATTCTTTCTCAGCTTGAGCATTTAATGTTTCCTTGTTCTTCTAATGGCTCAAATTATAGACTTGCTGTGCCTCAAGTTGAGAGAGCTTCAATTATTCTTTGATTTACTTTCCTTCTCTTACAGAATTATCATATTGCTGTTACAATTAGTCTATTTTAGTTTAAAAGATATAGATCTCCTTTTTATGGGCTAAACTTTATTAATTGATAACATTTAATAACTCTACAATTTCAATATAATTTATACCTTCTTTGCTATTCTTTAATGTGGCCATCTAACTCTATATTAATTCATCTTTTCTTTAATCTCTACTATTAAAATTTGATGCCTTATCCTAAAGTTCATTTACCTTGACCTTCATCATATCTAATTCAATAATCAAATTCTCTCTCTCCTTTTATAAATCTAAAATTTATTTATTAAGTATTGTTATTTAAAGATTAAATAATTCTTTCTAAGAATTTAAAAATTAATTATGATTTTATTCAATTACGTAAATCTTTTCCTTATTAGATTATTCTATCTATGCCTATTGCATTTGATATTAGTAAGTTAATTGTTAGATATCTTCTTTAGTCTATTTCGATAAATTATTATATTTTTCAGTCCAAAATGAATCTATCTATTTGATTTATCGATTTAATTCTTCGTTTGATAAAGTTATAACCTTTTAGGATTACATCTTATTATGATTGTTTAATTATTCATTTTAGATTAATAATTCTTTCTCTCTCTGATCAAAATTCAATTTCATCTACTCTATTTCTTGAACTTTCAAGACTTTGATCTCCAATAATTAGCTTTCCGATTATTAAAGCTACTAATTTTTCAATTAAATTTCCTTTTAAAACGAGTTTATTTATAAATTCAATTATTTAATCTAAGCATCTGATTCTGTTTATGATAAACAAAAGGATTTGTGTTTTTCACTCAGTTACCTTTATAAATCTAAATTTTAGTTCTTTAATTGATTGATTTCATTATTCAATTTTTATGTATATTAATTGGTGGATTATTATTAAATATTTAAATCTTTTTCTAGATTATCAATCTATACCTTTAGATCTCCCTTTTTTCTATCGAATTGAGTGTTTTCTGATTCAATTGCTAATTATAATTTCTGAATCTGAATCATCATTTCTTACAACTTCTTTTGATTTTAATTGTTGATCTATTCAAAATTTTAATTGTTTTCTTTTATTTCTTATGCCTTTTTGGCCAGATCTTAATTGGCCTTTTCAATTATTGTATTTTTTTATACTATTTCTTGTTCCATTTAAGTAATCTTCATTTATGCTTACAATTAAAATTAGGCTAGCTTATCATGAAAGTCTTATTACAATTTCTACTAGATTTATTATGCTTAAATCAATTATTAGGACTTTGTTGCATTTACAGCTTCATAATTGGCAGTACTCTAGTAGATTTCATTCTTTTTGATATTAATTTCCTTCGTTAATTTATCCAATTAATCATTTTTTAAAGACAACTCAGAAGTCAATGATTCTATTTTACTTGTAGCTGACAATTACAGTTTACGAATTTATTCTTAGAGTTCTTCTATTACTTTTTTAGAATTGGAATCCAATTACGAGACCTGGTATGTTTTTTATTATTATAAACTGTCATTATTTCTCTGTAATTATAGTATTTCATTCCTTAACTTTTGGATATCTGCGTTGCCTCTTTCCAAAAGCTGTTTACTTTAATTTTTTTCAATGTTATTAGTTTCTTAAACTTACTTCAGCTAATTTCTTAATTAATTATTTTGGTCAGTTAATTATTCAGTTGCTTTCTTTTGATCAGTGTTAGCTTGGGAAATCTACTGAATCTGAAGTTGTAATGATTGATTTATTTGAATTTGCTGTTAAAGTTAATTAACTTGACCCTTATAATCCAATTCCAATTATGACAATTATTGGTTCTTAGTTTTCACTTCATTTTGCAAAGACTTTATCTCGAATTCTAATCTATTGTTTTTGTTCAATGAGTTTCTGAGCCACACTTCTTAATTTCGATTCTATTCTGGTGTTTGAGACATTAAATTAATTATATAATATTTGAAGAAATTATAACATGATTCTATTGTATTTTTCATTAAACAAATACAATTAATAAAAGCAATACAGTATTCAGCCTACTCTACTTAAAATTGAACAAAATTCTTATAATCATTTATAAATGGAAGTGATGAAGTAAATTTTTAGTATTATTGAAATCACTTTGCTAGCCCAAAGTTTACCTATAATATAAAATAAGAAAATGATCTATTTAAATTAGGTCATTCCATTAACAAATTTATCTTGTAAATAATCTATAGAGTGTTAATAAAAATAAAATATTATTCATTTTAGGATTCTCATCAGACGAAATTTATTATTTTTAATTTATCAGTTCCTGCTTATAGTGAGTCAGAGATTATTAAACTATCTTGATAAAAAAAAGAATTAAAATTTAATGTATTTAATTATGATAAAAAAATGTTTAATAATTTTACATCATTATTATTCAGCTTCTCTTCTGGCAGCCAATCTTTCTAATTCAAGCTTCATATTCAACTTGGAAATTGTGGCCTATCTTTTGTTAGTATAGCCAAAAATTTAGTTACCTCTTTCACCTTTTTATGCGTTGTAGATCATCATGTCCATTTTGCTCTTATGCGACTGCTGATTTAAAGGAACTAAGGATTCCCTTGATTGAATCTAATGGAGAATGAGTTTTAAACTTGTTTTCAACTTCAACCACGATGTTCATGATGCTTCTTTTACCACCAAATTGGACTAGATACTTTGACATCAAATTAGCATTGCTTATAGATAAGAAAACCAAGATTGTGAATGCAATTTTCATTTATTAATAATTGATTTTTCTTATTTTCGAAAGTTCCTTTTATACCACAAAATTGTAAGGTTAAAAACGGATTGTGGCATGAAAAAAACATAATTATTTATTAAAAACGTGTTGTTTTGTTTCTTATTTAGTATTTAAAATTAATTTTAATCCATGTATTTTTATTAATTAATTTTTCGAATGATTTTATTTAAGGAATTAATTTTTTGAACTAATTTCGATTAACGGAAATTTAGATAATTAGATAGTAAATAATTGGAGACATACTCAATTTCCAATACAGCCATGAATTTCTATTTAAGGATATATCTTAGTTAATAGATAATCAATTTATAAAGATTCCTTATTTTTTTATTTAATTTTAAGAAATTTCTATAAATGTAAATGTAATTTTAATATTCAGATCAATAGCTTAAAAAAGAGGAATGATAATAATGTAATATATTTGATATATTATAAATTTAAGTTTATAAGATATTTCATATATAAAGTCAATTTTTGATTATTATTAATATTTTATACATTTCTCAATCTTTCAATATTTTAATATCCTGTTTTGAATGAGGTTAGTATCTTTTCAATGAATGATTTTATACATTAATTATAATGTGACTGTTCATTTTAACTTGACAGAAAAAGTTTAGCATCTTGATTATTGATTTATATAATTATTTAATCATGAAAAAAGCAACTGATGGGAACTATTGTAATAATATGAACTATATTCTTAGATGAAAATGAATACATAGCTAATTAGGAGGATAAATTACTTGAGAAGATGAAAAAGAAACAGGTATGATAATGTCTAAAAGAGGAACGAGAATTGGAGCAATTAAAATTATATGAGCAATAATAAATTGAATAACATAGAAGAAAATATACTCTCTTAGAATCCACTCGTTCAAAATAGCAATAAGTAGAATTAGCCTTAAAGGAGAAGAGATAAATGGTGAGTATAAGCATTTTATAAATCTTCTAGATAGAATTGAAGAGAAAAGAAAAGGAGAAAGAAAAATTGTTTTAGGTGCAAAAGATGGAATAAGATAAATTAAAAGAATTGACAGAAAGGGAAATCAGTAGAGATTTCATTATATAAGAATTGCATAGCAATAAACATAGTCAATAAGGAGCAATTGTAGATAAGATTAAACCATCTATTGTAAAAAAGTAATAGTATATTTTATGTTAGAATAGCTGAAGGAATAATAAATACATAATAGGAAGAAATATTAATAAAGAAAGTTGAGTTGGACAAAATAAAGAAGGAATAAGAAGAATAGATATAAGATTTGAGAGAGAGAAAGGAATTGTTATTGAAAGAGTTGAAGTAAGCAAAAAGAAAATAATTAAAAAAAGTGAAGCAAAAAAATGAAGCAGAATATAAAGCATAATATGAAGAAAATATACAAAAAGTAGAGCATTATAAGAAAAAGTTAGATGATATTGAAGTGAATCAATAAGTTAAAATTGAATTGATTGAATAAAAAAAAAAGGAGAAAATGGAAAAATTAAAAAAAGTGATGGTGTATTTATTATCTTGATTTTTTAGGAAAATTATAAAAAAATAATGGATGAAAAGAAAGAAAAAGCTAAATAAAAAGCTTCACAATTAAACCAAAAGATCAATTAGATTTCTGAAAGGATGAAATCAACAGAAGATAAAATGGAGTAATTAGAAAAAGAAAAGGCAAAACATAGATAAAATGTAAATTCTATTAAATTTTAAGATTAAATTTAGAAATGGGAGTATTCAAAATCATAAATCAGAAACATAAAAAGACAAGCTTAAATAAAAGGAATAAGAGCATTTAAAGTCTATTACAGAAACTCAATCAATTTATACACTCAAATTGTAATAAGAAAAACAAAAAAAAGAAGAACTCATTAGGGATCACAAAAAGAAGGCTGCGAAAATATTAAAAGAGATGGTGGAAATTAAAGAAAAAAAGTTAAAAGAGAAATTGGAAAAAGCATAATAATTTAAAGATGAAAAGGGAAAATTGTTCATTCAATATCAGCAACTAGCTAAAGAAATTGAAAGAAGGAAATACATGTTACTTTTAAGCAATCTTAAAAATAATAATATAGAAGATAAATGAATTATTAGATTAGTTGTATTTATAGAGTCTATTAAATAATTAATATAATAATGCAATAATAAAAGTAATAGCCAAGATAAAGGACAAAGGAGAGATTTGTAAGTGAGGCAATCAATTTAGTTAAATTATGGAGAATTTGTTCATTCCATCATAAAGTAGATAAGTTTATTAAACTGGAACCAAAATCGTGGATGGCAGAGCTGTTCGATCACATTAGATTAGGCTGCAGAATTAGTAGATTGTCCACGAAAAACATTAGAAGACTACTATTATCTATTAAGGAAGGCTGAAACTTTAGGTAAAGTGTTTTAGTTAAATATTTTAGTTAATTTAGAGGAAAAGAAAAATGAAAAGATGGGATACATTAGAAAATTATGTAAGGAAAATAGAAAATAAAACTAAGAGATAAAATTGGAGGAGGAAATTTACTAACTAAATAAATTTTAATTTGAAGATAATATTCATGATGATTGAATTAATATAAATTCCATTTTTCTAATATTTAATAGGAATGCAATATAATCTCATTTCTACTTTTTTTACTTACTTGTTGATGAAATATCAGCAAATGGAGATGCAGGCTTCACATCAACTCTACCCAATGTTTTGTTTATTTCAGCAATTTGTGGTAATGCTTGAACTTATTTAAACCTATTAAGAAAGAATTATTAATAAAATTTATACCATCTGAAGAAATGCACATACTTTCCAACTTTTTGTTCATCATTCCATGTAGACACTATATCATATGTGTGAATATATAAAAACAAATCCGCTAATGTTACATGATTTGTAACAAAAAACACTCTGCTTTCTAAATGTTTCAGAAATGCCTTAATTTAAACACTATTAATACTTCAATTAATTCTTCTCCTTGGATCTTTCTTTATGCTTCAAAAACTTATAAAACCTATCAATTTATATGATTATTTTACTTGTCCCAATGTTTAATTATCTGCGCCGATGAGAATTTATTCTGTAAAAGAAATATTCGTTAAATATCTAAATTAGTATTTTTTAATAATACTGTGCAATAGAGAAAACATTTGTTAAAATTTATGCATCCTCTGTCACCAATGAAGGAATTGATGGGAATTTTAATACTCCTTCCTCATTTAATTTTAATGCTTGATGTGAAAGCACCACTAATTTAACTCTTCCTGTTGTAACCAATCTGGTGTAATGCGCCAAAAGTGTTAAGAATTATGAATTTAAATCTGATGATAAGAACAACTCCATTAATTAATATAATTTATATCTTTATTTTAAACATAATTTTTATATACTTCATGAAATATTCTTTTATTGAAAAATGTTTCCTTATTCAATATAACCCTATATTATAATCCAAGATCTAATTAATTTTAAATATTTCTATCTAATTAAACANTATAATAATGCAATAATAAAAGTAATAGCCAAGATAAAGGACAAAGGAGAGATTTGTAAGTGAGGCAATCAATTTAGTTAAATTATGGAGAATTTGTTCATTCCATCATAAAGTAGATAAGTTTATTAAACTGGAACCAAAATCGTGGATGGCAGAGCTGTTCGATCACATTAGATTAGGCTGCAGAATTAGTAGATTGTCCACGAAAAACATTAGAAGACTACTATTATCTATTAAGGAAGGCTGAAACTTTAGGTAAAGTGTTTTAGTTAAATATTTTAGTTAATTTAGAGGAAAAGAAAAATGAAAAGATGGGATACATTAGAAAATTATGTAAGGAAAATAGAAAATAAAACTAAGAGATAAAATTGGAGGAGGAAATTTACTAACTAAATAAATTTTAATTTGAAGATAATATTCATGATGATTGAATTAATATAAATTCCATTTTTCTAATATTTAATAGGAATGCAATATAATCTCATTTCTACTTTTTTTACTTACTTGTTGATGAAATATCAGCAAATGGAGATGCAGGCTTCACATCAACTCTACCCAATGTTTTGTTTATTTCAGCAATTTGTGGTAATGCTTGAACTTATTTAAACCTATTAAGAAAGAATTATTAATAAAATTTATACCATCTGAAGAAATGCACATACTTTCCAACTTTTTGTTCATCATTCCATGTAGACACTATATCATATGTGTGAATATATAAAAACAAATCCGCTAATGTTACATGATTTGTAACAAAAAACACTCTGCTTTCTAAATGTTTCAGAAATGCCTTAATTTAAACACTATTAATACTTCAATTAATTCTTCTCCTTGGATCTTTCTTTATGCTTCAAAAACTTATAAAACCTATCAATTTATATGATTATTTTACTTGTCCCAATGTTTAATTATCTGCGCCGATGAGAATTTATTCTGTAAAAGAAATATTCGTTAAATATCTAAATTAGTATTTTTTAATAATACTGTGCAATAGAGAAAACATTTGTTAAAATTTATGCATCCTCTGTCACCAATGAAGGAATTGATGGGAATTTTAATACTCCTTCCTCATTTAATTTTAATGCTTGATGTGAAAGCACCACTAATTTAACTCTTCCTGTTGTAACCAATCTGGTGTAATGCGCCAAAAGTGTTAAGAATTATGAATTTAAATCTGATGATAAGAACAACTCCATTAATTAATATAATTTATATCTTTATTTTAAACATAATTTTTATATACTTCATGAAATATTCTTTTATTGAAAAATGTTTCCTTATTCAATATAACCCTATATTATAATCCAAGATCTAATTAATTTTAAATATTTCTATCTAATTAAACAGCATTACATTCAATAAATCTATATTCTAGTCAGTCAGTTTATAAGCAATTTAATTATAGATCTTGAATCCAAATGAAAAAAGGGGAGAATTAAAAAAAATATCGAAAATTATTTGATACTTTCCTAATTGAAGGTAAACTTGTAATATAAGTATATATATTATTTATTGAAGATATTGAGCTTGTATTTAACAATCATTTATGCATTTTCATCTAAAACACACTTTATATAATTAATAATCAAAATTAATTTAATCACGGAATGTAAAAGCAAATGAAAATAAATCAAATCTATTATTCAGCAGCTCTTCTTGTAGCTAATCTTTCTAATTCATTTATTAAGACTAATTCTTATCTTCTTCCTGCAGTGACGGCTTCATATTCAACATCGAAACTGTGGCATAAATCATTTGCATCTTCCAATAAATTTTGATTTCTTGATCTTCTATTTGTGGCAGCTTGAGCAACAGCAGTTTAAACTGATATAACTCCTTCAGTTGTTTCTAATTTAGCAACCAATCTTGATTTAGCTTTGTCTAATCTTTCTTAGGTGGCTGTGTATAAATCTTTTTGACTCATAAATTATTGGAGACCTTATTAATTTTAGGTTGTATAGTCAGTCCAAGCAGTTTCAACAGCAGTTCTCAAAGTTTGGAGTAATTAAACAAGTCTTTCAGCAGCACCTGCTTCTTCTTCTTGTGAAATAGCAGCCAAAGCAGCCATTGGTTGTCTGAATTCTTAAATTAATTTAGTTGCCAAGGCTGATTTCAATAATTTAGTTGATAGTTCAGCAACTTAAGCTAAACTGACTTGTCCCTTAGCCAAAGCTGTAGCCAAATCAATTGAATCATCAATAGCATTGATTGCATCATTGAATGATACAGCAGCTCTGTTGTATGATTGAGTATCTTCTTTTCTGGCTGAATTAATCATTTCAATGTGTCTTGTTGCAGTGCTCAAAATTTCTTCAGTAGCATCAAGTGTTGCACTAGTCTTTCCTTTGATGATTTTGGCTGTTTTTAAAATACCATTAGCACTAGTAAGGATGCTGTTGGCCTCTTAAACTTCCTTTGATCTGTATTCAATTTCACTATCGCATTCAGTTTTTTAAGCATTATAAACTTCATCATGAGTGCCTTATTCTTAAGCAACTTCTGATTTGAAATTGTTCAAAATGCCTTTGATTGTGTCAAGTGGATTTCTAGTTTAGAGTTTGCTTTCAACTTCTGTCATAATTGACATAATGTTTCTCTTATTAGAATAGTTCAATGGATATTTTTAAACAAATCCAGCTTGTGCTAACACAATTATTGCTAATAAACCTAATATTGCCTTCATTTAATATTATTGAAATTTGTCTATGTATAAATAGAATTTGAAGCAACAATCTTGAAAAACGGGAATGCCTGACTTTGAATTAACGTAAAGCTTTGAACTAACGTAAATGTTTATAATTTAATTAAATATTCTATTGAATTTAATAAATTTGATTCTTCTTAAAATTATCTATTAATATTTTAGAATTCTGGAGATTAAATATAATATATTGTGTATATCTTAAAATAATTGTTTTAAGATTAATGCAAAAATTGAATGAATTCTGAGTTTTATTAATTTAAAGACAAAAACTATGAAATTAAAGGAGAATTCGAGAATTTATTCTTTTTAGATAAAATTTTAAAGTACATTAATTAAAAGGTATTAGGATATTTATAATTTGAATATTAAGTTGAATCTAATTAGTATTAATATGATTTTTATGGTAAAATAGAAATTTACCGAGTATATTGATATTAAAATCTAATCCTAAATTATAAAAATAAATAAGAAATTTTGAATTAATAGTGGAGTACTCCAAGAATATAAACATTTTCATTGCTATTGTAGCAAATAAAAGAGTGGAAGGAGATTGAATCTAAAAATGTCAATAAAGATCAGTAAGTAAGAATAAGGAAGCGATTTAACGAATTAATATGTTAAAATAATTAAAAAATTAGAAGATATGTATATATTACTAAACTCTATTTTTAATTCTTACACTGAAATGAATTTAATATATTTCAATTTATATAATAAACTGTTACATTGTTAAAGAATGCTTATTGATAGCAAATAATTACTGACAGATTTATGCAATATTTAATGTTAAAACATGAATGGAGAATAAATGTATTTATTTGGCATAAGGAAATCTGTTAGAATTTAAAACTGAATTCTTATTATAATTTATATCTTGTTTATCCTAAAATATTGATCATTTCAAAACTATACTCTACATTACCCTTAAATATATGTAATGAATTTCTTCTAATCTATGTCAACCCAAAAGTTGCTAATCCCTTCTATTGTGCGTATACATTCCCCTATGAGATTGCTTCGTTTAAATTCATATATTACTAAAACTAAATTTTGGAATCTTCTTTAGTAACGAGTATCAATTCGCTATTATGACATAGAGTAGCTCTAAAAATTATATCTTAAAATTGCAATTATAAGATCAAATTACTTAACACTCTATCATATACTTCAATAGTTTTATCAGATACAATCAAAATGTATTTCTCTCTCAATTATTTATTACAAATACCGTTGTTAGATATGCAAAATTCCTTAATGAAGTCTAAATTACAAAAATAACCTTATACATATCCTGTTTCTAAATTCTCTAATTGGAAAGAGGATGATTATTTTGTCGAATCGATAAAATTTAAAGTGAACAAACAGTGTTTGCAACTTGAATTAATAAATATCTCAGGTCGTTAAGAATTCAATTCAATTTACCAAACTAATTATTTCTTTAATACATCAAAACCCTAGGAATAAGTTTCAAAATACTTAGGCAGATTATTTGGAGTATGAATACAATATAGTTTCAGAATGATTGAATTTTAAATAATGAGGACAACCTAGTTTTTACCTATAAGTTGCGATCAATCCACTTCTAATGTTTAAAATACTGATTTTTCCTTATAAATCAGATAATGCTAACAGAGTTTATTAAGAGTTTATCGTAAAACATAAAACTTATAAATCTTTCTTCATAATATTTTTTAATAACAGAGCTGTAGTTAGATCATAAATTCTTAAGCTACTTGAATCAAATTTCTTCGAAACCACTAAGTTTCTAAATTTATTACAAGAGGAATACTTTAAATAATAATTATCAGGTATAATGGATTATTCTATGAATAAATTTCTCAATAATTTTCCGCAAGAAATAGAATAATATAAGACCTTTGAATCAGAATTTAGAATAATTCTATTATACAATAATATAATTACTAAGTTCCTAGTTCATTGATCAGACATTTGTTTACTGTTTATTTGGTAATAATGACTTTCCTTTCCTTAATTTTAATTTACTTCTACATTGATTAGAAAATAAAATATTGTTTAATTATAAAATCGAAATAATAAATCATTAATTAATTTGATTGATTAAAGGAGCATCTTGAAGAAATGAATTTTCTGAGAGTTACCCTACAGATAAGTGATATCCTCGTTTTGTGTCTAAATGTGATCTACCAGTAAACAATTTTTGGCTACTTACTTAAAGCAATCCTTAAAATTGATGACTTGCCATTGAATTATGATTATTTGTTTAATGATTTGATTTTGATAAAATTAAAAGACTTGTTTTATTGGGGACACTGTCAATTAATTGAGTAGAAGGTTCTGATAAAAATTTCAACATACTAGAGTATTCTTTCTAAAGAATTGATATATGACTTTCCAATTAATCATATTCATTAATTGAAAATTAAAGGTCTGATGAAAACGAATTCTTATTTAAGAAATTTTCCCATAATTTATACACTTTTGGCTTGTAGATTAGTTTATGTGTAGGATCACCTAATGACACCAATATACAAGTTGCTGATACATCAAAAATTACAAGGATGAAAGAATCCTGTTTAGTAAATTTGATTCTCTTATTACCCTTTTGTGTGATTTAATTGATAAAATTAAGAAGACAGTTAATAAACTGTTAATTTTATGGTAAATTAAAGATGGATGCACAATTCCACATTCCTGTTACTAATTATTCCGAATTTAGTATAATTCTTTGTCTGTCATCAAAGCTTATTGTGCCAGAAGACAAATTGTATCGATTTTAAAAAGCTTCATTCTAAATGTATTAAAACTAATGGTCTATGACTTAGAAACTCAAAGTGGGTCCATAAATGCTAATTTATCCATTTAAGACAAGTAATTATATGATTGAATCATTTAATTAAGCTTCTTCATAAGCTACTGGAAATGTATTGCCTTTCACAATTTCATTTCCATTAAAATTTACACTTCTTATGTTTTTTGCAGTCAATAATTCTTAAGCCAATTATTCTCCTATTATCAATTATTCGTAGCCTATTTTCCAATCTAAATTTTAGAGATGTTGGATAAATTTGGCACCTTCCACATATTAATACATTCGTTAATTAATTAAATCGCTAATTAAGAGCAGCAGAATTTAAAAATCATTCATTAAGATCAATTAGAAGTTGTATTTTTAAAAGTCATCAAAGACTAAATCTCTTTCTGATTTTCTAAGAATATCAGTAATTCTCTACTAAATTAACTATTACTTAGAAAGATTTCTAATAGTTTTGAGGATAAAAACATTCATAATTATAAATTTGGTCATAATCATAGATAAAAATCTAAATAACAAAGTTATTTAAAGACAATTCCAACTTAATACAGCCAACTTCAATAACCTTTAGTGAATAGAATTTGATAATGGTAATATTTTATAAAGATCTATTTGTAAATAATATTAAATGATATTTTCAACAAAGTTTGAATCGAAAATTATGATTATGTTATATCTTACAAATTAATTAATAAATATTGAGTATAGAATTGATTAATAATTATGTCATCCAGCAGTTCTTTCATTATTTAGACACCCTTGTTTGATCAAATGATTTTTCCATGTATTCTTCTCCAATTTCAAATCTTAATGGCACAAAGGACATCTCACTGTTGTGTTGTCATTTCTGCCTCTGCAATCTTCCAAATGTCTAAGTTTATAGAGTATTTACTTGTCATAACCACTCAATAGAATAGCTTCTTTGCATTTGGAACATCTCTTAAACTTTCTTTTATGATCACATTCACTCAACAAATGATTAGTTAACTCAGCTATTTCAATAACCTATCCACATTATGAACAAGTAACTAACATAGGGCATTCAGACCAAAGGTGTTTATCTATTTGATCAGGATCTCTAAAGGAGGGATCAACTCTATCACAATAATCACATTTGGCTGTATTATTTTAGTCAAATTATTATTATTATTGCTATTTTTATTATTACTATGGTTTTTAATTCTATATTTAATTTTGATTCCCCTTTTTGGCTCCTTAAGATTCAATATTAGTTTGAATTATTGCTCTTTATTGATTGGTCTATGGTTGATCATCAACATCCCCTCCTCCATCTATTTTATTAAAGAAATCTTCTAACACATCTAATTGGGCTTATCTAACATTTGTCAAAGATTGTTTAAGTCTATTCCCAGAAAATTTATACACTTCTACCAGAAGTAAGATGGCTTAAGTTCTAATTGGTTCATTCTAAAGCAATTTATTAAGAGAATACTTTATCATCTAACAATTTGACAGCAAAATCAACAATTGGTTAATATGGCATATTAGCATTATTGATTTCGTATCTCTTCACTAGTTCTGTTAACATAGCCAATCTTCCGACGATATGTTTAGTAGAGCTTTGCAGTTTAGATTTTCCAACAAAACCTTTAATTAAATGCTATACACAAATAGCAGGACCAACAGATGGATGATCTGCCATTTATAAAAATGCATTTTCTGCATATTCCTTTCTTTATTCTCCTAGCTTTTCCATCAGAGATTATAAAATCCCATCGATATGTTCATTGAATTCTGCACTTTTATTAATTTTTATTTTTGGATATTTTGCAAGTAGAGATTGTAATACACTTAAACTTCTAATTGAAACAGCTGCAACTTTATCACCCAAAGTATAATTTATAGATGCTATTGAACTCAAAAAGAAGATGGATGGATCCTATGAATTAACTTAAGTTGGTCTACCAATCTAATCTTCCAACCATTTTAATCCATCCTCTCTCGCTCCCCATTATTTGCTAAATATTTTTTAACAGAATTCCTCTGTCAAAATCGGTATTAATGGTTCAGCTTTTTGGAGACTGTCTCCTGTTAAGGGTTCGGTTGTATCTTTAATTACAAATTCATCATACATTATTATTATTACTATTTGTCATCATCAGGATATTAATTATTATTTTACTTTCTTAGGGCAGCTGGTACGACCATATCTTCATGATGCTAATTCAATTCTTTTGCTACTCGTTTTTGCCTCATTTATGATGGATCTGCTCTTTGTTCCTCAAATTATGATTATGAAATCATTTCTTCTCCTTGAATAGGCATCTATGGTGGAGGTGCTTAATAAGGGGGAACAAAAGCTATTTAAGACTTAACAGGTGGTTAATACTATTATTATTATTAATAGTATTATTATTATTATTATTATTATTAAAATTATTATTATGGTTAATATACAGGTTATTAATATTACTAAATTAATTTATATAATATTACTGCACTATCTGGCCTTCTTATCATTGAATCTGGTGCTACAGCGTTCCTTAACTTCTCTATTTCCTACTTGATAATACTTGCTGAATCATAGTCTTCGTTCTAAATTGCAACAGCCTTTCTTTCTTCTAATGTTCTTAATTGAACTCCTATTTATTTCAACCTTTCAATAGCCTCTTTAATTCGCTTTGCTTCCATGAAGTCTTCCCTCGAAACAGCTAATTATTGATACTTAGAAATACCTTTGTCTTTTGCTTCCTCTAATTATCGTAGTCTTTCTAGTGTATTTTGATCGAATTATGTTTCAAATTAAATTTCATTATAAAATTCTTTTTATTTCATCTACCCATATCCAGGAGGGGAATCAAGAGGTTCACCAAACACGGATAAAGCAATTACACCAATTTAATTGAAGAGATTAAATTTGTTCACATAGCATTTTTGAAATACAAATTTCATGAATAAACATGGTGTGTCAATATATACACTTTTTAATTCTCTTGCTTGATATCCTCCTCTCTCATTTGAATCAAGTGATAAGTATCCTAATTTCTTGTATTTGATTTGATTATATTGTGGTGGTATATTCTTATCTGGCATGTGAACATATAGTTCAATCTAAAACCAATTTTAATGTATGATACTTTTGTAGGTATCTTACAATGATGAGACAAGAATTGAACTTGTCGAACTCTTGCTGCACTAACAAATTAGATTGCTATTTCCTATGGGTATTCACAATATTTAGGTGCTTGCCAGCCTCTGCTTTATGGTGATTGAGTAAGTAACTCAGTCACAGGATAGTCTTAATCTTCTCCTGAACAATACACGATCCTATATTTCAATTTAGAAACTCCTTTCATAAAAAAAATAAATATTTATTGAAAATAAAATCAAGATCAACTATCGAAAATATATTTCATGTATTCATCTGAGGACATCTATTTAGAGGATTGTATATTCTTTGGAGTCTCTAAATTCATATTTTATAGCTTTAATTCAACTGTTGTCTCCTTGGCTTTGATTTCTTAATAATGTTTAAAATATTTCTTTTATAATTGTTATTATTGTTATTGTTATTATTATTGTTATTACGGTTGTGATTGAACCTCCATATCTTTACTTGTTTAAACACGCATATTTTAAAAATTAGTTATGACATAAAGGTATATTTTCTTATTGTGTTCATCCAATTTGGTCAATGCATAATAAGTGCGATTATTAATAATTTATGAATTAAATTTAACTTTTTCTTCCAATCTCTGATCTCCCTATGTCGTATTTGCATAGATTAATTCAATATGTGTTGATATTGGTTTGTAATTAATTTTATCAATCTAGTAGACAGATTCAAACTCTTTCATTTGAGTGATTGGAAAGTTTAATAAATGGAAAGCTTCTGCTGTTGGTACTAAAATAACATCAAAATCTGTCATTTATTTTTTAATAATAATAATAATATTTATATATATAAATCAAATATCAAGTTATTTTATTTTATTTCTAATTTCAATATAATGACCATAGGTTAATCTGACAGGTTTGCCATCAGCAATTTATTCAATTTTGGAATCAATAGCAAATTCGTAAGGATCTTCAAAACATTCTTGAATGAGAGAGGCCAACTAAAAGTAAGTGATTAAATAATCAAGTAGTATCACACCTCCTTCTATATCGATGGGTAATAATTATTAAGTGTCTTAAAATACAATTTTGGATTCAAGTGAACTTTCGATCTCCTTTATTGCACTTCTTAAGATAGAATTCAAAATTATATAGAAAGATTCATATTCAGTAAAATTGTCATCAAAAACAGCGTCAAATTTTTTATCAATTGCTAATAAAGATTTCTAATCTGGATTCTACAAGGACATCCAAACAGTATTAAATTAAAGAGTGTATTTTTGATTATATTGATGGATAGCTGCACATAATTTTGCATACTAGGGATTCTACACATACTGCTAAAATTTCTCTAAGCCAAGAGTGTTTTGTCCTTACATCACTTCATTTAAACAATTTAACTTAATCATGATATTCTTGTTCACTAAAAACAATAGCTTTTCTCTCAAATATGAAGTTTAAAACAATCGATATTTATCCATTAAAGCAGAAACCCTATATAAATATCTACAGAAGTTTAGCTGAGCCAAAATGATGTAATCATTCTTTTTAGATTCACTCCAACTTTCCTCCTCTCTCTGACTTGAATGTTCTTGATTCATCTATTAACTTATTTAAGATTCCTTTCTTGACTCCTAGACTCTTTTGATTGATTTCAAAGGTTATTACATGATGGATTATTGCGACTATTTAACAATGATAGCATTTTCTTTTCCATAGTTGGATTCCCTTGTTTGAAATTAAATCGATTATTTGTTCTGAGTGTCTCCCAAAGGAGTTGCAATATTATTATTTTATAAGAGATGATGATTGTTTTGTTGATTACTCCTAAACATACTAGAGAACCCATTCCCTTTAATAGGTTAGAGTTCTTGTTTTGACAACCAAACATGGCTTTCCAATTCTTCAACAGTGGCTCTTCTACTTTCATCTACTATCAAACACCTGTAAATAAAATCCTTGCATTCATCTGAGACGTGTCCTGGAAAATGCACTGGCACAGTGGCCATTCTTTAAGCTAATTCTCTCTCACTTCCTGCTTACCAGGGAACTTGCCCAAATAATAATTCATAAAGACTTACGCCCAGTGCCCAAATATCAGATTTTTCAGAGTATCTGTTTTTGAATGCCTAGGGACTCATGTATAAAGGTGATCCGACATTGACATTAGGCATGGTGGCAACAGTTTGAGGTGTGGTAGCAAATCCAAAGTCAGCTATTTTTGGAACTGATCCTTTGAGTAGGATGTTGGCTGGCTTGAGATCTCTATGTACAATACCTAACTTAGTAGATTAATATGAGATACCCCTTTGTTTCATCTACTTGTAGCCTTGGATGATACCATAGAATAATTTTTGCATATTCTACTCTTTTTAGACTCCTGTTTTAGTTACCAATTATCCCAAATCACCTGAGTCACAAAATTCAGTGATGAGGTAGGTATTATTTTCAGTGTAGTACACTTTATATAATCTCATGATATTTGGAGAATTGAGTTAGGATAAGGCTTCGACTTCTGATCTCAGGAGTTGATAATGCAGAGGAGTCTTGAGTCCTTTTTTATCTATCACTTTTATGGCGACAATCTCATTGGTTTCATCATTTCTGCCTTTATAAACAATGGAACTAAAGCCCTTTCCGATAGCATCTGATAGGGCATAACTGAAATTCTCTATAACTTTACGTGCATTGCCTGGAATGGGCGTAGCAGGCATATGTCTTTATTGCTGTTAGACAAGCATAATAATTGTAAATTTTTAATATTTAATTTCAACGGTAAGTGAATAAATTAATTATTATCATAAAGGGAAAAATTTCATTTCCTTTTATTTGTCTAATTGACTTTTTTTTGTTTTTCTCTTTTGATTTCGTCATAATCCAACATATCGTCATCATCTTTGATCAATTTCATATTCATTTTAACTTTGGTGCCATTAACTTCCACATATTGCTTATTTTGAAGTGGTTGAGATTGAGATGTGGATAACCTGCTTTGATTTTACTAGGGTTGCAACAAAAATTGAGGAGGTATCATTGATACATTCAAAGGTGAAATTGGAGACATCATTTGCTATTGGGACAACATCGGGGATATCTACATCTAAGGTATTTACTGGAATTGTTGCTACATCATCAAATAATTCCAAGGTTGAGGTGACCTTTAAATCCTATCAATAATATTACATCATAGGATAACAGAACTATTGCTATAAAGGTGACTACTATTATTATTGCTACTATTTGTTTTTGATCATGGCCAAATAATCTTAATTTGGAAAACTCATTTATCTAAAAAATATTTAATTTTAAATATATTTATATAAATCTCTCTCATATTAAACACTTTTCCTATATCAGATCCTTATAAGCTCTAGTCCCCTACAAATTCTCATCCATCAATAACCGAAACAAGTTACCCTGACTAATACTGATTCCTTACTCCAATCTATCCACATATGCTTTATGAATTTCCTAACCAATATGATTTGTTATCAAGTCCTTCCCTTTCTACTTCTTTGATTCCAACTCCGATAGTAATTTCCCAATTATTCTTTGAAACCTTGTGAATCTACTTCTCAGATATGCATTTGAAATCTCAATCATGTCCTGGACCATCTTAAAATGCTGCTGTTTCCTTGCTTCAGTTGTATTAAGGGTCTAAGGGTTATAATTGATCTCCATGATATGCAGATCCAAATCATCAGTTAATAAGAAATCTGCTGCAAAAAATTCACCTAATTTACTGTCTTTTGCAAATGTGTGCTAAGTACTTCGGATTGCATGGATGATCATCCTATCAACCTTAGGCAATAACTCATTTTACAACCACTGATTGTTCTGAATTCTTCCTTCTTTCAATAAGATTTCCTATAAGTGATCCAACTTCCAATCTATAAATAAAGTGTCTTCCTAACTGCTTATCTCATCGTTATTATCATCATCATCATCAGTCTCATCACTATCATTATCATCATCCTCATTCTACATTTTCTTTAAAGTGCTTTTCACTATGGCTGTATTACACACATGAGCTCCCTTTAATAGAGAAAATTTATCAAAAGGATATATACATCTACGAATCAGAGTTTTATCATAAGCATATGCGATAATTGGATTTGTGGATGCCAAGATCCAATACACTCTAAATTCAATCTTATGTCCCTTATACAGCAGAGGATTGACAATATATTATTGAGCCACTTTGAATGTTTTTACTGATCCACATAATTCTCCTTTATCGAATTTCCTATTCAACTCTTCTTTTTCTTAAGGAAATAACATATTAATCCCACGACCTCTATGTACTTCCTTTCCCATTTTAATAATAAACTAAGGACCATCTTTCTTAATTTTGTCTTCATAGACTTCAGAGTTTATGTATGTAAAAAACTGCAAACACTCGTTCTCGTTGAATAATCTATAGGTTTTAGGCAAAAAAGTTGCATTAGCCTTTTATTTAAATTTATATAGATACTATACAAACCGCATCAAGTCCATTTTAACGAAGACTTCGCAGGTAGTTCATTTAGTTTGTCATCAATCTATTTTTATGAGACAAGGATGCTCTTTAAGGCATATGATTATACTTTTAGAATAAGCATAGAGATTCTATGATTTATTAGATTATTACATTATCCAATCTTAAAATAATGGACCAATTAATCGTAATAAGTAAATGGTAATGTAAGTTTGAGAGGTAGTTTAAATTAATGAGGCTCTTCAATAATTAGGAAACATACAGTCTTTATTATTTCTATGCAGATTAACGTTAGGCAAAACATCAAAGAAATATTATTACAATGCTTCTTTCACAACACCTCTGTATTCTCTGAAGGTATATGTGTCATTCATAATCACATCTGGATGGTAGTACTTGTAAGTGTCTGATTTGATGCAATAATCATGTTGAGGCTAAACAAGAATGGTGTTAAACTTAAAATTGAAATGATATTTACTTCCTTCGTAAATGCTTCAGGAGAATAATAATTTTATGATATAAACTGATTCAATAAACCAATTACTACTTCCACATTCCCCTTATTTATATATGTAACTCTTGTCATGTATACATGTCCTAATGAATATAGAAATATGAAAGAAATCAATAACGTTATTGTATTCACAAACATATTTAATAAATATTTTTATTTCAATATTTTGTACAACATCACCTAATTATGCATTCATCCACTAACTTCTGATTGGGTTCAACAGATGCCAAAGTTCCCAAATTGCATTTATTCAATTCAGTCGCATGTCCAACAGCAGATTCATTTGACAAAATGCAATGTTGGATAATACAGCTACATTTAATGTGACAATAACATTTACTTAGAATTAATGACTACATTTTTCATAATAATCGAATTACTAATTTTAACATGATCCCCTATGGTGCAATTCTTGCCAATGATCGATCTCTGAATGGTAACCTTATTACCGATTCTCGTTCCTTCTCCAATGACTGTGTCAGGACTAATACGAGCATCTTGAGGGTATTGATTTTGGATTTGGAAATCCTGAACGCTTTAATAAAGTTAAACTCCTTTATTCCCTTTTATCATGCTTTCATAATTGGCTTATTGATAATCTTTAATGTTGTTCAATCTTCTTGCATATTCTTAAGTGATAAACACTTTAATTGAAAATTGCTAATGTTTTCTTTCATGAAAGAGTCCCTACTCTTTTTTGGACATCAAATTTAGCAAATTCACATTCTTTTAATGTTTGATGATGTAGGGTAAGAATTCTAATCTCCAATTTTAAATTTCTAATTCTTATTTACTAAGTTTTTGAAACAATTCCAGTACTTCATATTAACAAACATAAACGTGAGTATCAAATAAATTGGTCATTATTTGTACACTCTAGCAACTTAATAGAACATTTCGACTGACTGAAAGATTAACTTGATCATCATCTTCTTGATTAGTGATATGTAATAAGCTCTGATCAGAACCTATAAACATGATATCGAAAGATTCATCTAGATTGCAGGAAATGGGAGCTCTTCCTTATTTTTTATCTAAATCTTCTTCCTTAATTAAACAAGAGATTGTTGCTTTTTTTGAATAATGAAAATCCAATAAATCTAAGAGATTGGCTCCGATCATACTGTCACAAGATAAAAGTATGAAATCCTTCTTTATTTTTTCATGTGCTTCTAATAATGCAGAGCCTGATTCAGAATCTTCGCTAACATAAAATATTTCTGCTCTTCTCTAAACTAGATCAGCCACAGCTTAATGATTTTTAGTTAACAAAATTAAGATGTCTTGTGGTCCAAATCCAGCTGTTTCCAATATATCTAGTTAGTAGAGAATCATTGGTTTATTGCAAACTGGCAAGAGACTTTTGGAATAATCTTGACAGAGTGGAAATAACATGCTTCCAGCTTTTTGTCCACCTCCAAGTATGATTGCTTGATATTTGATTTGCATTGATTATTAAAGAATAAATATATATTATATTTAATCTATATTTATCATATGATTAATAATTTATTTGGGCAATTTCTCTACTTGCATTTTGCTAAATTTTATACTTTCGCATAAGAATTAGTACTTAGACATAAATCATACTAATTAATAAACTAACAATATTACTGCTGCCTTGCTCCTCTAGATTCCAGCTGGTGACAAGTCATCCATAGCTGTCTAATAACAATCAGCAATTTATTTTTTGCTAGAATAAATGATCGATTGATTACCAAGTCGAATCTTTCCGACAAGCCTCAACTTCGGCACTACAATATTGAGTTAAGCAATCACTGTGGGTAGTGGTTTCTTGAATAGAAAATACTATCGAAATGACTGTAAGGAACAATAATAATTTCTTCATTGGTTATTTAAAAATAATAATATCTGAATAAAAACGCCTAGTGTTATTCTAATCATGCTATAATGTTCTCCAAATTTCCTATATTGATGTCAATGCCAATCAAATTATTTTTTAGACAATGCCTTACTTAGCACTCGTTAATGGCTCTTGCAACTTAGTGAGTTCGCATACAATTATTGAACTAAAACAATGATTTTAATCTTATTACATCATCATATGCATGTTCAGTTCCTTAATATGTTTTTGAATCTTAAGCCTTTTTAACACTCTTTCTGAAGTCATTCGCACAATCAGCGAGATGTTGCTGACAAGTAGAATCTTCCTTACATTATTTAATTTCAGTTGCGCAGAACGCTTAAACACAATTGGCATCAGCTTATGTTGTACTGATGAGTGTTACAATGAGGATGATGACCAAAAGTCTCATATTCAAAATTAATAATATTCTAGAGAATTATAATGATTATTAACAATTATTTGTTTTAATTTCCCCCGAGTCTCTAATTATTAAAATGATACGTAATTATTAGATATCATTAATAATAAATGCTTCCTAAGTTTATAAAACTAAGAGCTAGTTTCTCCCTTCTTAACTTCAATTTTATTTCTAACCTATCTCCAGAAATAGAAGAATTGCGATCCCATGTCACGAAATTCGCTGCAGAAGAAGTAGCACCATTGGCTGACAAGGCAGATGAAGAAGGCAAGTTTCCACCACATTTATGGAGAAAGATGGGAGATTTGGGATTATTGGGAGCCACAGTTGATCGTAATACCTAATTGTGATTATTTAGCTGCTTATGGTGGATCAGGATTATCCTATTCTGCCCATTGTATGATATTGGAAGAAATCAGCAGAGCCTCTGGTGGTATTGGATTGAGTTACTCTGCTCATAGTGCTTTAAATGTAGCTTAACTTTAAAGACACGGAAATGAAGCATAGAAAAAGAAATATCTACCCAAATTGTGTTCAGGAGAATGGGTTGGAGCTTTGGCTATGAGTGAACCCAATGCTGGATCAGATGTAGTATCTATGAAGACAACAGCCAAAAAAGTTGGTGATAAATATATTCTGAATGGAAGCAAGATGTGGATCACAAATGGACCTGTTGCAGATGTCATTGTTGTTTATGCCAAAACAGAACCCGAAAAGAAACAACATGGAATTACTGCTTTTATTGTAGAAGCAGGAATGAAAGGATTTTCAAGAGGCAAAAAGTTAGATAAAATTGGAATGAAGTCTTCTGATACTGGACCCATCTATTTTGATAACGTTGAAGTCCCTGCAGAAAATGTACTTGGAGAAGTCAATAAAGGAGTTTATGTTTTAATGAGTGGATTAGATTATGAGCGATTAGTGTTGGCTGCTGGACCTGTTGGGTTGATGCAAGCTGCATTTGATATCTCAAGAGAATATTGCAACACCAGGTAATAGTTTGGAAAACCTATTGGTCAATTTTAAATGATGCAGGGCAAATTGGCTGAGATGTACACTACCTTGTAAGCCAGCAGGGCTATGCTCTATTCAGTTTCTCGTGCTGTTGACGCAGGGAATATAACTAATACAGTAACATATACTAATATATATCTTTAGGATTGTGCAGCATTGATTTATTATACTTCTGTTAATGCCACTCAAGTTGGATTGGAAGCTATTCAATGTTTAGGAGGAAATGGATATACCTAAGAATATCCAGTTGGAAGAATTATGAATGATGCCAAACTCTATGAGATAGGAGCAGGAACAACTGAAATTAGGAAATGGTTGATTGGTAGACAATTGACTTAATGATCCTCATTAACAAATATATTTATTATCAAAAGTTTTTAAATATTTCTATAAAATTAAAAAACTTATCAACATATTTGTTGGGTTTTGGGGATGTATTGGTAGATAGTGATTAGAGGGTATTAATACTATTTGTTGATTTGCCATCGATATCATCATGGGAACTCTTCATATTTTTATTTGGCGTTAAACTATAAATAATTAGTAAGATCATTTACTATTTAACATCATGAACTACTTTTAAGGCGATATTTTTTTGTTTGACTTTCAATTTCAAAGACTCGTTTTCATAATGATTGAAAATGTTATGTGTTTTCATACTCTTCTTTATCCACTTACACAAATAAATTTGTTGAACAGTTGGTCTGAGTTCAGGATTCTTGATCAATAGAGCCTGAATGAGGAAGATTAAATCTTCACTAATTCCATCTCTTCTAGAAATTAATAATGGATTAGTAGTTATATTTTAGATCAATTCCAGTTGATCATGACCATCGAATGGGAAAGAACCATGCAGCAATTCCTATATTGATAGAATTTCTAAGTACATATAGGATAACTCCTAATGACCAAGTATCAACTTTAAAATCCAGTACTTATTTTGATACTACTTCAGGCGGCATATACTCAGTTGTTCCACACATCACATTTTCAACTGGTAGCTGTTGAACCTTAACAGCCCATCCGAAATCACATAACTTTAGAGTTCCATCTTCATGAATTAGGACATTTTCGAACTACTTAGAATTGATGATTATTACTTTCAAATCTCTGTGGATGATATTATGTTAATGAAGATAATCAACTCCACTTAGAATTTGATGGAAAATCTAGAATACTTCATCCTCAGTAAATTGAGTCTTCGGATTAATTAGATGACCCTTGGCACAATATTCAAGTAAAATATAGATGTTGTTCTAATCTTCCCAATATGAATACATTTTCACAATATTTTTATGATTACAAGAAGAGTGAATGGCAATCTCACCCTATATCATTTGGGAAGCATTGTACATATTGATTAGATGTTTCGAAATCTTCATAATCCTATTGTAATATTTACAATTTTGCAAGCAAACTCATATTGAGTGTTGAGATCTTTGACCAAATACACGGATCCAAAAGAACCTGAACCCAATTACTTAATTGTTTAGTAAAAGTTACCACATCCAGTAATAATCATTATATTTTTAATTAAATTAATTTTACAGATTGCCCTCTCTCAGTAATATAGAGTTTTGATGTTCTTAATATGCAAATTGTTTGTTAATAATAAGTTATACTTAGTATTAAACAAAAAACTATATGTGTGAAATTTCGAAAAGGAATATTCATAAAAGCCATTTTAATTGTAATTGTTTGAAATGTAAAATTGAATATAGCATTATTTTTAATTAATATAAATATTTATAAGTCTATAATTATAATAATACAATTAAATAGTAAATATAATACATATTTTAATCATACAGACTTTATTCTTTCTTCTTCTAATTGGGGATTGCTTCCATTGCTCTAATTTGTATCTATGATAGAAGTTTAGAATTACCATCTTTACTAGATCCTCCATTCTGTTCGTTGTTGTTATCAGAACTTCCAGCTCCGTTGCTCATAGTATTTTGATTTGTATTATTGAATTTTTGAACCATGTCTAAATTATTAATTTGGTTATAATACTTTGTATTTATTCATTAGGAGAGGCAGTGGTCAATTTAAAAAGCAATTGGCACATCAAATCATTATAGGTTTGGCGCTTGTTCTTGATGACACTGAATTCCATGAATATAGAGTGATAGGACTCAAGCAGCGTGGATTGAGTGTTTTAGAACTAATAGCATTACAAAAATATACCTATTCTACTTGTTTACTTATGAAGTTGGATTCAATGTTGATATTTTAAATGTCTTATTTCAAAGAATTATATTTCTCAAATAGGTCCTCCTGGATTTATTTCACTTTTTTATTTTTCAATATAATGGATTTTTCCTTTTTGGCCTTAACCCCGCCATTTCTCCTTGGTATATTGACTAAAAGGTTTCTAGATTAAGATGTTTCAAATACTCCATGTTTCGTCTGAAATAATAATGACTAAATTCATTTTGATTGTTAACATTGCGAATTTTCTTGAATCCATACATATTTAATTATCTTATAAAAGAACTGAAGTTATGGTGTTTAAAATGGGTTGGGAGGATCTCATTACTCAATTTGCTTTGATCTTTTACGACAAAAGCATTGCCTTTATCAGTAAATCCAATAATATCTTCGTTTTCAGGATTCTAAAAGTTATTAAAATCAAATGAATATATTTAATAATTCGAGAATTTTATTCCTAAAATCATCAAAATTTCTGATGATCAATTTAGGAATATTCGTAGATGTGTAAATTGTTTAATACCATAACGATGTTGTAGGTTTTGAGTAAAAAGTTTGGTACTCCTTTTTTCATACTTTTAGTTTTCTTCTAGGACATTCCAAAGTGTTCTTGATATATATTTTGCAAATTAAAAAAATTATTAAAATATCTGATTATCTATGTGCCTTTTACTCATATTATTATAGAATAATAAAACAATAAGTTGAATTTACCATAAGAGAACACAAACTTCACATAATAACACAACATTGTCAATATAAATATCTGTTAACGAATGATTTCTCAATATTCAAATTTCCAAACTCTCGAATAACTTAAATAAAGCCACAGACAGAAGTAGTAAATGTTAAAGGATAAAGAAATGAAAAATGATTACGGTAACTTCAAATTAAAAAAATCGAACAAATTACTAGAACAAAATATTTCGATTTATTAGCTGATCAATCAGAATGGTTCTTTTTCTTTAAATGATACAAAAATATAAAAAATAACAATGATCATAATACCATTTTCTCGAAATTTAATTCATTCTTTCTGTTCTGAGTAATACCAAGTTATGAAAAAAATTTTATAAGGTTTGAAGTAAATTTAGCCAGATCAAGCTATATTGAAAAGGTCTTCTCAACTTAAATACCTTTAGAAATTTGTGTCATTAAGAAAGCTATCATAGTATTCGATTTTGAGTTTTCTATTATTTTTTCATGTGGAGAGTAGACTATGTTCCATTTCAACAAAGATAAAGTCTTCATCAATTTCTAATTATACTCTATCTCTAAGAATCTTAGACAACACATCAAAAATGGATTATTCAATAAACCATTTTGGGCAATGTGTGATTATGCCATACTTTATGATCCAACACCATTAATTAAGCTATCATAAAAATAAATCGTTTATTAAGCTAGATTGATATTGATGAGAATTGTTTCTAATCCAGATGCAATCACAATGGGTATAAGAATAATATCAAATTTATCAAATATTGTATTGTCTTTGCCAATATATTTGGACGTGTAAACAGAAGCAGATTGATATGAGATACTATCAGGATTGTTATGTTCCTTAATTAAAGTCTTGTAGAAAGTGGTCGATAGATACAAGATTCTCAGTTTAAATTGTTTTAGAGTCCCCTACTATTGAGAGGATTACTTCTCTTCTAGATACTTGATATAAAAATTAAGCTGATTTTCAGTCATTTCTCCTTTATTTTGTAAAAGATTGATCTCTAAATAGGTGATTTGTTTATTGTATCTAGAACAGACTACTGTGTTTTGTGGAGAGGGTTTGAATTGATTGTCAATAGATTTGGAAATATTAAAACTACTCTGCAATTACTAATTTTAACTGTACGATTTAGAGACATTGAAACTGGGTTGTATTACTGGATTGATAGGTTTGTTGTATCGATCACTCGATTTGCTATAGGAGAGTGATTGCAGTTAAGGAGAATATGGGACTTTGAGAGATTGTTAACTGATGTTTGCTTGGGAGGACTCTTATGATTACATACTTTGTGGGAAGAGGGGTTTTAATTTTTGTAATGTTTATTCATTCAATCTGTTATAATATTCAGTAACTAATTTAGAGTATTTAGGAGGATCATGTTGATAATAATAATTGAGTAACTATTGGAATTGCATATATTGTTAGTATTGTTGTTTAATCTCCTCCTATTGTTATTCAAACTATTTATTGCTAATTTACTATTGATAGTATTTTTCATATTATTGTAGTAGCACTTATAATTATTCACCTTTCAATTTAACAACCAATTCATCTTTTCCTTAATCATCTTTTTTAACCATCAAGTCTCCATTGCCTTTCAAATATTTCTGCAAGAACACAGTTGGATGTTAAGATTCAATTTGCTAAAGTTCTTAAAGGACTTACTATTTGAATTATTCAATTAGATAATTATATTCTTCCTTTGATAATTCAACCATCTCATCAGTGACTTTGCCGTGTCTCACTCTCGAAACACTAAGTGATTTATCAAATGATGAGTGTTATTTAAATGAATATAGTGAATCATCTAACATAGGAGCTTCTCCAATTTTGGATTTATCAGGATTGAATTCTATTGATTTAGGTTCTTATTTAATGGAAAGGTCGGGATTGGATTTAATGTTTGACATTTAGGATTTGCTGTTATTTTTCTGTTAATATTCCATTTATTCTTTGTATTGCCTGTGCAATTCGAACAAGAATAAATCTATTACTTTAACCATTTTTCTCCACTCTATAGCTGCTTCTTAATTGAATTCAAATATTAATTCTTATTATTTGAAGATGTAATAGAGTATTTTAACCATTACAACTGTGTCTTCTTCAGCTATAGTAACACTCTATCCTATATTTATTCTTTAATCCACCTTTATTCCTTTTTCTGTGAAAATAGACTTAATTTTCCTCTATGTGGATTCACTAAGAACATAGCTGTACAATGTTTCTTGCTGTGTCGAATAAATACACAAAGACCATTCGTCTAAATATTAAAAAAAATATAAAGTGTGAGAATATTCTTTATTAGGGTTTTCTATATTCCCATGATTGAAATTCTCATAATACTTTTCAGTTGTCTTCCATTTGGGAATCATCGTTTTGCAATATTGAACAATGAAATTGAGAATTACTAATTTAAGTTTCCTATCCTCTTCAATTAAATATGGCCAAACATCTCTAAAAAGGAGTTCAATCCCAAATGCCTTAATGAAAATAGTCTTAGGTGTATGATATTCTCTTTCCAATTCCATTTTCTAACGATCATACTCATAGTCTTTATATTATTCAAATAACATATAATTTTAAATATTCACTCAAAGAGTGTGATATTATGAATACTTAGGATTCAAAACTATGTCGTAAGAATGAAGTCCATTTATCAACCCCTTGAAAAACTTGAGTGCTTGCATTCTTGCTAATCGTTCACCCATCAACAATGCAAACTACTATTCTCCCTTTTCTTGTGCATCCTACCTTTGAATTCTCAACAGTTACATTATTTAATTTGCCTAATCCTACGAATACACTAAACTATTAACGTAATTCACTTACATTCATAAATGGATTGCTGCATTTAAATAAATATGTTCTCCACTTTATCAAATAACGTAGTTTCACTATAACAAAAGAAGAAAATTGTCCTTAGAATTGGACTTATGACACAAGGCCAAAGGACATAATAGATGATAAGCACAATCAGTATGCAAGTCAAACCAATACATTAGCTTGTTATTGCTCTTTTAAAGAATTCTCCAAATACATTACTTTGTGCTGATTGAACAATAGAAGATGATTAGATAGATTGAGTGAAGTCTATAGTTTCAGGAAATAACTTAGTCGACCCATAAATCCAAATTGAGAATATTACATGCCAAATTAACAGTAACTTCAATATCTATCTCACTAATCTTGCTACACTATCATCTACTTTTGGTGGATTCTTGCAAAAATGCAACAAATAATATTTATCACAACAATATGTGATAAACAAAAATAATGCCGTTGTCAAATACAATAAGGGCATACCTGAGGAATATAAGAAGTTAACGCAAATAACAGTCAATATTTGAGAGTATTTAAGTTCTACATTGAAGTCTGAGCCTGTATAATACTCATTTAGATCTTATTGTGTTAATTTCCTTGTGAATTGGCCGTCTTCCAATCCACATTGATCAAAACATTTCTTCAAACATCTGAAAATGCTCATTAGAATTATATTGATCATTGGACCCAACACATAAATTAGCATAGTAAGCAACTAAATATAATATCTATTAATTACAATTGTTGTTCCAACTTAATTAAACCATTGAACACTGATATCATCAAATTTACCATTTAATAATACTGAAAAGGATGATAGATTTAGTTCACTTGTAAATTTGATATTAATTATCAATATTACTAAGGCTGTGTTTATGTATTGCACAACGAACACTTTCAGAAGACGAGAAGATAATTATTTAGATTTTGATCGATGAGCTTCAAACTCAGCAAATTCTAAGATTATAAATATTAATCTACTTGTGAATATTATTTAAATGACTTGATTTATTAAAATAATGACAACTACAATTAGAAATGGCCAACCAACGATCTTAACATAATCATTGAACCATTGCTAACACAATTGTTCACCGTTACTAAAAGTCATATTTATTCTATTTAGAAAGTCTTCTTTGCAATAACATTCCAACAATCCTTTCTTAACACTCTTACTCTAATCACCAATTACATCGGCCTCTGTGATATTAGGATACATCGTACAATTAGGTTCTGGGTAATCTTATTAATAAGTCAATTATTAATATCTAAATGAAATAGAAACAGTAATACTTTAAGAAGATAATGGCTGCAATTGTGAAGATCATCAAGATAAAAGTTAGCATAAAACTTAGAGTTCTGCGAGCAATCAATTCCACAGAGGAATATTATAAATTCATCCAATTAATATCATCTGGAGGAGGTGCAGGTTATGCTTTGATTATTGCATTATCGATTTTCATAATTTCATTACATCCACAACACGAAAAGAGATCTCGCAAGTAATCTTCTTAATAGACAAAAAATGCCATGTTCCTTTGCTCAATTGTATCAAATGTTATCCAAGCATATTAAATAACCTCATTGAATTATTCTGGCATTTGAATCTAATTGTCAAATTCAGAAATTTGGTTTTCTAATTTCTAGATTTCATCCAGAAGTTCTTAAGCATCATCTTTTTATTGTAATTGACTTAGAGCCTATTACAATACTGCTGTTGCTAGATTTTATTTCAAATCCATAGAAGTTATGAGAGAAACCTTAAATTTATTCTCAAATCTTCTAACTAAGTTATTTCGCTTTTTTATTGCCATAGCTCTTTCCTCACCTATCAATACTGATCTGTTCCCTTTTGAAAATTAAATATCCACGATATGAAAGCTAGGTATCTAAGGGAATTTCTTGGCTAATTGCAATTCAATTTCAATTAGTTTTTAAAATAACTCCCTAGGATCGGAACATTCAGGGAGATTTCTAAATTCTAATGAAAAATTTTCTATAAATACTTGACTTTCATTCACATTTTTCATAGTTTCTTTCTCTTATCTCTCCAAGCTTGAAATTAATTATATTAATATACGTAAAGAGAAAGATACTTAGAATCAGGACTATTGCCAAATCAATATAGCCACATATGATTGAGACTGTGTTATTCTTAACACTTACTGATCCGAGAGAGAATTCAGAATCCTGGCAAAACGAATAAGCATAAACTACATTTGAATGCAAGTCAGGACAATTGTCAAATAAAGACTCTCTTATTATGAACTCACAAGACTGTTGTCCTACACATTTATTTTATATCTCTGCAAATGCTTTCGAGTTAGTACAATTTATTATTGCCTGCGATGGATCATAATAAGTGCAAGGGATGGAACTGCTACCTTCTTAGAAGAAACCCAACACAAAATTTTAGGATGATATGGTTCCAGAATTACAATTAAATGTTGTTTTCTCTAAGATGGTTGCAGAATCAAGTGTTACATTATTCTATACATAATGATTTAAATGATTACATTTAATACTACATCATCCCAAGACATTTTAACACAAGAATCTCCTTGTAGACTCAATGATCCTAGCGTAGTTCCCATGAGTATTGAATTAAAAGTCAACGTATCCTTCACACAAGATAAGGAGAAGATCAATTAAGGAATACTCAAGAGAGCAAATAGTAAAAAGTATAAAATAATCTATATATGGCATGATTTAATACTTATTTGAGGAATCGAAAATATATAGTAATGCCTGCTCCATATTGATTTATGTCGGATTCAAATTCAGTACTGCAGCAACAATTAAAACCAACATCTACGTTATAACAATTAGTGCAATCGTATAATTTATCATCACCATCAGTTGGATGAGTATTTTTCAGATAAGTATTCAATGCTTCCTAATTAACTGGAGCACGATCAAGTATTGTCTGCTTTGTCTTTAATAATTTCTCTTCACTTCCTGTTATATGAATTTAAGAATCCTCTTTTAAAGTAGTACTGAGAGCTTGAATTGGATGAATTTGCATAAGTAAAATAATTAATATATACTTTACAATTATATAAATTATAAAAAAGAACATGTTAATCTATCTATCTATAAAACGTAGAAAAAATTAACAGTTCTTTCAATTAATAAATTTTGAACTTACATCATTTAATTTGATTATCAAATTAACTAATTTTATAGATTTCTTTCTCCATTCTCTCTTTAATTTATTGTCTAATTGAAATGCTTATATATTCAATTGCACTTCCTAATTTCATTAATTAAATCAAATCTAATGCTATTTATAATTTAATCTAGATATATTATTAATTCACAACTAATTACAATAAGAAAAACCAACTCATTTTACATTCATACCCATTTAACCCTTCTTCCACCTTCCCAAATTCCTGTCTTTTTAGTTCCGTTACAATCTACATAGATCCCCTATCCATGTTATTGTCCATCTTTCCACATACCATCATATATTCTTCCATCCTCCCAATAGTATATTCCATAACCATGTTTAATGTCGTTCTAGTATTCTCCCACATACTTCTTTCCATCAGGCCATCTCAAAGTACCTTTTCCATTCATTTTATTTTGAACCCATTATCCATCATAGACTTTTCCATTAAACCAAGTATAGATCCCAGTACCATGAATATTATTTTATTCAAATTGACCTTAATAAACTGACCCATCATAAAAGTGAATTTTACCATAACCATGTTTATTACCTTCAAAGTAATCTCCTTCATATTTTGAACCATCTGGCCAGACTTCCTTTCCTTTCCCATGTTATTGATCATCTTTCCATAATCCTTAATAGATGGCCCCATTGGAATGAACATATATTCCAAACCCATTGGCCTTATCATCTATCCATTGACCCTCATAACTATCACCATCTGTATGAATTAATTTTCCATTTCCTTAAGCCATATTTTATTTCCATTCCCCATCATATATGGAACCATCCTTATAAACCAATCGTCCCTTTCCCCATTTTTATCCTTTCATCCATTCCCCTTCATATAAACTTCCATCAACCATTTCAATTTCTGGTAATCTCATTGGTTCTATGCAATTCATTGTATTTTTCACTAGTAATTGATCCCTCTTCTATTTGATTGCTGCAACAACACTTTATTTTAAAGTTTCCCTTTTTCCAGAATAACCAACTATATCTACTGTATCCCCTTAACTTTCAGATTATTTAGTCAATGGTTGTTTTTATTC
Source organism: Paramecium octaurelia (assembly GCA_905182995.1). Taxonomy (NCBI): domain Eukaryota; phylum Ciliophora; class Oligohymenophorea; order Peniculida; family Parameciidae; genus Paramecium; species Paramecium octaurelia. The sequence goes on from CAJJDP010000055.1 coordinate 289,417, forward strand.
TAATTTCATCATTTTCCTTATACGATAACCGCGGTACTAAGCTTGAATTTTAATGGCCTTGTCTATTTTTTCTATTTCTTCCTTGCCTTCATCTAACGTAAATGCTTCTACTATTTCTTAAGTAATCCTTTTCTCTGCAATAATGACTTAATCTTTTTTGCAACACAAAGCAGAAATCTATCCCATTATAAAAATTATTAATATAAGTCTAAAATGTTTAATAATTAAGAAAGTCTAAAATAAGACACAATTGATCTATAACCCCAATACCAATACATAGATACATCAAACAAAATATTTCAGTTGTAACAATTATTATAATATGAAAATCACTTCAATTCAGGTTATACTGATTTTAAAAAGGCTTCTAAATGTTACCCTTAATATTTGAGAAATTCGATTTCCTATTTCCTCTTCTATTCCTCAATCTAATTTCTTTCCTTAATCTTCTTATCCAAGGAATCCTTTTTATTAAGCAAATCAATCCTCTGAATTCTAATACAGATTCATACCTTTTCTTCCAACTTCTATTTTCTCTGCTCCAATTAAACTATCTTCTCTTCCAATTCACTCTTGCCCATCTCAGCTTACAATTATTTTCTCATTCCAAATGTCACAGAAGAGTTATACAATGTTTAATAAGCAGCAATCGTCATTTTTAACTCGTCTCTCACTCTCATTAATAGTAATCCTACGATCGACTTTTGTATGAATACCTCTCTCTGGACAATCAATTGTAACTTGTCTTATAATCTCATCAAAACATTAACTCAACAACTCTTCTCTTATAGGACAGATCCCAGTCTCTCTAAAATTATTTAATAAACCCCATAACTACCTAGCTTATCTTGCCAACAATCTCTCATCCAATAGTTTTTACAAATTACCAACATCTTCCCTTGTGGCTGGAACGTGTGAAACATATTAAATATAATGCTTCCCATCGTGATCCCATTCTATAGGAGGTAAGATGGCATTCAATATATCCTAACATTTCTCATCTCATTGCTTACTTCTGTATTTGGCTTAGATTCCAAAGGAGACAGTTATGCCTTCTTTTTGCCTTGTAAAGTCCTGGAGGCATCGTTGGCATTGCTGACTTCAATGGGATTTTCATATTTGACCAAAGACTCTCGAGGAGGTTTAACTTCTGCCATTTATTTAAAATTATTATACAAAGTTATATAAACGTAAAAATAACTATATTACTGCTTAATAGAAGTCATGTAAAAATGAAAAAATATATGGTTAGTGGAAAATCAAAAATTTATTCTCATTGTTTGATTTTCTTTTTATAAATTAGAAACCTATTCTAAATATTATTTTAAATTTGTGTAGCTATAGAATCCATTTGTAAGAGTTTCTAATTGGAGCTGATTTCAGTTGGTTTTTTTGTATTTGAAGTAGATTTTTAGTGTTTGCCATCTTTATTACTCTCATTAGGTTAGGTTGACAAGGGTTTTTGCTCTATTTTGAATGATAATCTTCCTTATCTAGAGGGTATCTTGGAGATGGATGTGTTATTTTGCATACTGACACGTTCAGTGATGATAAATTTATTATATCCTTGAGGGATGGAACTTTATCGTGGTTGGTTTACAAATTAATCATTATCAGTTTTCTTAAAGAATTCTCCAATTTAAACTTGTTTTGTTTGTTTGGTGAGTGGTTATTGATTGCTAAGAGAAGGTTCACGTTTTTGAATTGGTTCTTGAGATCTAGTTTTGGTTCGTCTATTGGAAATATTTTTTAATAATTATATACATCTTTTTAGTAATAGAAATATTGTTTGAATTTTCTAAATGATTTTTTCTTGGAGATGACGTAATGTGTGCTAATGTAACATCATTTTGTTTATCTTGTTATTGATATGGAGATTTGCTCTTAAGTTTGATTTTAAATATGTAGGGAGTATTTTCGTTGATTTGACTGTGTGGTACCTAAGAAATAAGTTGTTATGTAATTTTATTGAATGTTGATTACTGAAATTGCTATTGGGATTAAGGGTTTTTATTTTGTAAAAGGTAATAGGTAGTTGTAATTTGATTATGCTTATTGTTTTGAATCTACTCAATGATTTCTGATTGATTGGACAATCCATATTACACCATTTATTGTACAATATCATTGTCAATCTTAAGTGAATGAGGGATAGAATATTAACCAGCAAATTTGATGAAGTCATGATTCTTGATTTCTTGTAGTGTAATCCTTTATTAAGGATCCTTCATCAGTAATTTCTTGAGTAAATCACCTGCTTACAAGCTAACATGTTTGGGTAAATGGAAATCGGAAGTCTTGATCTTTTCATATAATCTCTTTGTATTTTGATCCTCAAAAGGGACGCAACTGAAATTAAGTTTATAGAATTACCCACAAATCATCGCATACAATATGATTCCACTAGACCATATATCAGTAAATAGACCATCGTAGGAGAGTCCCTGTAACATTTCAGGAGCTGCATAACAAGGACTGCCACAAGGCGTTTTCAATTTCTGTCCAGGCTGATAAGTGGAGGATAATCCAAAATCAACTACTTTAAGAGTGCCTTCGTTGAGTAGTACATTTTCTGGTTTTAAATCTCTATGAACGACTTGATGATCGTGAATATAAGTAACTGCATGTATCAATTAGATGAATAGTCTAGCAGCTTCTCGTTCCTCAAGACGTTTATTGCGCACTATATGGTCAAAGAGCTCTCCTCCACTAGCATATTCAGTAACAATGTACAACTTGGTGTCACTTTCGACAATCTACTATGCAAATGGCTTACTTCAAATAATTGCACCACATTAGGGTGTCTTAGTTTTCTCAGAATCGAAATCTCACGATGAATCCTTACATAATCAGACTCCTGTTATTTGGTCTTGTCAATTATCTTTATAGCCACCTAAATTCAACTAACGATGTTACTATACCTTTTCACCAGTGAGCTTGTGAATCCCCAATTTAACTTTGCTGAATGTTCCTTATCCTAAGTCTTTATCTATAATATATGATTTCATTAATTTAATGATTGATGTGAAAGGCGATGGAAATTGTTTGTTTCGTTGCGTGGCTCTTGCACTTCAAGGCACTCAGAACACTCATCAAGAGTTCAGACTCATGTGTGCCAATGTCATCTAAGAGAATCAGGCCATATTCAAAGAGAAGATACATCAAGGAATGCTCAAATAATATGATGCATCCAAAGAAGTCTTTCAACAGTATATTGAACAAGTGCAAAACGGAGAAATTATGGGTGGATTAATAGAATTATAGGCACTCTCACTGGGATTAAATGTATAATTCAATGTCGAAGGAATTGGTAATAAATTGCTGGATATTGGGTTGTCTCATAATCCAAAGAAAGAAATACAGTTATGTAGAATCAAGAATGATAAATACAAAGACGGCCATTATATGTTCAAGAAAATACATAAAATCAAAAAGAAAAAATGAGTATTAATTATATATTAATAAATATATGGGTAATAATTGCACTGGTTAATGTGCAGGCTGTTACAAAAGGGATATTGAAATAATAGTAATCCTCTTCAATTCTATATTAGAAAAGCGAGTAACATCAAATATTATCAGAAAAACCTTATGAAACTTTAAGCAGAAAAAGTTCTAAAAATGTTGTATAAGATGCTATCCCCTTGGATAGTAAATATGAGATCAATATTAAACCCATCACTAAAAGTGTTGTGGATATTGTTGGGGACAAATCAAGGAAAACTAAGGCTGTTATTAAAATTTAATCTTATTGGAAGGGATATTCAGTTAGGAAAAAACTTCCTTATAGGATCAATATCAAAACTAGTGTTGAAACTGAAGGAAGTAGAACAACTGGCAGTTACTTTGAAAGATTATGCAACGAATCAAATTTAAAAAGGTATAATCACATCCAAGAATTTAAGATTAGTGAAAATGTACAATGGTTAATGGCTGGGTAAAGAGAGACATGGAAAGGGAATACAAACTTGGCCAGATGGAGCCCTATATGATGGTGAATGGTAACATAATAAGGCTTATGGTAAAGGAATATTTAGACATGCTGATAAAATTGAATATGAAGGAGAATGGAAATAAAGCAAAGCATGTGGTTATGGCATAATGAGATCCCAGAATGGAGCATATTATGAAGGAGAATGGGAAGAGGATCTTTAGCATGGGTATGGCAAAGAATAGTGGGCTGATGGTTCCTTGTATGAAGGCCAATATTATAAAGGCTTAAAGCATGGAAAAGGCAAATATATTTGGAAGGATAAAAGTTATTATGAAGGAGAGTGGCAGAATAATAAAATTCATGGATTGGGAGCTTATCATTGGATTGATGGGAGAGGTTATATAGGATAATGGAAGAATGGAATGATGAATGGACATGGAGAATATAGTTGGAGTGATGGTAGAAAGTATGTTGGAGAATATCTAAATGATCAAAAGCATGGATATGGGGAATATAAGTGGGTAGATGGTAAGGAGTTTAGAGGAACGTGGGAAAAGGGTGTTTAGCATGGAGAAGGGGTTTATGTGACAATTGATGGTAGAACTAAGAGAGGAATGTGGTAGGAAGGCAAGTTAGTTTAATGGTTGAAATGATTGCATACTAAAAATTAATTTTATAATTTAACGTTTATGAGTATATATTTTGAAGAGTGCGCACCATAAAATATGAGTTCAGTCTTTATTAAAAGAAGATCTAGAGGGAAAGAAAATTTGTCATTTAATAGGAATTCATCTAAGTTGAATTCTATCACTTAAGTCATTGAGAAATCATAACAATTCCAGAATCTCAAATTAACGATTGGAGAATATTGGGGGTAAGTCAAATTAAATAAGGCAAATGGAATAGGGTCATGTCATTTCAATACAGGAGGATTTTATTACGGAGAATGGAAAAATAACTTAATGAATGGGATGGGAATATATTTTTTTAATATTGGGGGATATATCAAGGGCGAGTTCTAAGATGGAAAAGCTAATGGATATTGCGAATTGTGTTATCAAAATGGATAGTTATATTTAGGAACCTTTAAGGAAGGGAAACAATAAGGATTAGGATTCAAAACAAGTAGAAGAGGAAAAGAAGTTGTCCAATATAAGGATGGAATTCGAGTAAATGTTACTGAAGAACCAACTTAATAGGAGGATATTAATTAGTTATTGAAAACCTAATTGCCATAAATCTATTCTCATAATGACAGAACTGTATATGGATTGTAATGCGATTTAACAGGTTTAGGGGTCATACAGTATAAAAATGGCAGGGTTGATATGGGATAATTTCAGAATGGGTTCTTAAATGGAAAGGGAAGAATAATATTCAAAAGCGGAGATATTTATGATGGACAATTGCAAAATGGACATTTTTAGGGTTAAGGTAATTAATTATCTAATTACAAAAGGATTTTATTTAAATTACAATTCTAAATAAATGACAGAGGGGATTTTTGAGAAGAACTAAATAGTGTCTATTATAAATTAGTCTATTCAATATCCTCCTAAAGGGAATGATGAATAGTGTATTGTTGATGAAAGAATCATTATCAAAAATGTACATCTCAAGACTCGAGGAGTCAATGTGAATTCTCAATATAATTCTGGGTAAAACACTACGAAAGTAAATAAAATATAAAATTTGATTCAACATATGCTTAATCCAATTAAAAATAGTATCAATAGTGAAAGTGGTTTAAATGAAGTTGTCTTGGATAACCTATTATCTAGAGTGTAGTCACCTTAATAAAGAAAGAATTTGGAGTAGATCATTAATTAAGTTACATCACCATAAAGAATAAGATGATTATTTCATTAATTTATTTAATATTTAATGACTACTGCTAATTTAAGAAATAATAATCATAAACAACACTATTCACATTTTGTCGAAAAACTATTTAATCTTCTACTTTTTTAGATTAGCAATAGATTATTAAAGATTTTTAGTTTTTAAACTTTTTTATTTTTTTTACTTGCCATCGTCATCTTCATCATCGTCATCATCATCTGAATCATCCTCTGAATCATCAGAATCCCCTTCCATATCCATATCTTTTTGTGTTTATTTATTTGTATATTCAAATTCTGTTTCATTGACTTGAACTTTAGCTGTTTTTCTCTTATTGACAAAATCAGCAATATCATAAAATTTAATTGAACTGTCATGTGACAATGAGGCTGCAATTTTCTGAGTTCTATCAACAACTATTTTAGTAATTGGGAAATATGAATTATCCTCATGTTAACCTAAAATTCCTGTGATCATATTTGGGAATACAGAGACTCCTCTTACAAGACCATCTTCACCACCTGTAATGATGGAATGTTCATCTATTTTACACTAATTAATAGAATGAAACAATTTACAATTGAATCAATTGAATTAGGATGACCAATAATTCTATCTTTAAAATCTCCAAAGTAATCCCATTTGAATAGTAATAAATTACCTTCACTTGTTGATATACAAACAAATTAACCATTTTTGACCAAGCAAATGTCCGTTAATTCCTCTTCCATACAATCACTTTTTGCATATAAACATTTTTCATTTGTACTTTAGAATCTCAAATCATGAACACTTAAATAACCATCTAAACTTGATGAAAGCAATAAGTTATTAGATGAATCTATTTCAATTCCAGAAATAGCTTCTTCTGCTTCTTTTACTTTAAATACACATTTATTTTGTCTTAAATCCCATATTTTGATGTTGCCTGTATCATCTCCTGTGGCGATAATGCTATCATTCAATTATTTGAGGGCATTTATAGCATGTCTACTTAAATTTGTTATCATACTTATGAGCCTTGAGTTGATGGAGTACCATCTTGCCATTATTATCTAAAACAGCAAATGAGCAATCTTTGCTGGCTGTGACTAGGTGTTGACCATCTCTAAAGAACTAACTGATTCTTGCAGATTATTAATGGTGTGTAAAGGCTGCTATTTCAACAACATCATCAGATGAATATTTCAATCTTAACTTGTGGATATAAATGATTACATGTTCACAACTCCTGTCACCTGTGCACAACACACAACATCTTAAAAAGGATGGAAGTTGAGATCAAATAAATGATCTTTAGCAAAATAGAGGGGTGGTTCCATTATGATTTCTTATTGCTATTAAATCATGGTAATAAATTATCTTAATTTATTTAATATTTACAATACATTTATATTGTTGATTAATATATTCATATCACCAAGCATATTCTGTTCTAAAATCAACCATTTTGCTACGATCATTGCTTGGATAAGTCTTTTATGAAACTGTAATCAATCTCTTTATTGCCTGTATGTATTTCCTCTGAGTTTCATCATTTAAAATGTGAGCTATTTGTGAACTCGAGATCTTTGACCTCCCAGTCCTTTCATGTATACCAACCATAGTAACACCCATTGCTAATAGATTGTGATGTATACTTACGCCATGGAGCATTCCCAATTGCCAATTCCAAATACTTATCATATGCTCTAACATACTCCTTATATACACAAAATCGTATTATAAGATATAATGCATTCAAAATTTCTTCATTTATTGACTGTACCATCCTTGCTTTCTATAATTGTTCTGTTAATGGTTTTATGTAATCGAGTGTTTGCTTATATGAATTAAATGCCTAAGAACCTTCTAAACTTCTTTTTAGTGTTTCTGTATTGAATTTATCCAATAACTTTATGTTCCATTCTCTCAACATTTTCTTACACCACAAATAAACATCCTCGCACCTTGTCAAAAGTGATACTCCATCCAATAATTATTATTCAATTTCTTCCTTCCCCTTACATTGGAATACAGGAACAAGTGCAGTATTTGGATCTAAATTTCTCTCCTTTATCTTATTTAGAAAGACCTTGATTTCCTCTTTGTCTTCTCCTTCTAAGACCTTGATTTCTAATTCCCTCTAGTGATTCTCCTTTTTTTCTTAAACAAATTGCATCAATCTCTTATATCTTTGCCAATCGCTCTCACCGAAATATGTAATTGGTTCACCCAAATCTCTCAGTCTTTTTTGAACTTCCTTTTTTTCAATGGGAGGAAGATCCTAAGGAATTTAGATTTCATCCTATTAAATTTTATCACGTTCAGAGTTTATACATTATTAATCCAATCTCTTTATTTTCACTCTCTCAATGTCCTTTGTTTTATAATATTCATCCTAAATTTTTAGTTTCTTTACTAATTTTTCATGCTATTTTGAATCAATTAATTTAATACTTTTTCTCTTTCCCTTTCCCGTTACTCCTACAATAATCTTAGTCTTTCTTATTCAACTTTTTGCTTTTGTTCCTAAATCGATATTGAATTGGCTTGTGATTATTTTTTTTGTTCAATGAGTTTTTTTAATGATTAAAATTCTTGCATTATAAAATCCCTAATGTGAGTTAAGTATATTTTTAATATTTTTTTTAAGATTTTTATATACATATGAACACTCATACAATTAGTCAACCAAAACCATTAATTCGACTTATTTAACAAATAAAAACAGATTCTGTGAGTGTCTCATCCACCCAATCATACGATTCACATTTTTCTGAGATTGAGAGACCAGAAAACCCTATGATCAAGAACTTTATAGACAACTATGAAGATGATCTCGACACCTTCTTTGATCAATTGGAATGAAAGCTCTTAACCTTTGACTTGTGTTTTTATGTGTTATATATTAACTGAATAAATGTTGTTAATTATATATTTATATTCATAGTAGCAATTCTTATTTTACTAATACAGATCACTTGTAAGTATATTATAATCATCCATTCCCCCTCATTGTATTAGCTACTCCACTAACTTGTGTCTAATTTCTCATTTTTAACAATAATCTCCAAGTGGTCTACTGACATAATTAGTCAATTTTTAAACACAATTTAATAGCTACTGGAATCCCTAATTATTTTTGTGATGATTATTCTTCATGAAAATAATTAGGACACAAAATACACCTTATAAACTAAAACCTACCTGCTTTACCTCCGATTAAGTTTCACAAAATTAATGATCAAACACTATTTAAAGTATTGCATTTGAACTTGATTAATGTACAACTATTTCTTCGTGCTGAATTTAGGTTCTTTTTAATAATATCAATTTAATCCTGAGTTTAAGATTAAGATGTAAAAACAATAATCTACATTAGACTTATTGATTTTGTTCATTTAACATTGTGACAAGGATTTTGTTGCTATATAAGACATACCGATTCAACTCTTAAAGGGAATATCGAATCCATTCTTATCTTCTGCTTTAAGATTATTCTTTTATTTTAGGTTTTCGATATTTAATCAAATTATATTATCCTACTTAATTATTGTAATAAAGTGGATGCTCATCGATTTTATTTTTGTAACTGTTCTCTTCCTTAAACTCAGTTATATTAGTTTATAACTTATTGACATGATTATCCCTCTTACAAGATGTATCTGTTATATAATTAACAAGACAATATTAATAAAATTTACATAAAAACTATAATAACCAAGAATTTGTTGTAATTAAAACTCTCTAAGAAATCAAACTTTGCGATTTTAATTATTAAGCATTTAAGAATGTTCATTCATATAAAAAATTATGAATGTTATTCTAAAAATATACTTGAGTAATAAGAACTGTTATGGATTAAAATAACTATTACAATTAAATAGATTAATCATAAATATTTTGATATATATGCACTAAATTTATATTTAGGTATATTTGTAACACAATTTTCACAATAATATTTTATATTTCTCGGTTGTTGGAACTGTGTTTATTATCATATGACCACTATATCCAATAGACGCCAAAACCCACGCAGTTCCTCTTGACCAACTTAACCCGTAAATAGAGTCTTCATGTTCATCATACTATTTTACCAAGTAATCATCTTCCTTATTCAATTAAGGAACAGAGGAAACAGATGTAATATTATATAATGAAATAGTGCCATCATCAACTAAATATATTGAAATTTAAATTTACATGATAATGAAACTAATTAGTCATGAAATTTATTAAATTTTGCTTATAATACTGAATTCTACAAGTCTTCAAAAGATTTAATTGCGTATTGGGTTTTACGAATATCCCAAACTTTGGCCAAACAATCTTCACCACCAGTTATAAGGTAGTATTGTTTATTTGGATTGAAATCTATATCTAATATTTAAAGGCTGTGTGCTTTGAATTTGTTTACTCTAATGATGATAATTTGAATTACTTTTTTTCTCTTGTATCTTAAATGCATAAATAATTGTTTTAGGATCTAACAAATAAATTCTTATGATGTGGGTCTTATTCACATAAATTATAGAGATCATTGTCATCAATGATATTGTCAAATGATTGTTTATTCAAATCAAATTGAATAATGGATTTATTGGAACTCAAATAGATAATTGATTCATCTTCTGGACAAATGACACTATGATATTAAATTAAAAGTAATACTTTGTTAATCCTTCATACAATAAATCGAAATTTACTTGATATCTTCCATTCTCAGCTAATTCTATGCAACAAAGCTTTGTCTTTCTTTATTATGCTACAGTTTAATAATTAGTCAATACGATCAATGTAGATAACATATAATTACTCTTTTTTTGCTATGATCTTCTCTACCATTCCATTTATTGGTATTTTATGTAATTGTATTATCTTTTATTCCAATTCTAAATATTCATTCACATATATCTGTAGATAAATTAAAATTCATTGTTACTTCATTATTTTTCTTAGCATTCCAAGTTCCAACTGCGAATATGTGTCTTTTGTTGATTACAATATTTGAAACGCATCTGCAATTTTATTCACCAAAAGAAATTTACACAGGCTATGTTTATTAATCCATAAAATTATAATCATTAAAGAATAGAGTGAATAAATTTTGAACTATTTTTTTTTTATTATCATATAAAAATTACAAATAACTAATGTCGATGAAAACTATTATCCTAAACTTATTAAATCATAGTACAATTTAAATAATGTAAATTCTATATATATATATTTAAGACAATTGTAATAAGTCAGTTTTGAACATTATTTCCTTATTGTTTTTTGTTTAATAATTTCTTAGTAACATGTTTTAAAGGTTTATCAACATGCATTCTCGATTGATGTCTTTTTAAGCCTGCCTAATTTTTACAGTGTTTTTGACATTCTGGACATTGCAAAAATTTAGAACTATCCACATTTTATTTAATTTTCTTAATTTTTTTAGTTTCACTTTGTATTGGTTTGGTTCCTTGTTCAATTTGAAAATCTTCATGTGTCACCAAACTAAAGAGTTAAAAGTATTAGTTACTCAATCTCCACTGGTGACTTGCTATTAGAAGATAGATAATGAGGTTTCTGAGAATTAAGATCTTAGATTTAAGGAGCCTCAGTATTTTATTCTTACAAGACTCTATCTTAATCAAACATAGGAGCAACTGTAATATGATTAACCTACGCATTAAAGATGTCCAACCCTTTGGCTAATCGATCATGCTTTTCAGACAAAGTGGCACATTATTAATAGAGTTAAGCTAGAGCATTCAGATGAACTGTTAAAGGAACGAATTACATAATTTATTACTAAGAGAATTATTGAGGATGTTGTTTTATAATGTGATATCCTTATAATAATTTTCATGTATTTAACACTATTTTTTATTTAAAATTATTTAAAACTATTGAGTATATACATTTAAAAGTTTAATCATTTATGATTTATAGCTTCTTGATAGATTTCATAAAACAGAGAAGATTTATTATTTAATAATTCATTTATTGATCCAAATTCCTTTAATTATCCTTTGCTTATCACTAGAATTCTATTAAATACATAAAACACTAAATTTACTTATCACAATGTAGAATAGTATTTATTCGATGAGCTATGGTCAATACTGTACAATCCTTGAATAATCTCTAAATTGCTTATTATATTTTTTGTTCAGTCTCTATATCAATATTTGCTGTGGCTTCATCAATCAAAACTATTTAACTTTTCTTCAATATGGCCCTTGCAATACAAATCAGTTATTTTTCACCTGCACTCAAATTATCTCCTCCCTCATTGATAAGTGTATCTAATCCATTCCTTTCATTAATCAATTACAATAAACAACACTCTTCAATGACCTTCATAACTTCTTCATCACTACAAGTCTCTAAGGGATCTAGGTTTTATCTGATTGTTCCTGTAAAAATCACTGGATCTTATAGCATAGTAGTAATTGAAGATCTCAACTTTTACATTTATACTTTTGAAATATCAACATCATCAATTTCTATTAAACCTGATACGCCTTCTAGAATTCTTAAAATACTTAGAGTTATCGATGATTTTCCAGCGCCAGTTCTACCTACTATGCCAATCTTCTCTTTAGAATTTACGGAGAAACTCAAATTTTTCAGAATTAATGGTAGATTATTTCTGTAATTAACCGAATAATTAATAAATTTAATTCTACCTTGATTTGGCCAAGGTTACTTAACAGTTGTAATTTCTGCCAGATTTTCCGATTCTATTTTGGTGTATTCCAAACATCTCTCAAAGGATATCATGTTATTTTCTAAGAAGCTTAAAGAATCTACAGTTTATTGTACATTTCTATCCAAACTAGCAGCAAATGTCAATATCAAGCCTGCAAATGAAGGATTACTAGTGAATAGGATACAATAAGCAATTGCAAAAGTATTTACTATCAGACTAGCCAATCCCAGAACTTAGAGAAACCATGAACTTGCTGCTGTTGAATAATAGACAATTTATTTATTATTATCTAATTTCTATGAAAACTCTTTCATTACAAAATCAGTTTAACAAAATGCTCTAATAGTTGTCAATCCCATCAAAGATTAAGTAAAATAACTGAGAATTGGACTTCTACTAATGAGCTCTAATCTTTGTAATTCTCGACTGGCCTTCATATATAATCTTTAGATTTTCAAGCATATATAAAAAAAGATGGTTAAGGGAAAAATGAGTAGGTATGTACTAACATAGATACTCAATAAATTATTGCTCAGTATTTGGCTTAGCTTAGTGGAGAATTATGCAATATTAATGTGTATTTCAACATCTAGAGAATTAATATCTTTAGTTAATCTATTCATAATTCTGCCCAAGGGCACTCTTTCAAAGAATTAGCATTGAGGTGCGAATATTAAGCAGTTTATCATATCATTGTGTATTTAGGAAGAAGATTTTATACTCTATGATACAATCATAACAGCTCTTATATAGGCAAACAAGGATTGTACAAATCCTAGGAACAAAAAGACCCAAAAGTAAGTGATCTCGCTATAATGATCTGATAATGAGGCGTATCTACTAGTCCATTCAGTTACCCATAAATTGGCTATAATTTAACTGATTATCCAAATTATCATTACAATTAATAGAATAGATTAATAAACTAAATTCTTTTTGTATTACAAATATTTAACATATACTTCTGAATCTATTTCTCCCTTTTTCCTTTCCTCAACAGTCATTAAATCAGATTTATTTTTAATCTTGTCTCTAATTTAGTCTGAATTTTGCTCGATTTCCTTTTAACCAACCAATTAAACTATATTTTTGTACTCTTAATTCTCTTACTTCTTAATATCAAATTCAAATTTTTTTTCAATCTCTTAATATACTATATTATTCTGCATTTTCTAATAATCTCCTTCTTCTATGATTTCTCCCTTCTAAATCAAATAAATGTAGTCTGTATATTTGCAATAATTTAAGGCATGAGTAATTAGAATTCTTGTTTTCCCTTTCAATAAATTAATAAAGCAATCCTTCAATATGAAATTACCAACTTGAGCATCCACAGCACTCAAGGGATCATCCAATAAGAAGATTTCTGCTTTACTATAAATGGCTCTTGCTAAACTTATCCTCGCCTTTTATCCTCCAGATAAGTTAATTCCTTTCTCTCCTATCATAGTTTGATCTCCGTGAACTAAGATTTCTAAATCTAAAGTCAAGCATGAATATTTTATTGCTTGCTCATAAAGATTCTCTTCAAATGGTTTACCAAACAGAATATTGTCTTAAACTGTAGCATTTTAAATCCATGGCTTCTATCCCACATATGCAATTGATCCAGTGATATTAATGATTGGTTTATCATCATCCATGTTGTAGATCATCTCTCCTAAAAGTGATTAAATCAAAGAGGACTTCCCAGATCCAACATCTCCTATTATAGCTATAAACTTCCCTTTCTCCACCTTTATATTAATATTCTTTAGAATTAACTGCTCTTAATTACACTCCTTTTTCCAATAAAAGTTGCCTTGCTCTATTTCCAAAGCAGAATTTGCAACTTTCTTATAATCACAATATAGATCATTCATTAATTCATCACTATTTAAGAAATCTTGTATCCTTTTTAGGGATAATTTGGTTTCTAGCAGATCATTCAATGAAATTGGCAATAACTATAGACTGGCTGCTAAAATAGACAATAATCCAATTATTGGAAAAGTCTTACTGGGAATCAATTAATTTCCCAAAAGCACATACAATCCAAAAGTTAAACTTAAAATCACCTAAGGAGACAGCCAACCCATAAACACATTTATCGAAAAGTATTATAATCTGTCTTATATAGATTCTAGTTCAATCTCCCTTATAGTTTATTTATAATAGTGATTTGTGTTTATGTTTTCAATTACAACTTATAGATTTTATTTAAGAAATATTATTCTAATGCGTTAATCTTTATGAATTTAATTAATTAAAACGCTTCTGTTGTAACCTTCACTCGATTATCCTTTGACTTTAACACCTTGGTTAGGCCTTAACAATTTATCTACCAATGTAATTATTCTAAAATATGCTCAAAATTATGATTATTATTCCTACAAGCACAGAAATTCCGATTTCCTCATAGATGTAAGCCAATGTAATACCTAATTAAAAGAGATGTTTACTCAATTATATTGGGATAATAATCATATTTACTACACTATTGGGAACCTGAATAAGTCGCTGTACATCAACTTATATTAAATTGGTAATTTCTCCTATTGATTTATCAGTATTGCTTAACAATGAAATCTTTAGACATTTATTCATTATTTCCAAACTCATTACTGACATAATGTCATATCCATAGATTTTCTTAATTAAATCAATTTATTACCATCATGAATCTAGAATGAGACATTGACAATAAATTAACTATTCTTACCGTTATCACAAGAGAAATAAATAAAAAAGCCTAATAATAATCCTTATTTTTCTCATAAATATAACCAATAATATATTTTGTTAATAAAGGCATAGCCAATTGACTAAGAAGTACTAAAAGTTAGATTAAAAATCCTTTTAAAAAATACTCTATTGTCAATCAATAAATATTTACTTAAGTAATATTTCAATATTAACTTAACTAAATTGCATTGCTTATTGATATTTAAATGGTAAGAAAACTATTGATGTCGCTCATATGATTATTCAGTAGTCTCTAGTTCATTCATTTGATTCTCATCCAACTCTGTCCTATAGGCTTTCTAAAAGGTTCATTCCTATATATTACTTCCATTATAGGGTAAATTTAAACGAAGAATAATTTTTTAAACCAAGAGGTATTTCTTTTTATCAATTTTTCTTTAAACCCGATGATTTGCTGATTATCTAAAGTAATTGATGCAGAATCCATTATTTAATTAATTAATTTACTATTTCTACCTAAATTAAATTTTTATTTTGATTGAATACATCTAATCATATAGTTTTTGATTTCCTTATATATAAATGAACATAATTAGATACTGTTAAGAATCAATTAAGAATTTAGAAAAGTATAATTATAAAAGAGATTATTATTTTTATTATAAATATATTTTAAATTAAAATTGATTTGATATTTATTATTTTGACATTTGAATCAAATTTCAGATATGCTCTTTGGATCTTAATTTGGAAGCGGGTCTTTGTTAAATTAGTAAATATATCATACTCTGTGAATACTTCACTTACAACTTCCAGACCTCTATCTATGAGATTGACGAATTTCTTATCTTCACTATAAACCATCAATGATATGAACATGGCTAAGATTGCCAAGACTAACAAAAAGATTTCAGTAACAACTGTGGATGATGTCAATCTATTAATAAAATTAGATTAATTTTACTATTCAAGCAATTTGCAAATGAAGGGAGTAATAGTGATCCCAAAATTTTATAGACAAACAAACAAAGATAGACTTCTGCCATGTGTATTTGGTTGAGTCAAGTATAATACTCCACTCCAGACTGTTGTATATGACAATGCAAATGATAATCCTAATAAGAGAAGACCTTCAAATGGTGATTACAAAAGAACTAAGATATGTGCCCATATGGCCATCAAACCTGAAAAGATTGTCTAAATTATATTGGATAATAATTACAAGTGAAGATCTTTGCCCATATTTATCAATAACAAAACCTAATAATGGTGTAATGACTCCTGAAAACAACCACATTAGAGTTACTAATTTCCAGGCTAATGTTTCTCCGTTGTCAATTGCAATCAACCATTTATCGTACAAAAATTCTTATGCATAGTCTACCAATACTAATACAGAAGTAGATGCAAAAGAATAGAACCATAATAAATACCAATATATTGACGGATATTGATTTTTATTAAAGAATCCAAAATACTTCTCAAAAAATGATTGTGGCAAGATTTCAGATTCTACCTATTCAACAGCCATCTATTCTTCCTAATGATTTAATTAGTCCACTTATATCTCTTCTCCTTCTATTTATTATTACTATTAATGTAATGTAGAACTTTTAAGTTTCTCATGATGCTTCTTAAAGTATTTAGCCCCTTTGTTTAAGATTGTTGACTAAGCATCGACATCTATATCAATAGCAACAATAGACATTAGCATTCCTAATGTTGTTGCCAAAATGGCTATTGTATTTGAAGCCCCTACTGATGTAATTTGAGGTGCAAACCAAATACAAAGTACAAATCCCAAAGTATACACAAATTGGTACATACCCAAAACAAAAGTCTAAATATACACAAATACAAAATTACCAAATATGTATATTTATAATATGAACATATAAAGGATGTTAATACTATTAAGAGGGATTCTATTCCCCAACCCAATAGAATTCTTCCAATTATAAATACAATTTGACTTCCAGATGAAATACCAAAAGTGACTATAATTTAACCAAGGGCACATAATCCATTTTAAAATATGATGCTTTTTCGATCTCCATAGAAATCTCTGATAAGACCAGAGAAGAAAGGTAAAAATGAATTCAATAAAAAGTGCAATGAGGTTAACCAAGTTAAGAATTATTTTGGATCATCAATATTAAATGCTTCTCCAATTTAAGTTTACATTTGAGCAGGTAAAACCAAACAATATGAAGATGCGATCAATCCAAATGATGTCATTAGAACTAAATGCCATTTAGATTTGTGTGATTGCTTATCCAAATAAAACATATTTTCCTCCATATTCGTTTTTATAAATATATATATAAATATGTCAATTAGAAATAACAGATAAAGTAGAATAAATAATTAAACTAATTTTCTATTCAATTATACTCAAAGCCAAGACTCCAATTATTCTTATTACATAATATCAAAAGAGTTTATGTATATTTGAATTTGAGATCTTTTAAATTCTCAATCATAACAGTTAAAAAACAATAAGAGATGCTAATTCTTAGTGCATCAAACCCTTATGATCGTTAGATTTATTAATGAACTAAATAACTTAATATCATTATACATTCTGAACATAACTAATTGATGAAACTTCATAAAATAAAATGTTTAAAAAATTTGGTAAATTACGATCTCAATCTGATATAATAGTATTTTAAATCAATAGATATAGTTCTTATGTCTCTATTACTTCAGTATCTTATTAATATTCCATAAGATTGTTGTTTAGTCAGCAATATCGGAACAAAAATTTCAATTATTTTGCATCATTTGATTATTCATCATATTAAAACAGATCTCCTTTTTCCATAGATAATTACAATCTAAGTTTTTCATAAATAAAACTACAGCTGTAATTTATTCTTCTAGGAATAATATTGATTATGTAATAGAGGATGTTAAATTTTTATTAGTTAGTAAATGGAATAATTTAGTGAATAAGGATTCCGTTGCAACATATTCAAAATTGTAACTTTATTAACATATAATCATTTCAATGAATTATAGTACTAATTTATCTAATTTTTTATTTATCCAAGCAGAACACTAATAGTTAATGTTTTAGTTGAACTTGGATATTATATTCAGCTCTGCATCAAGATAGATCATTGTCTCAATAAAAGAGATTTAATTGAATGTCTTAACATTTCGATTTTATATAATAAATAATTTTATTAAAATGGCTGAATTCAGTTCTTTGAAAAGGAAGTTTGAAAGTCTAAGGATAGTTGATGATGAATCTCCGAAAACAATAAAAAAAACCCTAATCTAGGATGCAGATTTGTATCTATTGGGAAAAAAGATTTAATCCATTCATTTGGTTTAGCCTTTGTAATAAGTCATAAAGAAACCAGATATCTATTAGGCTTGCTTCTTAAAGAAGGATGGTTACAATCCTTTTTTATATATTGATCGACCTATCACAAAGGAAAAGGATGAGTCGTGATATATATTATTATAAATGATATATATATACTTTATTAGGCTAAAAAAATAGAAAATGCTTTCTATTCGAAAACTCATTAAAGCTAGGTTCATTTATAATTGAAATTTATTTAAAATGGGTATAAGTTAATAGAGAAATATTTCACCTTTTAATTAAGGTTTTGATTTAAAGATAATATATAGTATTAAATATTCATAAAAAATATAATGAAATGTAAAATAGATAATCGAATTATGCTTCTTTGTTAATTTATGGGATTAGTGAAGGTTTAATAATATTTATTTCGGAAAGTGTTTTACTATTATATTAATTATAATATAATTCTAATAAAATGGAGTAATTTGAATAACAAAATGAGAATGAAAACTAAGAAGAAGGTAGTGGAAGAGTCAAAAAGAGAATAAAGAAAGGTTAAGCAAAGAAAAAAGTGTTAAATGAATAGCCTCCTGAATTTTGTAGTATCTGCTATGGAGAAATAATTGATAAAGTAACTCGATTTTCTTAAAATGATAGGGTATTATTCAGACATGTAAGCATACCTTTTGTTTTAAATGCTTAGAGGTATGGGCGAAACAAAAGTAAACTTGTCCTTAGTGTAGAACGGATTTTAATTAGGTTCAAAGAGTGTGGAAATAAGGTAGAGTAAGACGATAAAAATTGTATAATTATCGATCTAATGATTTCAACTTTTAAGATCTAATTTCTCCTAATTCTATCATTCATTAATTTTAAATCTAACATTTTTTCACTAGAATGTCTTTTGAAGGCTGAAGAAATTGATCTAAATCATTTGGGGATTCAGACTGACTTAAATTAAAATAATGGTATTATTTAAATAAGCTAATGTTTTATTCATTGTTATCATTATTTTGCATATTCTTATTTATTAAATTTTACACTTGATTGGAATATATTCTTACTTATAATTCATTATAAAAATAGATGAAATTGTCAGCAATAACTGAGAAGATATTACCTAAAAATAGGATATCATTTTATAGGAGTATATTATTAATAACAAATTATAAGATAATGATTAGAAATCAGAATATAATTAAGAAGTAACTTAATTAATAATCAATCAAATCATTCAAATTTCATAAAGAATTTTAGACTAAATTTTGACTTAGATAATGTAAGGATTTGATTTTAATTAATATTTTAGTCATTAAAAATCGGTTATATTAAACCTATTCAAGATTATTTAAGTAATTCATTATCAATTTTAGGTTAACTTCGATTGAAAATAGTCTGATCTTGTTATGAAGTCTTTAATAATAATATTTGAGAAGCCTAATTCGTTGAATGATTTTAATCCACAACTTTCTTTAGTTTCCCTATCAATTAATATTGTGGTAATTTATGGGATTGAGGTGGTTCGTCTTCAAATATCATATCTCCGAAATCATCTTCTAAATTTCGAATTGATATCAATTTTTCACTATCTTTAAACTATTCTTATATGGATTGCATCATAGCATACTATGGTGTATATATGGAAGCATCTTATTTGTTGTTTATAATAGATATTTATGCAGTACAGAATTCAGGTATTCCACAAGGTTAAATGCAGCTAAAATACTTGGTATATCCACAACTTCCAATATCATTTGAAATTGATTTTGTGATTTCTTTTGTAGATTACCCTTATTCTGCATTATTATTCAATTCTAGATATCTTTACTTATCTAAATTAATCTAAAACCATTCTTATTTCAAAGCTTCATTAGGAGTTGGTCTTTGTGATGGTCGACGATGGAGTAATAATTTTAATAATTGCAGACCTACATTACCATACAAATATACATTATATAGATACAATTGATTCGATAGACTGATAATCTACCTTGCAATTAAAGTTTCTCATTACAATTTCATCATACGACGATCCTTTAAATGGTGACTTACCAGTCAATAATAAATACATTAGACATCCAACACTAAAAATGTCTACTTTAGAATCATAAAGTTTATCCTACAATACCTCTGGAGCTACAAATCCAGGAGTGCCACACCTTTAAAACATATAGTTTCCAAAGGGATCATAAAAATCAGCCAATCCAAAATCAGTAATTACTATGTCTTCCAAAACACCTTTTTTCCTTAATATCATATTTTCTGGTTTAAGATCTCTGTGTAGTATATTATTCTTATGCAGATACTCTAGAGATTTTAATATTGTGGCTATGACTCCGGCTACAATATTTTCTGGCAGTTTTTAATTTTTTTTAATATGTTAGTATAATTCTCCCCCTTATAGATAATCTTGAACCAAATAAATGTGTGTCTCATCCTCATAGACTTCATGTAATTTGATTAGTCCTTTGTAATTCAACTTTCGCAGAATTGATATTTCTTTTAATAAAGCCAACCTATCCGTTTCAGTGTTTATCATCTTACTTTTTTCGAAAACTTTTACAGCAAATTACAATTTGTTAGATTTTTTGTTACAAAGATACACCTAAAAAATCGAAGAACATTCAATTACCTTAGCGAAGTTTCCTTTCCCAATTAATTTTTAAATATCATAATCTTATTTGAATGTTATCTGAAGTGACTATTTTTTTAATTCTTCCCAAATTTTTTGGTTTATTTCTTATGATCTTGAATAGAATTCTCTACATTTCTAATTTCTAACTATTCTGATCCCATACTTCTTCTAAAATATCATAGATATCAAATTTTTACTCTATTACAGCTCTCCTTCTCTTGATCATTTTTATATTTAATCTACTCTATTCTACTCTTATTAAGATTGATTTGATGTAATGTTTTTTTATTTGGCTAGCATATAAATTTATATTAATACTCTAAGCTTGATTAATTTAGAACCATAAATTGCATAGTTTCTGCTTACCCAAATCCCAGTTTTTTAACTTTTCTCAAAGAAGATAAACTGATAATCAATTTTGTCAATATTTATTTAGGATATTGACTTTTCCCAAAAGGATGAATCAATGGTCTGTTCGTCAAAAAATGACCTATCTATTTTAATTTACATTAATAATTAAATATATTTTTAGTAATTATAAGTCACTATTTCCTATTTCCAATTCGAGAATTTATCATCTCATTTAAAATCTCCAATTTCTAGGTCATCATCTTATTGAATTGCTCATTCTCACCTTTAACACTACCCCTACTCAACGGCTCTTTCACTTAAGATGGAGTTTCTACCTTCTT
Source organism: Paramecium octaurelia (assembly GCA_905182995.1). Taxonomy (NCBI): domain Eukaryota; phylum Ciliophora; class Oligohymenophorea; order Peniculida; family Parameciidae; genus Paramecium; species Paramecium octaurelia. Next base: position 311,212 of record CAJJDP010000055.1, read on the forward strand.
TAATTGATTCCGAAACTAACTCAATGGAGTTGATTACTCTTCTTCAATAGTGGCTTCAATCAAAGGTTCTGCCGATAAATACTTCTTATTCTTAGGAGAAGGGGATTTCACTTAGGCCTTGTCCAAATTATGAATAATAGAATATAGTGTTCTGCCAATTTATCTACTAACCTCGTATTGAAAATTGTCATATTGGAATTGAATATTATCATCAATTTGTTAGGATTACTGAATCCTTTCATATTCCATTGAAATTGACTTCTTTGCTTCGGTTAGGTTTGCTTTATTTAAAATGCAATCCTTAAACTTTTGAATACTCTCATTAAAAATAAGTTGCATCTCCTCACAAATAGAATTGATCATAGTTTATATAGTGTAGGCTTCTTCATTTAAGTTAGGAATTGATTCGGACTTCTCTCTTCTATAGGAATTATTTGTAAACTTTGTTTGAGTTGACTTCATTGAATTAATATTCGATTATTGCTTTGGTTTGAATTTATCTGGTTATTTCACTCTGACTTCCTCTATTTGCAATGTCTGTATCATAAACTATAGAGTATCATAGTCCTTGCAAACATCAAATACTGTATCTTGATTCTATAATAATATGATAAAATACAATTATACTTTATTTAACAGTTAGATATTAGCTTTCGCATTCAATAATAATGCCACTGTCTCCAAATTTCCTCTCTAAGCTGCAATCATCAAAGGAGAAAATCCTTTCTTGAATATTCAAAATTAAATACTTTGTCCTACTGATTTACATCAGCACCATGGTTCAACAGAAAATCAGCAGTTCTGCGATAATTGTAAAATGAACAGATCCACAATGGAGATTGATTTAACTATTTCAACCTTTATAAATTACTCTATTTGTTTTATTTATATCTGCTCCTTGTGTAATCAATTTCTCGATCATTGGACCATCATTCTTACGACAAGCTATTGTCAAACAAGTTTGTCCTGACTTTGTATTCTCAAGATCTATCAAATTCGGATATTGTTGGAGTATTTCAATAACTTTATTAACATTCCCTTGTTCGACCTTTAAAAATAAGACTTAAGCAGTGCTATTCATTAATATTATATTGAAATTATATATATAAATTCAATCAGTAATAATAGATTCCCCCTTATGAATCCATCTAACCCTCTTTCCTTATTCCCAAATTCCCGGCTTCTCTACATTCGAATCCCCTATATAAATTCCTGTCCCATGCTATTTTCCATTCTACCATTATCCTCGATAAATCTAATAATCAATATCAACAGCATACTCGTCCATCAGGCCATTTGAATTCTCCATATCCATCCTTTTTATCATTTTTATATTCTCCTTTATATCTCCTACCATCTATCCATGTGAAAATCTATTGCTCAAACTATAGATATACTCCTTGCCCATCCATTTTGTTGTTCTTCCACGTTCCTATATACTTTCTACCATCGAACCAAGTGTACTCTCCATAACCCTATATCAGATTATTATCAAAATCTCCAATATATTTAGATCCGTCTTTCCACTGGAACTCTCCGTTGCCATGTTTCTTGCCCATTAAGTATTGACCTTTAAAAATAGAGTTGTCAGGCCAGGTTTCAATGCCTTCTCCGTGCTATTTGTCGTCTACCCATTAACCTACATATTTTGCGCCATCTGCATGAATATAGGTTCCCCTATTATCCATAATAAATTACATATCCATTAGCTTTATCATTCTGCCATTCTCCAATATAGACATCTCCACCGCAATGAATCAGTCTACCGATACCTTAAGCGGAGTTCTTTTGCCATTAACCTTCATATATTGATCCATCTATCCATATTTGGGTACCATAACCATGTTTCAATCCATTTTTGTATTATCCGTAATAGACTGTTTAATCATTATACTCATAAGGGCCTAATTTTGGCAAATCTGGTTCTGACATTTCTTCAAATGGTCCTTATTCATCATGTACTTTTTTTGTTTTTTCAGTAAGATAATTTGGCATTCTGGATAGTTTAGCAACCAAAGTCAGAGGAGCATGTTCATTATTACAATGATATTAATTTTTCATAGATTTCATGTCTTTTCTAACCTTAATTCCTCTGAAATAAGATTGAATTTTAATTGCAGCTCTATCAACTTGGAGAGAGCTATTTTATTAGTCTGTAATTAAATTAATTTGTGGATTCTGTCGATCTAGCATTTAATTTCCATTACAGCAATTTCCCATTATATTTTAATATATTCTTATATAACAGTCAACATCATTATAATAGTAATGAAAATAAATTTTCAACAAAATTGTGCTTGACACAATAATTAGTGACTTCTCTAGCAAACATTTCAAATCTGAAAGTGCCTCCTCTTTCCTCCATGATGATCAACACAGGAGCAACAATTTGTAACATCTCATAACTCATTTATGACAAATCAACTTATTCAGTATTCAATTCTCCCTTTTGTTCCTTATCAAGCATATTAAATAGCTTCATCAAGGAGGCTCTCCAAACCTATTAAACGACGCTTTGATCAGCACATGGCAAATTCAATACATAAGAATTATTATTACTAGATTTGTTATCCTAATTATCATACTCTGGAGTCTTATTATAAATGTCCTTATAAGTCTTGCTCACACACTTTTCTTTTAAAATCTCATGTGATCTCTGAGTAGTCGTTGGATGATAAGTGAATGACTTATTTTGTTGATCCTAAGAGTGCTATTTCTGCATTCTCAACTCTTGTAGCTTGATTTACTTCTCTTTGCCATAATTGAGCAACCTTTGTTCTACACTATTATCTTAGCGTTTTAGTTTCTATATATATTGTATCATGGCTCTTACGACAATCTATTCAGAATTTTTATTGATTTGAGGAGTGAATGTCAACTCGTTCTCATCTCCAGTCTTCTATTATCTGATTTCTCTCGCACTCTTGTCCCTCATCATCTTGCTAACTAAGAATAAATACACAATTTACTATCTTATGAGAAATCTCTACAATGTGATCTACTGCTTACCAAAGGACTCTTCTTTTAACAACTTTGAGTTGAAATCTAACTATTCTATTTATACGGAGTTGAGTTTGTTGAATTTCTGAAATAATTTGATTTCTGATCATGGATCAATTTTTATTCGTTATTTATAGTGTGTTGTGCTTATTATTTATGTTACGATATGCTATCAATCAACTTTAATAGATAACGTCCAGGAAGGTCATGTTTTGATGCAAATGCTATCCCCAAATCTCTGGGATCATCTCTTTCATAAATGTATATCTAATCACTCTCATCTTGCGTGATCTCCACTGTCTATAATCAATCATTCTAAATTGTACCATGATCGCTAACAAAGTCCTATTATTATTTTGCATTTTAATATAATATTAATCTAATTTAGATTTTATTTTCATTTCTATAATAATTCAATCAAAATCAACCGCTACTTTTCACAAACTTCAAGACTATTGAAGCAGTTATCACTCCTATTGCAATTAATCCAATTAAAATAATACAACACATTTTCTAGTTTATAATATCTATCTCTTACTTTTCTACTCTTCTTATGAATCTTTATTCCTTTGCTAATGCTTTCTCTCCTTTTTCAATGTAATTCTTGGCTTTATTCAAATTTTATTCTATCCATTATCATAATTCAATACCTATGCTCTCTATTTATTCTCATTATTATGTTACCAAAAATGTTATCTCAGATAACATTTGAAAACAATACTGAGTACTCTAAAACTACATTAAGTAGAATACCTTCTCTAACTTTTGAATATCCTAATATTTATCTTAAATATTTTAAACTCTGTAAACTAATTACAACAATAGTTAACCTAGTGTCTCCTTCAACACCATCTTTTCTAATCCTTAAGGATCTTAAATGATATCTGATTTCTATTTTTCTGTCAAATTAGGTTCTAGTATTTCTAACTATTGAATATGAATTGCAATAATTATCTTTTCATCTTCTTTTGAATAGTCTTGTTATAATTAAAGATCGTATTTTGACCAAATTATAATATAGATGCCACTTCCTATTGTTATGCCTTCTAATTATAAATCATCGCTTTTGTTTCTGGTTAATGAGGATCATTTTCTTTAACTAATTTATCTATTTCATCAAATAACTTTTTATTTCGGCCGTATTCTTATTAATTTATACTTGTAATTAATCAACTTTCTTCATTGATTCTATATAAATAGATTTTAATAAACTAAACCTTTTTCTTTTTAAGTGGATACTGCTGACTATATGATTTCAGTCAACCTGCTAATTTCTTCATTGTTATTTCTTATTAATTGCAATTTCATCCTAATAATTGAACTTTTCTTTTAAAAATCAGACATCATTTCAGCTATTGATTATCTATTGGAAGTATCAATTCTATTGTTATGCCATTCTATTGAGCTGTCTATGGAAGTCTATAATAGTTCTTACCTCTTTTAACTAATAGTATAGATCATTCATTTATTAAATAATAATAATAAATGTTGGATTAGCGTCAAACATTAAGTGATATTAAAAAGCTTAGAAATACTCCTTATATTTATTACAAATAATACCAATCTATTGATAATAATCAACAATAAGAAACAAAATAAGCAAAACTGATAGCCAGACCTAATGTTAGGTATTTGATTCATCTAATTGCTGAATGTAGATCCTCTCATTTATCAACAGACATGAAAACCTGTCAAAATGGTAACAAGAACAGAACAAATTAAGGTAATCAAGCCAATAGCGTGAAAGAACCAAAACTCAATCAAATTATAGGGCCTTCAGTCTAAATTAAAAAGCTCCTTCTAATTCCAAAAGTCAACCCGATTTGACTGATGACAATGAAACCATTTTCGTACCATATCGACAAAGAAACATTTCCTAAAATAGTATCTCAATTTCATATGATAATTCTAATAAAAAACAAAGCTTTTTGCCAGCTATGAATCATTAGGATCCAATGTTATAAACCTTTGGAAAATAAGTTATCATCCTCAAACCCAAGAGATTCCCTACTGAGATATTTTAAGGAAATGTGAGCAAGATGAAGAAGCAATTCTAATAAAATTATTGAAATATTTATTTATAACTAAATATAATGGAAATCTCCTTAGATTTCGACCTTAAAGTATATCAATAAATAGGTCATGGTGCGTTTAGTTAAGTATTTCTTGGTGAATATGATTCCAAAAAGGTAGCAATAAAAGTACTAACTTTTTGAATTTAAATAGGTAATGAATCCTATATACATTGAATAATTTAAAAAGGAAGTAGAAATTTTGGAGTCCATTCATCATCAGAGTTTTGCACAATACTATTATGTATTATAATATTTTCTATTCAAAGAGCAAAGAAACTGAGAATTCATTATACATCGTCTAAGAATATTTGGAGGGCAAAACACTGACTTAATTCATCAAAACTGTTGAGATGGAAGAAACTCATATCAAACAAATCATTATTGAATTACTCAATTCAGTATCCTATCTACATTCTCAAGATATTATCCATCGAGACATCAAACCAGGTATTGTATCTATAATAATAGACAATATAATTATTACGACTGACGGATAACTTAAACTTATTGATTTTGGTCTTAGTTCCCATTCAGAATCCAAACTATCTTATGATAAATGCGGAACCCTCCTATTCATGGCTCCTGAGATGATTTTTAAATAACCATATCTTAAATCTGTTGATATTTGGAGTTGTGGCATTATTGCATATCAATTAATCAATAAGAAACATCCCTTTTGGGATCCATCAGAATCTACTTCAACTTTTGTCCATAGAGTTCAATAATTCAACCCTAATTTTTAAGAAATGAATGAATATCAAAAATCTTTCTTTTTAAAATGTGCTGCTTATTCCCCTGAGGCAAGAATGAACGCGAATCAAGCTTTATAGCATCCTTGGCTTTCAGGAAAAGGAGAATTATGGCAACCAATTACAATGGCAGATATGAAAACACTTTTTGATAATAAGATGAAAACACTTTAAACAATTAAAGCTCTTATGATGATTAAATTTTTGTGCCAAAAGTTTGGAACTATTATACCTAGCGAATTTAGTAATTATGAATTCAATGATTCCACAGCAGATACCAATACTAATTTTAAATTGAAACTAGTTAGAAGTAGCTCTCGAAATCCTTCATTCATTAAGCAAGTTCGTAGCACAAGTACTATTTTCTTTGAAAGCAATAATCTACCATCCCCTATTAGATTTACACACAATAATAAACGAGTTTCTATCTCTCCAAATAAAACTATGTTGCATTCAGAATCAATTCAATTTAGCTAAATTGCCAAAAGAAATACACAAGTTATAAAACTTCCGTAATTGTATAATTATAATATAGTCCATTGTCAAATTCTCCTGTTTTGAAAAAATAAAGAAAAAGCAACTTAAATTTTAGATTGAAATAGTATTGAATTTGTTTATTGATTAATTTTAACTATGATACATAAAACTAATATATTTTGATTAATGTAAATTTATTTAACTCACTTTAACTATCAAATTATCAGGATAGTAGAGGTCTTAAGACTGATGATTATTAATAATATTACTTATTTTAACACTAGAATACAAAAATAATGGATAATTATAAACTTATATATTCATCTATTTGTTGTAATAAAGGTTTTGGCATAATAAAATTCTTGAAGAGTTTTTATTCTTTTTCCAAATTCATTAGTTGCCAAAGGACAAGATGAGTCATGCGATGAGGATCTTAATTGAGTAGTGATTAATGATCCAATTTAAGATTTAATTTTTAGACAGACTTCTCTATTGGCTTAAAACTACTAAAATCTCATTTTTCTATAAGATTTTAAGACTTAACATTCAAGTGCAAAATTGTTTTGGGAGATGGATTTCTATAAATTTATAGGCGGAATGACACTGTTACTTTTAACTTAGGACTATTTCTTTTATTTCAATAATTCAATTTATTTTTTATGAAAGATAAACATATTTTCAGATTAAGGAGTAATTTTCTTACTAATTAAATTATTAGAATTAACAATATCAGTAGTAGTAAACATACTTTTTTATTGAGATCTCAAAATCTTTTAGTTTAATTTACTAGTGTCTCTATACAATTCATCAACTGTGACTCTTTCAGTATTGGTAGAATCAGGATATTGTAATTTTTCCATTGCCTTGTCTTGTTTTTAAATATTTTCAAATAGATACTTCTCTCTTCTTTGCAAGTAGGACCTGATAACAAAGGATTTCTCTTTCAAAATTTTAAGAAAGTCAGGATGGTTTTTCCTGACAATATTAAAAGCTTCACTTTCCATATAATAAGCGAGAGTGTTATCGGAGGTCATACATGAATAGAGTCTGACTGGATTGTTGTCTATAAGCTCTGCTTCTCCAACAAAAGAGTTATCGGAAAGCTGTGAGAGAGTTACTTTCTTTTTTGGTTTTATTTTTGATTAGAAAATAGATGGTTCTTTATGCTTGCCATGCAAAGCATCTTCATCATAAGATCTATAAATTTCGACTCTTCCCCTAACAATTAGTAAAAAGAATTTAGGTTCATCTCCTTCTTTCCATAAAATAGTTTATGGGGCAAATTCAATTTTTTAAAAATATTAAATAAACTTGGTAACAATAAATTTACTGACACCCACAAAAATACTTAAAAAGTACTCAAAGGTTTGATTCTTTTCTTTAATAGATCTTTCTCCAACGCTTTTAAAATCTTGTCTATTCATGGTTAAAACATGAAGTTCGTCTGATAAAACCAAAATGCTGGCAGTACGCGGTTTGTCAGAAGATAAAGCCATATCACCAAAGGCTTAACCTGAGTAAAATTAAAAGACTTTTTTATAAAGGCATATTCCCTCTTTGAAATACATGTTATTGATTTCAAAAGGGTTCTTTTATGAAGCTAGAAGTAATTCCATTTAGAGATCTTAAGCCCTTTTTTTCTTTTTAAATACAGTTTCATAATCTAACACTTCTTCCTCAAATGGGTTCAAGTTACTTTTAAACATTTCAATAACCTCTCTATCATTAGCAATTTCTTCTTAAGACTTAGAAACAAAGACTCCAACTTCTCCAAATAATATCAAATAAACTTTGTCCCCATATTCTCCATAATTAAAAACTATTTATCCTCTACTAAATTATTCGTATTTGAAATATGAGCAAGCTTGAGCTGTAAATTCTTCTATTTTAGTTCCCTCAGGGCAATTTTTTTTTAGAAATTCAATCTGAGACATCATTGGAGCGATCTCCTCTAAAAGGGATTACTATGTTATTCTTGTATAAGAACGGTACAAATTGAGAGGAATCTTCAAGTTCTCTTCATTTTTCTTTCTCTATTGATTGTCATCCACCTTTTGATCCTAAATTACAGACTTTTTCATGTTTTTGGTTGATTGATTCATTATAAAATAATAAAATTATCAATAATTATGCAAACTATATTGATTCTCTTAGACTTTAAATAGGCCCACTTATTTCCTCTTCATGTAAAATAATATTCCTCCTACAATTAATCCTCCCCCGAAAAGCACAATCAGCAATATCCACCACCAACTAAAATATAAAAATTATTAAATACTTGGAACTACCACTTTTATCATCATCTGGAGGAGTTGGAGGAGGCGCAGGTTCATCAACTCTAATGATATTAAATTTCTCTTCCTCTTTATTGTAAGCATTACTTGCTGTTATTACAACTTATTATTTCTCCTTTAATTGAGAAGGTCTTGAAATTGTAAGACTTGTTTCTAAACTCATTAAATATCCATTCAGCACCTTTCCTACTAAATTGGTATATAGCCTTTTATTCTGGCCTTCATTAAAACCATAAACTATAAATAAACCATCCTTAACTTGAAATGCAGTATCTTATAATCCATAAACCATATTAACTGAAAACTCTTTATCATTTAATTCATAAATGGCCAAAACAGTATCCTGTTTATTAGTATAAGGAATTAATAATAAGTTATCCTCAATAAAATATCCTTTATTCAAAGCTATCCAATTTTTGTATGGGTTAATGACATTAATTATTTTACTATTTACAACTAACTTAGTATTGTCCAATTCTATCTACAATTTAAAGGATGCAACGTCATTTGAAATGATGATATAATTTAATTAGTTATTTTTTATTTCTTGAGTTGCAAAAAGTTATATGTAATCTGTTGTCTTGAATGCAAACTAATTGTTCTTCCTAATTAAATCATACAAATAAATATTATTCTATTAGATTATGTTAAGTTTATTTTATTTAAATTCGGTGTAATAAACGTTTAAATGATCAGCTTAATCAATAAAGCTCAATACATAATTTTAATTTTCTCCCTCCTTTGGAGTACCATACTTCTGAATCACAAAATCTGTGAGACCCTTGTCATTGTATATGATTTAGGTCAATGCAATGCTCCATTTTGTAAATTCAGAATTAATATTGAGATAATAAACATAAATTTTCCCAAAATCTTACATTAGTAATAGATCGCTAGATATTACTATCATTTTTTGAACTCCATTTAAATCTAATATGTCTTAAGGAGTATCAATATTACTACATTTTTAGTCCTTATCACATACAGTCAGATATGCGTGATATACATTATTATATTTACAAAGTGTTACAATATACTTAGCATTTTCTTGCATGGCAATTATTTCACAGCTATTTGGAGATTAAAATTCAATTAAACTGGTGACATTATCTTTGTGATTGATAGCTAATAATTTATCTTTGATAAGAGCAACATTATAAAAGGAATTGAATGATTCGATATCCAATACATTTGTAGCCATATTTTCACTTATTCTCTCAACTGGTAAGTTTAATTTAATCAAATCCTTGCATTAATCACAATCAACACTGATGTTCTGTACTTATCCTTTATATAACTAATTCAATTCAACCGTTGAATTTTATAAAGATGAATTAATCAAAATATCTTTTTATTAAGTTAATGATATAGGATATTTTATATTTAAAATAAAGATTGTTTCTAGAATCTTTTAAGTATGTTCAGTATTGAAAATAGTCAAAGTTTTGGTTACATTAATAAAATAATCAAGGTTGTTTAAATTGATAGATTTTATGTATAATTTAGATTGCTTTAGGATTGCAAAATACGATTAATGAGTTCCATTATTAAAATATAAATGAGTTTTTTGATATCCACAGGCAGACATCATAAATTTATCATCCAAGTGAACATCAATTATTCTAAATAACTAATCATTACTATTTTCATTATATGGCTGATAAACTAAAATCTATTATTATTTAGTTAGAATGAATAAGAATCCATTATCTTCTGATTGAGTGATCAACATTGGATTCTTGAATTCATGATTATAAATTTATAATTATCTAATTAAATAAACATTATTTAAATCTTCTAAAGAGTATTCTAAAATCGAAGTTTACTTTATCATAAAAAACGATTATTTAAACATTGTAATCAATACCTCATCAGTATTTAATATGCATTCTACCATATTTAGTTGATTATTATAAATAGTAATCAATATATTGTCTGAATTATGAATGAATAGCAAATGACCATTATATTTTTAATTTCCAAATAACTTTTTAGGACTCCAACTCTTTATCATTCCAAGAGATTTCACCGTTGGTTCATCAATCTAGTCTAAAAGAGTGCCATCAAGTGAATTGTATATTCCAATCCTTTTACTTTTTTCTCTTAAAAGGTATATTCTTCTATCCAATTCTAAAAGTTGTGTAATTGCTTCTCCAACACTAAATAGTTTATTGATCTTCACTAATTCTATTTCATTTATTTTCCATAATTCAGCAGTTGATTCCTAATCGCAAAATACAACATAAGCTTATTCATTATCAATCCACCATTAAAAATGTAATTCATCAACTAATACGCTAAAACTCTTGCTGAAATTGCTTGAGTTCACAAATTAAGTACATTACTCAATCAATGAGAATGAGTTTTATCTACAATTATAAATTTAAACTTCCTTATTCTTTAATTAAAAGAGAACATAGACTTGGGTATCATTAAATTATAACATATCTTAAAAGTGTATATCTGTAGCTTGAGGCCAATTTGAAATGACCATCTCTTCTAAAGTTTCAAATTCCATATCTAAATCATCCCCTTAGTTTTCAAATTTAAATTAAACATTTGGACCACTCATAAATTAAATTACATCTTAAGTATAATTTACTGATGCTAATACATCCGTGATCACTTATTGTGGTTTATCATTAAAATACAAATTAAAATCATTTTAGTTTAAAATTTATAGTGAAATCTCTTTAGTATAAGTTTCGCCTTTTGAGACAGCTTGAATATTAAAGGATGCTTTATCAACTGCTACATTTCCAGATTTAATTAATACATATCCTTCACTTATGTAATATCTTCTAGTTAAATTATAACTAATAGATATCAAATCTGGATAGACCGGATTAATCAAATAAAAATTCACTTATTATAAGGTCTTCTGATTAAGTAATATCTTATTATATATCGAATACTAATATATAGTATTTTCATCTTCAATTATAATAAAATTATCAGATATTTTAATTTAAGAGTTTTAGGATATTTTCTTTGGCAACGAATAGGTAGTTACACCTTAAGAATTTAGATATAAATCAAATGTGGTATCTTTTAGAATAACAAGTATGCTTAGCTTTATACCGTTGTCATCCAAAAAGTAAACATAATCAAAGGCTATTATATTTCCATATAATTTAATAAAGAAGGTGGAAGACCAATCTCCATATTTATCAAAACTCATAGCTGCCACAAATAGATTATCCAAAATAAAAATCTGATTATATACCAATTTATAATCAATTAGGTAAAATTTAAACGTATCATCTAATTGATCTTTATAAAGAATTTTCAAAATATTAGTGCTGATTTCAACTGATTATTCTTCAAAAGTGATGGCTGGAGTTTTGATTTTATATATTTAAATGATGGAATCAGATTAAAACAATGATCCTTATAATAGGTAGTCCTATTCATCTTGATATAAATGAGCAATCTTTCTTTTCCTCATAGTTTTATATGCAAGGGGATTAGCTACTTAATGTTATTGGAGACTTTGATCTTTGGCAATGACAAAGAGTTTATTTTCCAAGGGTTAATCTGTAACCTCGAGAGCACAATCCACAATATAATGAGAAGAATCAAATTATTCTGCATCGAAACATATCATATTGTTTAAATTAGTCACTTACAAATGTTCATTAAATTTAGGTGTAGCAACATTTTCCTCCTGAGGACTAAAGAATTTTTGAGAAATAAATACTTTTCGGAGTAATGTACATTGAATGTTCCTTTGTTATTTTCTAAGAAAAGGAAGTGATTAGTCCAATGACCAAACAAATGCTATGCTTTAACACTAATGATGACATCCGCATCTAATAATTATCAATTATCGAGTTTACTTTGATTATGTTTTTGGGAATCCGTATATAGATGATATTAAGGAATTATGGTAGCATATGGATTAGCATCTAAAATTGAATACGTAGGATTTTCTAGGTATCCAAATATTTTGGTTAATTTTTATTAATAAGTCTCATTCACGTAGATGATGTAGGAATAGGCGTAGGCAATAAATGTAAATATATAAAGCATAATATAAATAATCAATTTACTTTAAATTAATGATCACCAAATTTCTCTTTGTTCACTCTATATTCTGGATTGAATTTGAGAGGCTTAGATAAGTTCCTAAATGGAAATATCAAATCCAAAATAAAAATGGCAATATAGTCAATGATGAGTAATATCAATAAATATAGTCCAAAGATGGGGCCATTACTTTAGCAAGCTTTTATTCTACCCAATATAGATGGATAAGGTGATGATAAAATTTTATTGTAAACAGTCTCAGTCCTTTCAGCCACCATATGCCAACTGTACATCTTGGCAACTTGTTCGTGATATTAATGAGATGGTACATTCTTAGCAATAGGAATTGCTACTGCCAACTTCTCACAAATGTCATCTGGATCAGGCTTTGCGAAATTGACCATATTCTTAGGTAAAACTTCAACTACTCCGCCAACATTAGTTGAAACAACAAACAAACCACAAGAGGCAGCTTCAACAATGGCAATACAAAATGCTTCAGTTAATGAAGTATTCAAAAATATGTGACCCCTTACAAGTACCTCTCTTACTTTATGTCCTGGTACCGATCCTAACTATATTGATATTTGTATTTATACCATTTCCACTCTATCTGTCAATCCATGTTTTCTTATGCTTTCTTCAATAATTTTTTTCTTAGGTCCATCTCCACCAATTATAAAATAGACTTAAGGGAACCTCTTGCAGATTGTTGGTACAACATCTACTAACAGATCGACTCCTTTTCGAAAAGTCAACCTGCTTATAACAACAATATTAACAGTATTGAGTGGATATCTTTTAGATGGATCAGGTTTGAATCTGCTGCAATCTACTGCATTGGGAATTACACTTATGTTTCTAGGATCTAAGGATGCTCTCATACTTAGATTTTCTTTGCTTATATGAGATACAGAAACCGCATGATCCACCTCGCTCAAAATGAATTTCAATATTTTGTTAACATGAAATGAAGCAGCATCGTTAAACGCAAATAATGAATGATCCGTAAAGACAGTTTTGTATCCTAATGATTTCGCATGCAATAATAATTCTCCTCCAAAGAATGAAGTGGCTGCATGTGAATGCACAACATGGATTTCTTCTCTTAGTAAAATTTGTCTTAATAATGCCAAACTTCCCATATATGTGAATAGCACAACTTATTCATGTGCGGGGACAAAAGGACAATAATATACTTTTAATCCATTTGTCATATATCTAACTCCAGCCCTATTGTCATATTTATGAGTAATGATTATGACCTTGTGACCTCTCTCCATTAAACACAATCCCAATTAGAATATGTGCATTTCAACTCCTCCCAATCTTGGATAGAAGAAATCGCATATCAGACAAATATTAACCATTTTTGTTTAATTTTAAATTTAATATCAACCACTTAAAAAATTTTACTTAATTTAGATGTGTTTTGTGGAATTTCCTTATAACTTGCCAAATTCTTCTAAAATTCTCTGAATAATAATACATATCGAGTTTAGCATTTCTAAATTCATCATTTTTAATCAAATAGAAAATTTCAACTAATTTAATTTTACAATAGTATTTCAAAGACATACTTAAGAAGAATTACGTTCAGGATTCTTGAAAAATTACATCATCCATAATATTTAATAGAATTTTAAATAACAAGAGTTTTAATCATAAAAATAAATTTGCTAAAATCAATCTTTTCTTCTATCTTTTCATTACTTTTGTAGCATCTCTTCTTTGCATTTAAATAAAATTACTAGGTATCTAGAATAATTAAATTATTTCTAAATTGTCAAGTTCAATTTATTTATAATTTTAAAAAGTGACAACTGCATCAATTGTAAAATTTATTGGAATTTCGATTCTCACAGGAAATCCATTATCATTTAAGACCTATTTTACTGTTTCGCTTGATAATATTTCTTCTAAAGATTATAGCATTTCATTTCCTCTTGCTAACATTTTTATTATTGGCAAAAATTATCGAAAGTCTATAGGGAATTCTTAACTTATATATAATTAACATAGCTTTTATTATTCTATTCATATTGTAATTAAAATACTTTTAGAAGTTCCATCATTCTAAATAATTTCTTGTGCCCATGGTTCAAAATTTACTTTATCTTATTTTGAATCTGTTTCATAATTTTATTTTATATATTATTCGAAACTCATAGAATAATGAGATTTTTATTTTTTACGAAATTGTTTATTTGCTTGAATTCGAAACTCATATTTTTAACAAACAAGATTATTTATTTTTTAGTTAACATAATTCCCAAAAATATTTTTCCTTTTTATCAAGTCACATTATGTTACTTTCATTTCACCACTTACACTATCACAGTGAAGTAGATCTAAAATAATTTACTCTTTCTCTTCAATATCTATCTCTTACTAATATAATTTGATAAATTACAATAGGATAATAATAAATTTTTTTTGTTCTATTTAATATAGTTACAAATCTGCAATTCGAACAGTTTTCCTTCCTCTAAGAAGTACCAATCATTGGATTATACAATACACTGATATCTCTCCTTTTGGTCTTATAATTCTTAGTTCCTGCGAAAGTAGTATCAAGTCTTAGTGATGAACCTTAAATCAAATGCTGGAAATACCTCTTTTGTATATTTTGAAAGTATCATTAGGCGTTATTTTCGAGATAAATGGTATCAAATTTGATTTAAACTCCCATTTCATTTCAAGATAAAAATCATTAATTCTTAATAACTCCTAATCAATTTGATTCCTTTCTTATTAAATATCAAACATTCTTTTTTATACCAAATAATCAAATAGCAATGAAGTTGTAGATACATCCATTTAGGCAACTGTTTCTTCTATTGGACTCCAACCATTTAAATCTTTTATAGAAGGATCACAACCACTTGATAGCAGTAGTTTAATAATTTCAACCTAATTTTATTAATGAGATAATTTGATTGCTAATAAAAGTGGTGTATTGCCATTTACATCTTTTTAATTTAGAACCTCAGTTCTGTACTCTTTTTGCAGAAATTTTATCATTTGAATTAAAACAAAAACATTTTTAGCAAATATAGCTTCTATGATCTATAGGAGTAAATCTTTATCCGTATATTTAGCAGACTATTGTCCCAAAGAATCGCAAGGAATATCTATAGTGTATTGGCTGCTTTCTTTTATTTATAATAAAGATCTATTGTTAATAGCGTGAGAACTAGTAAAATTGTTATTATATTAAATGCTGTTAATATTGAATTAATGATTGTTTGGTATATAAAATTTAAGAGGAGAGTTAATTTATTTTAAAGATTATTCTACAGAGTAATCATTAAATTCCTTGATTCTTCTCACTAAACTTATTGTATTATGATTGCTCTCAGAAACTGATGATTATTATCTCATAATAGATGATTACTTTATCAGTTGAACTGATGCATCATCTTAATTTTGTTATGCTTATTACTTTGGCCAAATCTACTTTTATTTTATCTCGTTGAACACTTTTATTTTCTCATTAAAATAGCTATTCTTATATTCACATAGAATCTTTGCCTTTTTATTATCATTTATAATATTGAATTCTGAAAAATATAATTCTGATTAATCATCGTAAGAAGACTCCGAAACTGATTCTGATGCATCTTTTTTCGCTTAAATATTTGCATGTGATTATTTTCTATTTTCCCTAACATTATTTTTAAGAGATATAGTTGAAGCTTTTGGCTATAAAGATTAAAATTTTAATTTCTCAAGTTTTTCTTTAACAGAACTCTGCTAATGTTCTTCATCATTTTTATCATAGTTTAGCATTTTTATAATAATATAAATAAAACTTAAATTAATTTACCCAAATTATCACATAAAATAGTTGTAACACAAAATTAATAGCGAATACTTACCTTCTCACTAAGATAAATTTCATTTTTAAAGGTTTAGAGTTAAATATCAAATAAACCTTTGCGTAGAAGCAGAAACGCATGAAAAACGATTTTGTTTTCAAATTTTGTGTTTGATTACTAAATATTGATCAAACTAAACACATTCCTGTTTGATTAATTTTATGGAACTACATCTGGTTTGATTACTCAGATGATTAAACAAAAAAACTACATTTGAAACAAATTTATTAATTAAAAAATTCTAATAATATTCGCTGAATTAATGATTCATTATTCTAAAAATTAAAATAAATTTATAGCTCAAAATATTTTTTTCATAATCCTGTGTTGGTTCTACCAAGATTGATTAAAATTGTATCAATTAGAATGTTAATACAATGAACTGTAAATATATATTGATTCAATTACTTATATTTCTTTGATATTGATTAATAAACAAAATAGATTATTATTAAAATATCATGTTATATACTAGTCGCTCTTTTTAGACATCTGAAAGCTTTTTCTAGATAGTTGAGGTATAGCTTCTTAAGATCAATTTCAAATTAACAAATTATCAATAACAATATCATAGGCGAATCTTAATTGTTAAATAGAAAACCCATAAATTATTTACAAGATTTAGACATACTTGGGCCTTTTCCCTATTTTAACCGTTTTGATCTTCCCATGGTTTTTAAATTTTATCAATCAATTCGCCAGATAAAGGTTCCTCTAAATAATTTTTAAAAGACAATTAGAATTTTGAAAGGAATTACATAGCTGATATACTATTTTTTTGATTTTCTTTATAAAAATTATTTGAAAGAAAAGAAATCTTCCTTTAATTCAAATATAAAATTTAATAAGATTGAGGAGTTTATTTGAAGGCCATTAGTTGAATCAAGTATAATTTCGGAAGCGAAATCTCTATTATAAAAGAGTAAACTGATAATTAAATAATTTACATCCTTGTGTGCTAGTGGTTTTTATAATTCAATTTATTCTAACGATGGGTAGTCTCATAATATAAAGTAAGATATTTTAAAATATTAATTTTAAATGTAAATAGAAATTAATAATATGCGGAGACTTCAAACTCCGAATAGCAATAAATCAAAAAATATTTATTATTATTGAGTTGGTGAGAACATTCCTTTAACAAAATACGATTCCATTTAATTTGGAAAATGAAAGATGAAATTATTAAAAAGATCATAAAATTTTTTAAAATGTGTCTTTAATATATTTTAATAAATTTTACCAGAATACATTATTTTCTTTTGAAGTTAAACAATTCAAAAAATAAATAAAAATACTATGATTGAAGAACTTCTAAATCTTCAATAATGTTTAAAATTAAAAATCAAAATATTAAGTTTAAGGGTTTTAACTCTCTTTATCTTTGCTATGATAAAGATGATTCCAAATTCTTATTTTTGAATATCAAATGGTCATTAATTTAGACAGAAGAACTACACTTTCTAAATTCCTTTCTTTATTAAACTGCTATAAATTAATTAATGCCATAAATTAAGTTATCATATCTTTATTTATAGTTATGATATATACCTTTGACTTTAGGATGATTAACAAAAACAAAAATTATTTTCCAATTATATCTCTTGATTCTTTAAGAGTAAAAAAAAAGAGTTTATTAAAAATTCATAAGAATTTTTGTAAGTAATTTACTCAAATTGGTGGTTAAATAGAATTAATTGAAATAAATATGAATTTTGATTTCAAATTTAAAGTATTTCATTATATTATTTAAGTCTATCTATAATTTAAAATAGAGTAAAATGCATTTGAATCCTGTTGGTTTAATATTTGATTCTATATCATATTTATCATTTAAACTCTTTTTCTGATAAACAAGAATTCTATTAAAGTTTTAAGATGAAAAAATATCTTTTGAAATTCATATAAATAAATTTTTTAATAATCAATTATTGGTTAACGAATAAATTTTAAACGCTCCTTAGTTCCAAATAACTAGACATCTGCCATTATTTGTCAATTTGCCATAGAATGTATTATTTTTATTTATTTTTTGCATTGATACATTAATAAGTTTGAAATCCTAATCAACAACTAGGAAATACACATTTCCATTATATTTCTAAACTATTAAATTATTTTTAATATCATAAATTGTTGGGAATAAGAATTAACGATTTTGTTCTACATTTTTGTATAAATCAAGGGTTTATTTTTGTTAATAGGAGAATGGATGACCAAATCTGTCGCGAGTATAGATAATTCTCTAGAAATGTTAATATAATATTAGTTTATCATCAGATAGATAGGTAATTATTTGTCCAAAATCCACATCTTATTAGTCAATTACTTACGTTGAAACCCACATTGTTTTTAGTTTTCCCCATATGATTATAGACTAGTTTTTACTCATAGAAACAAATTCATTTCCTGTTGAGTTAATATTGATACCGACAACAGTATTTGTGTGTTTATTGAGCTACTAATCAAATTCAATAGAGGTACCATTTATTTTCCAAATTATTATCGATTTATCCTGACTGCCTGATATTAAACAATCCTCATTTTAATTCAAACATACACAAGTAATTAATCCTGAATGAGACATATTCTTTGCAGAATTGTACGAATTCCATACTGAATCTGAAATTTCATTCCATATCCCAATTCTATGATCATAGCTTCCATATACAAATAAATTGACTCTTCTACTAAAGAGAATGCAAACTGCAACATCCACTTCTGATTTCCCTTTTAAAATAATCTGTTAATCAAAAAATTATCCATTTATTATCTTCCATATCTTTATACAATGATTAAATCCAGCCGCCATTATAGAATCATTGTTATTGAATCCTATGGCGTAACATTGTTCAATTTATTTAATCTCTTTTACTGAAAAATTAAGCACTTATAATTATTTTTAGTTTGATTATGGAAGATGTTATTGATGTATCTTTTATTCATTTGGTTTTTAAATAATTTAATTCTTATTTTCGTTTTAGATAAGTCGATAGAGTTGTTCTTCTGCAAATACAATTTTCTAAACTTAGCGTTGCATTTCATGAACAATGAGTTTGAGATTTATGCTATATTAATGATCAATAACATTTATTAAATTTTGAGAATGAGATAGTTTCTCCAGCACCCATTCATTTTCTTCCTTATCTAAATTTTCAAGTTCTTTGATTAGGCTAAATTTACAATTCTCATCAAGAAATTGTTGAAGGTGCATTTTCCATTTATTTATTCGATCTTGAAAATCTTAAATTTATATTTCTAATTCTCCTTATATACCTTTTAAAGTATTAGAAATTTCATTCAGATGTGTATATTTATTCAATATTAACCTTTCCAATTTAGACAAATGACTATTTAACAATTTTTCAATTCTTAATTTAGCATCTTCAACAGTTATTGCATTAAGTTCTCCTCTCTTTGTTAGTAAACATTTATCACATTAAAGCCTCTATTCATTCTTTAGCTGACTATCAAGCATTACGAATAGACTATGTTTATCACTATGTTATTCTCTGCATGTGATCTCTTAAACGTTTTCAATCATCTAACACCCTTGAAATTTCATTACTTATAAAGATAATAGAAATTTAATGAAATCAAAATTAATGAATTTATCATAAAAAATTATTCAGAAAATACTATGAAACCTTTTACAAATTATGAGACAAATTTTAGCATATTTTATAAGTTAGTTTATATAAGAAGCATGAATGCAATCATCATTTTAGATAATCATAATTTATTTAATTGTTTTGAATATTATTATCAATTCTATAAACCGATAAATAATTCTAATTTTATGTTCTCATTTACATTAATATCCTCTGGGTAGACCTCTATGTCATAATCATACGATCTTATTCCGCCTAATTCCTCAGGAGATAAATTTGGCAATGATTACCAAGCATCAATAATAACTTTTGGAATAGGACCTGGTCCACAATCAAAACGACTGAAACGATGTGCAGGTACTTTTACGGCTATTAATCCTTCTGGTAAATTGGTCACCTCACTTACCATTTCTCCTAATACCATTTTGTATTTGATTTCATCATGGTCATGAGGGTTTTAGTATTCATAATACATACAATAAGTTCTTTTTGGGTATAATCGATGTGGAATTTACTCATTTATTTACTTACCAAAATATTCTTCGTATGCCTTCCCAATCTATCCAGTTTAGGGATCTATTTCTTCTTTTTAGATAATATCCCTTGTCAATCCAACCAATGTGAAGGATGGTAAATCTACAACTGTTATCTTAGGTTTTTGGGTTTATGGATCCATTAATATGATATATTATTAAAATCTCAATTGTATTTGTAAAATTTGATTATGTTAGTATTTATTTAGTAACTTTTTGGAAATGTCTTGAAATAGAAAATCATAAAAACAATTAATATTGCATAATATAAGGTCAGACATTTCATACTTACTTAAAGAGAAGAGATTACTTCTCTAAGACTAATTGCTGTCTTTTGACCTAAAGTTTCTAATTAAAACTTTTTGATTTATAATTGAATTAACATTTCCACATATTCTCAATCTAAATTGATTAATAAAATCTGAGAAATCACCAATTACTTTGAATTAAAGATTTGCCTACCTTAAAATTATTTTAGAAAAAGCATTCAAAATATTAAAAAGAACTGTAATTGTCTTAACTATCTAATTGATTGCTGGACGATTTTTTAACTGTAATTTCTGATTACAATTTATAATTTACTCAAATAAATCCTATAGACTAAAAGTCAGGAATATCTATATTTATAACAGTATATATTGTTTTTGTATTTTTAAAATAATTCAATGATATAAGCAACACTTTCATCATTGTCATATAATAGTAATTTAAATCAATAATTTTCATCTTAAAAGAATCCTAATTTTAACTAAAATTTAATTCTTAATTAATATACGATATTAAAATTATAACCTCAAATCATGCCACAATATAAAAGACTAAAATACATTTATCCCAAAGAACATAAGGTATTTTTTAATGAATTCTAAAATCTTCTTCTCTTAGGATTCTGCTAATCTCCAAAATGCTTTACTAAAGCAAAAGTTTAGACCCAAATATAAAAAAAAAAAAATGAAATTTATAAGAATAAGAAAAATAAAATTCAGTAATGTACTCAATATTATTCGCCAAGTCTTTTTATAATAATACCATTAGAAAATTAAACAATTATAATTTAACAAAAATATCTCTTTAGTTCATAAATTTTTAGAAGGATAAAAAGGAATTTTTTGAGATAAATGAAAAATGTGTGAAGAATTCAAAAATTGTAAGTAATTTACAAAATAATAAGAATTACTCAAATTTCTAACTATTCTTATATTGATTTTCATCCTAAACGATAACACGCAATTGTAGTTCGCAATCCATTCATTGTCATGGTGTAGATAAATTAACTGTAAAATTTCGAGATTTAGGTGTGCTCATGTTGTTAAGAATCAATTCGGTAATGTATTAATTTTGAAATGCCTCTTAAGAAGTCGAATATTTAGATTTTATAAAGATTATTTAACCTTTCGAATTCGAAAAATGAATATTTATAAATGCCAAATTCATCTTAACATACATTACCAGAACTTTAAAAGAGATCTTTTACTCTTCTTACTAATCTTCCACTATGTAATAGCCGAACTGTATATTCTGTTTGATTGATATTTTCTTATTCTATTATTAAGTAATTTTGAAAAATGATTTATTCTGTTTTAACAGCTTCTTATTTTTTGTTTTATTTAATTACTTTACAATTTTCAAGATAAATCACATATTGGAATAGATCCGTACTTAACAACGCAAACTTTGATAAAAATGATTTAAAATAAAGGATATATTTAAAATTCAATTTAAGGTTAATTTCCTTCTGTAAATTGAACTACTCTGCATTAATATGTAATAATTTATTATTTCTATATAAATAATAACTATTGATTGTATCCATCTACAAAATATCATGGGTATCTTCTAAATTTTTAAAGATAAATTCTTTCTTTTAATGAATATCTATTAATAAATACCCATCCCAGTAACCTTGACAAAGTAGATAATGTGAATCTTGTGAAAAATGAAAGTTTACAAGAAGAAACCCTCTGCATAGTATGCTACTTTCAAATACTACACTATTAGATTTAATGTCGAATAATTTTAATCTTAGATCACTTCTTAATCGCCCTTTCGTTCTCCTTGATTAATTAATCAATTTTTTGACTTTATCTTCGAAAATGACCATATATTAGAGATCGTAAGATAATCCAAAATCAAATATATGGAAACATTCATCAAATATATTTTATTGTTACTCATCCGATAGATATTTAAATTCTGTATTCAAATCTAACTTCTCTTCATTATTAACCTCATATGTCCATAAATTTATGGCATTCGTAATCATTGTGTTTTATTCCATAATGTTTTATTTAATGTAATATATAACAAATATATATTTAAAACGCAATCATGAAAAGAAATTAACCACATTTCAAGATTTATTTAAGAAATTACTTTTTCATCGACTTTATTTCAGGAGATATCTGAGATCATTTTATTTACTCTTAAATCATTAATTGTACTATAATAATTAAAGAAAATTAGCTAATGTAAATAATCTATATCACTATATATTTCCTTTTCGAGTTTGCTGTTGCATAATGCATCGCATCCTAATCTTGTATATCAAAAATATCTATTAATGATAAAAAGTAATTGGTAATAGAATAACAAAAATTTATCAAAATTTTGATTGTCAGCAAGCTTCTAGGATTTCAGAGAATATATGCAAATTTATTTTTACTATATCGCAATGACCATTTAACTCCATCAATTCATCTATTGAGCTTTTTTTTAAATTCATTCAACTAACTATGACATTGTCAAATTCAGATCCGCTTAAGTCATAAAATTTCCTCCTTTAGATAATATTGATTTGAGAGGTGAATTAAGAAATTGCTTTCTATATTTAAGACTTTTTTAACTTCTATAATGAAATATAATAACAAAAATATTAAAATTTTTTGATTAATTCTAAGAATTCTTTTAAAACCACAAAAAAAAAGTACAAAATAAAAGTTCTCCTAATATAAGATTTGAAGAAAAGGGTTTAAATATTAAAAGGTATTGATTATGGCGAGGTATATAATCTCATTTATTCAAGATAAATTAATTTAGCAATATAATATCATTGTATATAAGGTAAATCATTTAGTTTATTTGTCTATTAGTTCCTGTAATATTTGGATAATTTTATTTTCTTGATAATCGTACCTTCTATTATTATTATTAAATTATGCTTATTATACAAATTTCATATAATTGCAAACATGATATCCACATGAATAGTCATTTCTTTGTTTCCCTGATTCTTTGCTATTTACTATTGTCTTACATTTTATCTGTAGAACTTCTTGCAAAGTTTTTATTAACTTATCAGCATGGCCTGATATAGTAATAGAATTTTGTGTAGAATCAAAGATCTCAACTTTAGTATCAAATTCAATCAAAAGAAAGTACCAATGAAAATTATTTTAATTGATTGGAATCCCCACTTTTTTATAAATCAATTAGATTGAGAGATTCATTTATGAATATTAAAGTAATTCTTATTCTAATAACTTTCTTACTTTATCATAAGTAAAGTTTTTTCCAAAGTTTGTAGTTAAGCTACTTGGTAAAAATAAGACACGTTAAACATTCTTTCTCTCTGTTTCTTAAAGCTAGAAATATTACTTTTCACTTTCAAAATTAAGGTAAAGAACATAACCATCAATAATACTGCTTGTCATCCATCCTTTATTCTTTAATATATTAAGATCATTATTTGAAAATGTCTAATTATACTTGCACCATACATCTTAGTTATGATTCCTTTAGTATCTATTTTATTACTACTACTTATTAATCTATAATCCTGTTGCTGCGTCCTTGATAATAATTTTTTTTTAATTATTTATTTTTCGAGGTTGATTTTCATTCTGACTAATTATTATATTTTGTTGTTTAGAGATAAATCTTCCATTTTAAAATTTACCTTCATGTTTTCTAAATTTCGACTTTCCTAAAAATTCAACACCTTCACCATTTAGTTCAAAAGTTCCTCTCTACAAATTTATCAAGAACCTCCCCTCTTAAAGTATATATTTTGGATTGAAATCTTCATCATACTCAGTTTTATAGAGAAATCCATCTACTTCATACTAATTTACCTCTTTTGTTATAATATCTCTTTGGTAATGATAAAATTAAATATTTACGAATAGGAGAACATAGAAGTAGCTATCTTTATTTAGTTTTATTAAATCATATTTAAATTTATTACAATCCATTTACCAACGCTTATATGTCTCTTGACTTGAATTATTAGAAATTTCGGCTTACTCATTTTGATCAATTTCTTTAGATTCTTTTTATTAAGACTCCAATTAATTAGAGCTTTCAGGCTATTTTTGTTTCATAAAATAACCATATAGGCATCCCATCTGGAATACTAATATTAGTGAAATTATTTTAATAATAATTTGATTCAAACATGTTTCTAGATTTATATATGTTTCAGGTTGTTTAAAATTATATATTTGAATGATGAAATTATTGATCTAATTCTTTTGTCTAACAAGATATTTATTATTTTTGGAATAGCAATTTGAAATATATAAAAATAGTGTTAATTTGTATAATTATTTTCATTTATCTTAAAATTTTGATTATTCTTGCAAATATTTTGAAATCTATTTATGTGTGGAATCTAATCTAAAATTTTGATTAAAATAAAAATATATAAAGGATAAAAGAATTAAAAATATAAAAGGAATTTAGAAAGTTATATATAAACAACCATCTATGATTTCAATAATTAATTTCCATATTTTTTTTAAATAATCTGGAGTTCTTGTTTTGATGATATAAATTGAGTACTAAGAATCAAAATAATTGTTGCTAACCACTGGGATAATAAAATATTAATCTTCTAATAATAGAATAAGATTTATCTGAAGTATATGATAATTATTTTTCTATCCTGTTCTATTGATCAAACAAAACTCCTGAATTTAATTAAATATTGATTAATTTTTGACTTCTTTTTAAAATAATATGATATTCATGAATTAAATTTAAATACGAATTGTTAATTTTAATATATAAATGGAATCTATATGTAAATTTACTTTATTTTATATGTTATTACTCAATTTATTAAATTTGCAATCTTATTCTCTAATGTCTATAGCCTCGAATCAAATAGGTACTTTTTGACCTCATCAATAATTTCAACTTCTATCGCCAATAGTAATTTATTTGTTAGTA
This sequence comes from Paramecium octaurelia, assembly GCA_905182995.1. Taxonomy (NCBI): domain Eukaryota; phylum Ciliophora; class Oligohymenophorea; order Peniculida; family Parameciidae; genus Paramecium; species Paramecium octaurelia. The sequence goes on from CAJJDP010000055.1 coordinate 337,030, forward strand.
TTTTCTTATTTCTTAATTGTATAGTGGATATTTAACTAAGACTGCATCTAAAAACTTAGATGACAAAATCTTTCAAGAGAGTGCTAAAATTTCTCTTGGTCATCATGTATCTATTCAACTCTTGAATAAATATACTTTCCTTATTGTTGAGCATTCCTTTATTTTTGAAATGGTTAACCATTTCTTTCAAATAATATTAATAATCAAAACCTCCTAATTCCTTAATAAATTAGGCTTGTTGCTTCAATGAATCTATTTATGTTTAATGATTGTGAATCAACTAATGATATAATTATATGGATACCTGTTGAACTCTTTCTACATCGTACAATTATGCAAACCTATTGCCCTTAATTTAGTTAACTTAAGTCTCAATACTCTATTTTTAATTTGTTAAGTTTTCAGTCATAATTTTAAAATATTCACCTTTTTGTTTTAATTGATTAATAAATTCTACTTAAAGTATTATTTCTAGTGGTTCGGTGTATTCTTTTATATTTAGTTCACTGCATAATTATTAAATGCTTGGTCTTATAGCTAATTAATAAAACTATCTAGTCGAATGAGAATTCGACATCTATAGTTTCTTGCATGCATTTTGAACCTGCTTATTGTGAATATTAAAGTTCTACCTAATTTTAGCCTATATAGTTTTATTTGTAAAAATTTGTTTTACTTTTTATTGATCACATAATTTCTCATAAAAAAGGTCAAGAACTAATATTTACTTTTGAATTTCTTCATCTTTTTTATAGCATTCAATAATTATATCAGAGAAATATATTAACTCATTATTAAGAGCTTGTTTATATTGGTTATATGACTAAATTTCATTTTTAACATGATTATTATACTTTTTATCACTCTCTCTCTGACAAATTTCAATTAAATCACCTTTAATTTTCGTGATATCATTACCCTATTTGCTTTTGGCTATTTATAATTATATGTAATTTTATGCCATTTAACAAAAAGTATTTTTAAAACCAACAACACTAGAGTTAGATTATTAGAAGCATAATTTAACCAAATCAAGAATTTGAGAGGATGTTTCTTAACTGATGTTTTTTAAATTTACTTAATTACAAAGAACTTCGTTTGCCAATTTAAGTATCTAAGTTTAAGAGTAAGCATTCTAAGTAACATCAGAGATTTGTCTCAATGTTTCATATTAGTTTGATATATTCACTTTTTCATGTTGAGTCAACCAAAAACACGACTTTTCCAATCCTTCAACTGTAACAGGTGGGATTTTTTTTATAAACTCAGACATTTCAACTTTCTTAATTGATTTCATCATAGAACCTCCAAATCTCAAAGCTTCCCTGATACAATCTGGTCCTGCCAAACCTAAAGTTGTTGCAATTTTAATAACTTTATTTTATCCCCAAGCTCCCCAATCAATATCAATTCCTTACCATGCTGATTTAATTGCATAAACCATATCTGAAATTCCTTCTGCAATCAGAGTCCGAGCTAGAGGTAAGGCTGCTCCACAAGTAAATACACACATAGCACAACCAATAACTAATTAGGCTGCTCCTAAGAAAAACATCAGAAATGATTCAAAAATACTTTTCTTTTTTTTAATTCTATACAATCTCCCAAGTTTAGGCAATGGTCCATCATCTACAACTTCTTATTAATCTTTAATATATTGTTCTGATTCTGCATTTTTCTCCTCACTTTCACTAATAACTGGTATCCAACCTAGTTCAAAATGTTCATCGCTAGCCAACTTGGTTTACAAAGTATTTAGAATATCATCAATACTATCTATTGCTTTCTAATATACTTTATTATGATTTTTTATTTTCTATTCAAGGGCATCTAATTGGTCATTTTTTTACTTATTTTGAGAGACGGATTTATTTTGAATTTCTGAATCACCTGTTATATTTAACTTTGGCATTACAATTTTATCATTTGAAATATTTCTTTCTGATTATTACAAATCTGGCTTTTATTTTGTTTATTAGGTTGACTAAATTTAAAATTTATTTAATTTAGAAACAGTTAAGAAGCCTTATTCATCATTAATTTTATTTTGGAAAAGTTGTCTGGCTTTTATCAATGTTTCTGCTCCTTCTTTGTAATTTGCCATCAATATTTATTAACATCCTTTAAAATATTCAGGGTGAGGATCATTAATTGCTATTTCAGTAGCTTTTTAGAACAGCTTTATATCTCCCTTTTAGATTCCTTATAAAACCAAATATTTTGGATTTTAGGTTTCATCAGAATTTAGTTTTTCTTCAATGTCATCTTCATTCAATCCATTATCTTGATGTTCTTCCAAATAAAGCCCCCATTTTTCTTCTAAGGCTCGAAAAGCAGGTTTGTCTGTTTTTATACTTACCTACTTTTTAGCGATTTCACAAAACTTTTAAAAACATTTATCTTCATTCTATAACTTATTCATTCTCTCTTCAATTTCTTTTGAGTATTATTACTCATTTAAATCTCTAAAAAATAATAGGATGTCTAAATTTGTAGAATAGAATCTCTAATTCTATTGTTGATAATATCTTATTGCACCGGGAACAGTGTTAATTTCTTTTATTGAGCCAAGATAAAGGTTAGAATGGAAATAAACAATAAGTTAGGCTGTGCCTTATTTACCTTATCTTGCAGTTCTACCAAATCCTTAATTTTAGATTCTGATATTTCGAGGTAAAAATGACATGATAACATGAAGACCTCCATTCTTCTCTAATTCTTCATTAGTTGTTAAATCTGTTCCTCTTCCAGCCAAATTTGTAGCAATAATAATCGTTTAAGGACCAATTTCTTTTTTTAATTCTTAATCATCATCAACATAAGTGATTGATTTTATACTATGTTTCATTAAATAATCTTCAATTTTGTTAACATCATCGATAGTTTAATTGATAATTAATACAGCTCTCCCTTAGCTCATCTACAATTCAACTACTTTTAATATCTCTTGAAACCATTCATCTTTATTCTGAGTTACTATACCAGTTTCCTCTTTTAATAGCCTTTTTTTATAAGGAGGCATGAATGCAAAGTCAATATTGTACTATTTGGCTAACAAATCCTAAGTAACTTATGAACCTAATGTTCCAGTAAGGCCTAAGAGTTTATGGTTGTACCTTTTAAAGAAACTTACATTAGACATAAAGTTTGTACTAATTCTTAATGGAGTGATAGGAAGATTGTGCTTCAATTACAGAAATTAATGTATCCCTTTCTACCATTACATATCAACCTTATGAACTACACCTGTATTTTAGAAATCAATAATTCGAATTTAATTGTCAATAAGGTAATGTTACTTTTCATGCAAATAAAATTTAGCCTGGATAGCATTTTCAATCCAAATCTTTTTCATAAAATTAATATAATTCAATCGAAATCTCGGTAGATAGGTTTTTAAGACATCTTATATCTAAATGCTTAATGTATTTTCTAGATATTCTTACAAATCAACACTATAATAATCTTATCCATCTATCATCATGACCTTCATATCAGTTGAAAGTTGTTTCTCTACTTTGGAAAGTTCATCCCAAATTAGTCTAAGAACTTTTGTTAAATCGAGCATTCCTGGATTAGAGGAGCCTAATATTGTCTTATTACTATTCCCGTCAATAAGCATAGAATCAACTTCGTCAACTATAATATATTCTTATTTCCTATCTTTCATAATCCCAGTTTCAGTATATTCATGACTTAATATATCACCCTAAAAGCTATGGGGATCTCCGTAAATAACTTAGAAATTATAGCAAGAATCCCTTCTTACATTCTAGTCAATTGATTTATGTATGTTATGAGTTACTGATACTTTGAATAATTCATAAAACTTGGCCAATTCTTAAGCATCTCGTATAGCCAAGACAGGAGAACTAGTTACAATATCCACACTTTACTCTTTCTTTTTACATATTAATATAGCAAGCATAGCGATGATTAAAGATTTACCTTCTCCAGTATATATTTAAGCAACCCTTCCCTTATCCTTATTATGATTATATAATTCTAAAACTGATAACACTTGAACCGGTCTTGGATAGAAGGAAAAATGCTCATATACTCTGGCACATAAAAGTAGCAAATCTCCCAATTGCAAATTAGGAGATTTAGAAAAGTCATCACTTTATGAGTATGCTCTTGGATATTTTTGAATGGAATTGTATAATTCCGAAAGATGATCAAAGTTTTATTTATTTAATCTATTATTTAAGGATTGAAATTCTTTTTAAAGTTCTTAAATTTAATCATACCATTCTGGATTATTCCTGTTAAGGGTTTGGTTGTTTTAATTAATGAAACATTATGTGAAATTCATTTTTTAACATTTTATATTGAAAATAATTTACTACAATTCTTGAATAGATTTAAATTCTTAACATAAGGCTTTACACATAACCTCTTAGCTGAAGTTTTCTTTTTGGATGTATTATATGAAACTATCTATTTAACTTGGAGACTTGATTTTTTATGAAATTTTTGTTTTGATGTTGGTCAACTGATTCGATGATACTTATTATATTAACTGTTACTATTCCAATTCTGCATCGTTGGAAATCTCCTTCTGAATTGATGATTACAAGACATTCCAATTTTGATTGCAATCCAGAAGATATTTTATGACTTTCTCTGCACTTTTAATCTTTTGTATTTGCTGTTGTAATATTCCCTTTTTTTCTTCATCAAACTTCAATTAGATGAAAATATGTTTGATAGTTTCAGCATCTTTTGCAGACCAATTTTTATTTTCAATCAGTACCTTCATAAATATGAAAATTTTCAAAATGTTATAGTGTATTCGGATTTGAATACACCTAAATTCTATCAGAAATTAATTTATTTTGCGATTTAAATAAACACCATTATAAGAGAAAGAATGTTTCAATAAAGTAAAGATTCTCAACAAAATGCCCTTTACAATCTAATGTTGTAGGCTGGATCTAACAGTTTGAAGTTATTTGAAGTATAGGAATTTTTTGATATAACTATTAACATTAGCTAATTCTATTAGAAATTTTAATAGAATCTGAAATTTAATGTAATATAAAATAGTATAATTAATTTCCTAAATAATTCTAATCCTATACATTAAAGACTTGCAAATCACCAAAAACTAGTCATCATCTTATATTTCAAATTGTTTTAGCTAAAATAAACCATTAATACTATTAAAATGTCTCTACACACTCAAATCATTTACAATTCATCACTTTCAACGAATCAACTTGAAAATTGAACTTACGTTTGTGGAGCTTTTACAATGAAATTTTTCAATATAGTATTCCCATGTATTTTTTGTAATTTTACCTTTGATTAGGTGCTTTAAAATGATATTGACTGTCTAAAGTTTACTATAAAAATAAAATTCAGTTGTTTTAATAAGTGACAATATTTGCATGTAATTCTCACATACGGAAAACAATCAATAGATATCTAAAGCTAATTATAGATACTAATCTAAGGAATATACATATTTTTTGCAAGCTACAACAATATTCTACGACAAGATTAAGTGATGTTAGATAAAAAAATTTATTTTATCTCTGCTTGGCTAGATTATTTTATAAGATTCGAAATTTCAAAGTTATTTTACAGTGAAAAGATTAGATCTATCTAAGTTAATTTCAGTCATACTAATGACTATCGTAACTCTATAAACTACTGGTAAATTACAAGTATTAAGTAAATAAATTATTATTGATATTTCTAATGTTTATTAAGCTGACATCCTTATATTTATCATATAAATAGAATAGTTGGATTTTTATGTGTTGATTAAAATATACTTATTTATTTCTTTTAAAAAGTTACGTTCTCATAAAGTAGTGGCAATTCTATAATTAATCATCAATTGATTTATCAAAAAGATTTTTAATTTATATTAATTCTTATTCATTTTATTTTATTTTACTAATGATGGAACTCCATTTTGTTCTCAATGGTGATTACACTATTTTGATATGAAAAATTGAGTAATTATTTTTCGCCATACTCTATTGTATTTTTGCATAATTGCTTCTCTTTACAAAATATTTAGTATCTCTTGTTAAAGTGGTCTTAATTGGTTACTTATTTGTGACATCCATTAAAAATGATAAGCTATCATTAAACCTTTTGCCTTTTAAAGACATCTAAAATTAAATATTAATTTCTATCTAAATATATAATAATCTTGAAGCTTATTTAATCTAAGTTAACATCATCTACAAATAACAATAGAGCTAAATTAATAGTATTAAAAATGAAACCAAAATATAAACTAATATTTTAGAATGATATTTAATTTTTTGTATTTTCTGATCTGAATATTCATCGACCTTGACCCCAAGTAATCCTAAGTTATCCACCATTAGTCATATTTCCAAATATAAAATTTCGTTCAAATTAAATAGCTTATTATATTTGAAATTCATCATCCCCAATTTGTTTTATCAAACTCACAAGATTACAATTCTTATTTACACTCAAATATTTTGATTATTTGTACTAAAAGTAATCAAGTAATAATCAGATCCGCTCTAAACAGCACTTTAAATAGTAGTTATTAAAACTATTTATAAATATACATCTAGTTTGCACTATTTGAGAAATCGCCATCATTAAACGACATATTCTATAATCATATTGCAAAATCTTTTAGATCAAAATCAATCAAAAATCCTTTTAAGACTATTCTATGATTAATATTTATTAATCACAGCAACTTTATTTTTTATTATTAACTTAATAATAACACATTATGATTACGATTTTTAATCTTGTATGATGATATATTGTTTCCATTCAATCCATAATTTAATAGTTTTATCTTGACAATCTGAAATGAATATATTTTTCATTATTATACAATACTAAACTAAGATGAACTCCAATGTTTTGACTTCCTTATCAGATCAAATTATTACAGTTGAACAATCTTTATTAATAATTATTGAAACATAATTATTAGTTTCTTTATATGAATTCTCTTCTGATAATAAATAAGTAGAATAGGTTGATTTCAATGCTGAATAATATTTAAGAATTGGTTATTATGTTTTAAGTGAGTTGCGATTATAATTATGAATCTGTTCCTTTAATTAAGTCTAAAAATTTTGAATTTCCATAATTCTTACATTCAGTTATTATTTCTACTCTCTATTAAGACATCTTATTACTTTTAGATATGATTTTAATTTTGGATGGCTACTTACCATTTTATTTTTCATCACTTATTCAATAAACAAATTATTGATTGAGAATTTTTTGTAATGATCTTCAAGGCAATAAAAAAATTGTATTAAAAATCTGATGATAATTTGAATCCTAATGAAAAGGGCATTTCAATATCATAAAGTATCTAATCAAGAATATAATAGTTTTAAGTATAATTCTTAAAATTATAAATAAATTATGAAGTAGGGTTATGGTGTTACAGCTTCTGGCTTAGGAATAAGTCAGAATCTAGGTCAAACGGTCTGAGTAAGCAGAAATAATGTAATTTTAAATTTCACAATTCAAGAATAGGTTATGTTAGAAGGGAAATTCTTTAAAATATTCAAAATTGTAATTAATACTAGGAAGATAGCACAGATATTAAGGAAAAAATTAAACAATTTTACAAGAACTTAGAGTAAGAACTTTCTTTTATATAGTAGATTTTTCTAACTTCTTTAATAGCATGTTTAATTCTGATAGCTATGGATTAACAACTGCGGGGAGAAATTAAATTTTTGAAAATGATAAGGTTAAATATTTACTCCTAAATTTTGATCATGGATTCTATCCTCATAACTATAAAATTTTATTTAGGAATTAGATAAAGTCATAAGAAATTAGAAATATCTGATAAGGAACAATTTTAAACTTCTCTTCGAGTTAATGTTCACAATTAGTTAAGTTTAAAGAGAGTATTGACTTCCTTAAATGTTATAAGGCTAAAGAAGTTTAGTTATATATTTTTTAAACTTTAACTATGAAAAGGATAACTAGCTCTATGGCACTTAGTATTATTCTATAAATAAATTTTAGTATTAACTTAAGAAACAACCTCATACAAAATTAGTTTTATTAACTATACTATTTTTATGATTTAGTGATGGAAGAGAAGCAGATTGATATTAAAATATAAAATTAATAGTAATAAATTTGTAAACTCACAAATGTATTTAAATTGTATTTTTAAGTTGAATAACCAAATTTAGGAGAAAAATAAGAAAAACCTTAGTTTGATTAACCAGAGTTGAAACCTAAAGTCATTGAAAAATCTCTTTAGAAATAACAAGAGAATAAATATCAAATTGGAGAGCATTCCAAAAAAGCATCTACTGGCGCTCCGAAAACATTTGGGCAAGAAAAATAAAGAATAAAGATTCTGTGGTAGTAAAATAATAGTAGAAAAAATTCAATAATAACGAAAAGCAATAGGATTTAGAAAAAGTAAAAGAAAAATTAAACCAATTTAATTATTAATTTCCTTCTCTAAATAAACCTAATTGTAATCAAGGTAAGTATGAAACATCTAAACTATCAGATTATTAAAATTATCTTTAAAATTCTTTCTTTAATACTTTATACTTATATATCTAAATTTTAATAATCATGCTTATACTTGAATTTTTATTTATGCTTTGATACTGCTTATTCTCAAGATTGATTCAAACATGCATTATTTGTAGATATAACATGTCACTTCAATAAGGGGAAATTAGAAAATTAATAATAATATATCATAATTTAATTTTTTACTCTTTCTAATTCGTTTACTATATTTAAATTATAAGCATTAATTATTTTAATATTACAATTTTCTATAAAATTAATTCAAAATATGAAAAAATTTATAAAATTTATTTATTCACAGAGCTAATTTATTATTTTTCCAAAAAATCAACTTTTTCAGATATAATATGTGCTAAATAAATCACTATAAGAAAGTTTTTGCCTGCTTCACACTATTATTATAATAATTAAATTTAATCTTTTTATTTAGAATTAAACTAAAACAATTTTAAAATTATCTAAATTGTCACTCTTAAATTTATTTATTTTCTAGTTTTATTTACTCAAACATATATTTTTGCTTAATTAAACAAATCAAAAATATGGTACTTAATAAATTTTAAGATTCAAAATAAGGTTTTTATAAAGAATATGGTTAAAAAATAGGGTGCTAAAATGTAATATTTTTATTTCTTATCCAATTAGATATTAAGCATTATATTATTAGGAATACTTTCGATCTATTTAGATGGTAGTTGCATTTTAATTATCTAGTTGAGAGGTGAGAAAAAAATTAAGAAATTTATAAAATTGAGTATAATGTTGAAGCTGAAAAAAAGTCAAATGATTAAAAATTTGATTTAGTATTAAATATATGATAACAATATTGGACACAATGAAAGGAAAGAATTTTAGACTTTACTAACTTTTAAGATTAATTAGAATCCTTTGACTTTTTATTTTAAGAAAATATTTGAATAATAATTATTTGATTGATGAATGTATTGGAATAAATGGAAGTCACTATAAAGACATATTGCTATGCAATAATGAAAGAGACAATGTCTTAATTCATTTGTTCTGGATTAGTCTATAAATTATTTGTGTTTGTTGAGTTGATGCAAAATGTATAGCATTCAATATGAGTAGATATATTTTGTTATGCATCCAATCTTAAAGTTTGAATTAGATATTGTGTTTGTCGAATATTTCAGACAAGTAATCCAATATTCCTAATTAACATACATATTAGATGCTATGGATTAGAATCAATCAATAATTTTACTCTATACAGCTTTTGGATTATAAATTACATTACTATTTCTGGTAGGGCTAGGAGTAAACTTTGTGAAGCAGAAGGTAATTGTAGTAGTTATGAAAATAGAAAAAAATCACAACAATCACGTCATATTCCTTTAAAGCAATAAGTTTTTATGCATTAATTCTGAATTCATTTCTGCATGTTTGTATTATAAACATTTTCTTCGTGTTTCTCATATGTTACCCAGATTCATAGTATAGTTATGGTGTGGAATGTTATTCAGGTGTGTATATACTTCATACAGTAATGGCCGCAATTGGATTATTGTTGTACTTTTTAATTCAGTATTACTTTTCGACTTTTTATATAGACTTAAAGTAAGTGATGATTAATTATATAATAGACCATTTTCTGATGTTCCTTTTGCCTAGCCTTAAAATAGATATGACTATGTGAAAATCATATTTAAGTGTGCAATTCTGTTATTCATTACAATTGATTATAAGGCAGAGAATCCCTTCACTTATATTATCTTTATTTTGATTCTATATTTCATCTTGCTTATGTTTAGAATTTACGAGCCTTAACATTTTCAACTTGACATATACAACTTCTTAATTGCCTGTGATGTTATTTAGTTTAGTTTGGCCTTTTGCTATACACTCCATAAATTTTTGGATGACGGAGCACCTGATACAGTAGGATTTTACTTTATATTGGCAGCAATTCCTTTTGTTTATTATTGTGCTATTCAGGTTGGTCATAAGAAGAATCATTATTTTTAAGTGAAAGGAATAAAGAAACTAAGTGATCCTAATTAACATGAACAGCTGTTTAATTAACTTATATACATCATTGATAGAAGAGACAATCTATAACATTATTTACTTTTGGAAGGAATACTTGTATAACATATGGAGACTTGCTAGAACGCAAATTGTCAATGTTAATATTTAAGTGAATCAAAATCCAAAGAATTAGATGATTTAACATGGTACAAATTTATTATTCAAATGATTGATTTATCAATTTCGAAATTTCCAAAAAGCTGTAAATTATATCTGTTGCAATCATATATTTAGAATAACAAATTAAACAATAAATTCAAATGTTATTATTCACTTTAACATATCAAATCATTAGAGACTTCATTAAAAGAAGAATTCTAATCGTACAGAGATTTGCATACACTTGAGGAAATAATGCAGGAAGAGGATTAGAAGGCAGAAATCATTATTGATGTTCTTCAGGTGGTTAAGTTTCAAAAATATTATGGATAATTTTAAAATCTCTTAGAAGAATCTGTTAAGAGACATTATGAATTTTGGTGTGAATTACAAGAGAATAATCCAGACATCTAAAAGTTATTTACTTTAGGTAGTCAAATCACCTAATCGGTTGAGGATGTAAAGGAATTATATGATAAATTAATGGAGATTAATCCTAATCATATTAATACATTAAGAATCTTTGGGCAATTTCAAAATGAAGTAATAAATGCAGACAACTTGGGTTTAAGAATATTAGAGAAAGCAACTCAGATAGAGAATGCTTAATTAGCTTATTCAAATGAAACTCAAACAGAGAAATATGGTGAAAATAGTAATACTTGTATAATGACATGTTCAGCTGAAACTAAATCCTTGGGACTAATTTAGAGTTGTAATAAGGAAATTGAAAAATTAGGGTATCATAAATATGAATTGATCAATTAATTTATTACTCGTCTAATGCCAAAATGTTATGCCGATAACCATGATAAGTTTATGTCAAAGTATTTGGAAACAAATGAAAGTAAAATAGTTGGAAAGGAGAGAACAGTATATTGTTAACATAAGAATGGATCTATAGTTCCTTGTTTATTGATGTTCAAAATTCTACCATAATTGAAAAAGGGATTAAGAATGGTGAATTTCTTTAAAGTATTAGAAAACTATGATTCCCATTATTATATCTTATTTAATCCTACATCCTTTTTGATATATGGTTTGAGTTAGAATTGCTAAGATTCATTTGGTATACCTGTCAATTTTGCTTATGGCAACAACGCTCATTCAAACGATTTTAATATGGAAATTTTGATTCTTGATTTTAACCATTTGGTAGAGAAATTGAAGATTTCATAGGAAAATGTTTAGACTGCATTTCCACTTTAATTGGATACAACTAAATTATAAAAATAATTCATCATGGAAGATTCAGTTGATCGATTATCTTTAATGGATGAAGGTGAAATCAATAATAATAATAATTAACTGAATCAGAATGGGACATCCGATAACTTAAAATCTTCTGTGAAAAAGGAATCATTATTCAAAGTCTACAAGATTAGTTGTACAGTTGAGAAATAAATATACACTGATTTAGAAGTGGCAATTTTAAAGTTTACAGAAGCAACGGCATTTTAAGAAGCATCAAAGAGTGGTAATTATTATTAGAGTGAGATAAAGTTGAAATCAAAATAAACCAAGTATTCTTCGTCTGCTACCAAAAAGAAAGCTGATTAACAAGTTAATGAGGATTATTTGAATGAGGACAGATCATCAGTCAATTCAGTTTAATCTAGTTTGAATGATGATATGCGTAGATTGAAAGATTTCAAAGCTTTGATGAGTGAAAAGAAAGTGCCTAGAAATATAAGAACAATCTAAATTACTATGTTATCATTAACATTAATATTATTGACAGTTTCAATTGTAGATTTAGCATTAAAAGGAATACAAAATACTTCATTTAAATATTCTTCTTAGGTCTTATCAGACTCATTCTCAATTACAAATTAAATGTCTACAATAACTTTGCATTCGAGAATATTGGACATGATAGGCACAGGTGAATATAACAATAGTAATGGATTCCAACCTGAATTTTTGAGAGATGATGTAAATATAATACAATTATAATAGTTAACAAGGAGATTGAAAGTAGTATAATAATTTCAGTTTGATACTCTGAAAGTGAAGAACGACCTTTAGAAATCTGATGTACAGGTGCCTACTGAATATCATTACAATTTCACGTCTCTTTTGATTGATAACTCATATAAAGACACCGAATTAACATTAATAGATTCGATAAGAGAAGCCCTTAGTCATTTAGTGATTATGATTGGAACTGATTTAAAGAATTTTAAGACCAGTGATTACATTACTCCAGCCCAACAGTCTTTCTTTTACATAAATTACAATGGATTAAGAAATATAAGATAAGGATTGGTAGAGAGATTAGATTAATTTTACACATTTTTTTAAGATCTTATTTCTAGTAAGTTCGGTACATTCTTAGCCTTGATGATTATTAGTATTATTATTCTGATTATCACTCATGCTATTGTAATACCAATCTTATTAAAAGTAGATAAAGCAAATAATAAGGTATTGAGTATGTTTGGATTGGTAATTTATTTGTTTATCTCTATTATTAGATTCCACCAATAGAGATCAAGGAGTTATCGGATAAATGTGAAAAGTTCTTAAAAGATTATATAGAAGATTTCAATGAGAAAAAAGAACTAGAGAATAGAATCAATAATAAAAATCAGGAAGAGATAAAGAAACAGTAGTAATAACAAGATAAACATTATATTGAGATGAATAATGAAGAGCACATAGATGAGAAACAGAAGGAACAGATAGAAAAGCAAAAAGAACTATAGAGAATAGAGGATGAAGAGAAGGAAAGATTGAGATTAGAAAAGTTGGAAGAAGATAAAAGAAAGAAGTAAGAAGAGGAAAATAAATAAAAAAGGTATTTGAGACATAAAAAGAAAAAGAAACACAAATATAACATTTAAGAAATAGAATTAACTGAGGATGAAAGAACTCGTATAGAAAAATTAGAGAGATCTAATGAAAAGAATGATTCTTCAGCTCTCCTCAAGTTCATGTTGTTCTTTATTTTATTTACAGGCTTTTTTATAACCTAATTAGTTCTTGAAGTCATCTATTTAAATAATGTAACTTTTTTATTTGAACATCTAAAATTATCTCATTAAAGATATTATATAATGATGTATAGAGTGGTTTACGGATTAGAAGACATCATCTAAGAGAAATCAATTACTATTGACAATGTTTGGATGTAACAATCATATCATACTTTAATTTATGATGCAGAGAGAGATGTATTTGAATCCTATAAATCGGTAATTACATATATAAAATAATTATTTTTAGTTTCCATTGAGTGGATTTGATACATATCAATAATATTATGATTGGTTCAATTTCAATGACATGTGTTCTAATATTACATTGATGTCTCCTATTGATACCACTATCACTGAATCAGGGTGTCGTTAAGTTCAAAATGGTATCTTAGAAAAAGGATTGAGAACTTCAATAATCAATCTAGCACTTTACTCCAATGATTCATTAAAGATAACTGGTAACAATACTAAATAAACAATAATAAATGGAAATACATTTTAAATAATAAATGATATACTCAAGTATATTCGACCTGCCGTTAGTACTCTGAATGAAGTTTACATTACAGATTCACGTGACTATATTAATTATTCCCAGAGCATTGAGATTGTAAAATTTGTAGTGTTGATAATTGCATGGATCATCTTGTTCTTCATCATTTGGATGCCATATTTGACAAAACTCAGCATTTAGATTTGGTAGACAAAAGGTATGTTGAATATGATACCTATGTCAATTATTTAAAAGAATGAAAAACTAAAGTTCAGATTCTTATAAGATAATATAATGACTATGGTATAATGAATATCAATATAAAATTACATTTTTTAAGTCAAAATTATTCTATGATAACATTATCTTTATTTCTGTTTAAATATTTCTATAATTTGTTCAAGTAAATTGCAGAAATTATCATAAAAAAATCAATGAATAAATTTTGAATATATACATACATAAATAAATAACAAAATCATTCAATAGTAAATTCAGTAGAATTTTTATGATACTACTCTCTTACTAATTGATACTTTGCTTTAAGTTTGTAAAAGAATACACAAAATATAATCATTGTCATAAAAGTCAATGCTAATCCAATTGTTAAACCCACATACAGTCCAACATTTCCATTCTCAAATATTTCAAAATAAACATTAATCTCAACTAACTAATTATGATATGCTTTTGTTTCATTTACAAAATACCCAGTCCTTAATTCCATCATATATGTTCCAGTCGAATAGTTTTGATTTGGTTCACATACCAATTATGCTGACTATTGTTTTATTTCGTATAGAACTATCTCATTTTATTATTGCACCATCAACTATCCCTAATCATATTTCAAAATCTTATTTGTATTCTCTAAAATATTCTTACTAAACAATTGCTGTGTCTCTATCTTAGCAAATGCCAATTGAATCAAGTTCTCTTATAATATTATAATGTACTAAATCTAAAATATTATATACATTCTATGTTGAAAATATCTAACGCACTTTGGTAGTAAGACTTAGATTCTACTTCAAAATACCACTTTCATATTCTAAAACATATTGTTAATTAAGTTTATTGTTCAATTTCTAGATCACATATGTCAAATCCTCTTAAATTTCCACATCTATTATTTTGCCTTCCAAACGCAAAAAAGAGTTGAATTGGACTGGCTGAAATTATGCATCCAATTAAACATAACCCAAACTAGATTCAGTAATCCAAATGATACGGTTTGCACTTTTTAATTTTACTCCTACAATACTTGTATTCTAACTTTCAAATTTTCCTATATTGATTGATTATATTAATTCCACTTGTTTATCTTGAATTATAAATATTTCTAAAGTGTTATTACCAAAGACATAGATCAAATTATCGAAATACATTATTTATGTAACCGCCTCTATCTTGGATTGCAATGTAACTGGCTTATTTATTTCATCATTTTAGTCTATATTTATGATGAATAAATTAACTCCATCCAGAATTATTAATTTATTGTCTTACTATATGTTAGTCGTAATTAGTATTTCAGATAGGTTTTATGAGATTTATAAAAGAGTTTCACTAAAAAATGTAAATCCCTATTCATCATTCATCTCCAATACTTTTAAGTAACCAGGCAATAAACTATAAATCTATTCTTTAACATTATATTTACTTTATTATTTTGAATAATTATTTCGCATTAATCTGCACATACATTAATTGATTGAATATGCTCTAAGTAAATCGATGGATTCTTTGGTTAACAGAAATCAGCAAATAATACAGATGGTTCCTCCCCTTCTTTCGTATTGTTTAGAGTTTTATTTAAATGATGTATTTCAACATTGAATACATTTTAAATTGGAACCTAAATAGTTGAAATTCTTCCATGAATTATTGAAAATCTCTTAACTTCTTGCTATTAAATTTGTTCCGTAAGTATTCCATTTAGTAATAGGAATTATAAAATAAACATTAAATAATATAATGTTATTCAAATAAATAAAGCAATCCTTTATATTAATTTTATTAAATCCATCTTAATACTCAATATAATAAGAAAATTAATTATTTTAATATATATTTCTATTAGAGTCGAATCATAACATTTATTTATCATACAATTATTGTATTTCTATTAATAAATTATTAAAATGGATTAAATGAAATTGGATTCAAGGGAGGTGGATTCAAGGGAAGTGGAACTGTTAATTACTTTCAATCCTTCTAAAGAAAAAAACAGAACTTCTTTACAAATCTAAGAAGGTGTAGTGTTAGAGGAATTAATTGAGTTTCTCCAGTTATATAAAAACATTGAGTTTAAGAACTTTTAATGCTATTCTGAGTAAAAATAATAAAATTTGAAACTTGATGAGAACTTTAAATATGTGAAAGAGATGGATACTTTAATAATTTCAGCAGAAATAGAGTTTATTGTTGAATTAGATATTGGAGGCGTTATAGAAAACAAATTAGTGAGACTGTCGTAATTAGATACAATTAAGGACCTTAAAGAAAATCTTTAGAAGTATTTAAATGAAGGATCTAAATAAGAATAAATAAATTTTGAAATTTATAAAGATGGTTTTCTATAAACCGATGAAGGAATCACTATATATAATTTGCTTAATTTAAAAGAGAATTTAATTCAACCAAAAATTAAAGCTAAATCCAATAATTAAAACTGCTTGTGTTCGGAACAAAATAACAAAAAAAGCTCAAATAAATAAGAAATAGTGTAAATGTAAACTGATTCTCAATTATCTGAATTATAATTACTGAAAGAGTTGATCAACTCAAAATTCAAAATTTTAGAAATGTCATTAATGAAAACGTTAGAAGAATCACAAAAAAAAATTTTGAAAGAATTAGAATTTTATGAGAGAGATATTAGAGTTTAAAAATAATTATAAAAGGAATCGAATATAAATAACTCTGATTGGATTTATTAAAAATTTAAATCATTTAAAGAATATAAGAAGAATTGCTTGGAACATGTATAATTTATAGTTATAGGGTTAAAGAAGTTTTAATTTAATTTATTAAAGGAATAAGAAAAGATTAATTAACAATATAAAAAAGATGCTATTCCACCAAAAAAATTAATGAAAAAATAATAGAGCAATGTTAATACAAAAAACAAACTATAAAATTTACAAGTGGAAATCGCACCTAATACTACTTTTAATGAATTAATTGAGTATTTTTAATGGTGTTATCCTATTGAATTTAATTAATACACTTAAGTTTTTGGTCCAACAAAATATTGGAGAGGATTTTCACAAGAAGAAATTAAGGATGTGAGTCTCTCAGATAGTATCGATTAATATCAAGGCAATAAAATCAAATTTGGTCCATTTCACATAATTCGACCAATATTCAGAAAAGATTCTTTTTTAGCAATGATTAATATGTATGGATTAAAAAATGAATGTCAAGTTTGAATAATTTAATAACTTAATATATATTAAATTTTCATGTATAATTCATCACGCAATTCTTCAAACCTAATTCGGCTTATTTGATGATGGTTAGTATTCTCTTTTCTTAGAGGCTTAATTTTCTAGTTTTCCTTTGTTTAAATGAGGAAGTTCTTTTAGGTTTGATTTGTGGTTCTTAAGGGAAATTATTAATTCTGATTGATCTCAATTTCTATATGCTTTCTTCAACTTCGATTTCTACTTCATCAGTATTGTCTATAGGCATAAATTGACTTTTGTGATACTGTTATTTATTATCTTATCTTGATAATGCTTTCATTAATTACGATTAGGAATGCTGTCTCATATTTTTAACTTAATTCATTCTGTTTCTTTTCGTTTGGAGGGGTGATGGAGAGCATATTTATTGAATCTGTTATTGTGGAGCTTATAATGAAAAGATGGTGGATGGATCATTCTTCTATTTAACTATACCAAGAAATGGATTGTGTAAGATAGCCTTTCTGACTCGAGATAGTTACATCTTTTTTTATTGCACTCTGCTTTCCTTTTCTTATTAGATTTATTTCAATTTAATATCTGCATTGAGATTAACACTAAGGATGATTTCATCTACATTTCCTTTAGTAATATAAAATTCAAACTATTTCACTTAATCAATATCAAAATGTTCAGAGTCTATGAAATTGTTATCTATCTTCTATTGTTAAGGTTTGAGTATCATACTCTATCTACCTAATAAGTGTAGTTTCATTAATTTTTGATGCAATTTCTTCAATGCTCTGAGATGAGTTTGATCTCTTAAATATTTGTATGAGTGTTTGTGTTTGATTTTAAACCTAGGTTTAGGACATAGTTATTTGTGTGGTTCAAGAAATAGAACTTATTTGTCTATGATAAGATGTGCCATTGGACAATTCAAAGCCAGATGGAATTCCTGACAAATGTAACATCTAATATCAAGAACGGAATAGTCTTATTCAATTTCAAGATAGTATTTGATTTGATGATACTTTTCTAGGTCATTCTACAATTGTTTGATGATCATAAGGAATGGTTCCTTTTTTAGGACCAATAAATTAACAAAGTCTTCTGTTATGATGGAGGCACTTCTAGTTTGTTCTGAGAATAGACAGATTTCTCCGAATATTTCATCCTTGCCTAGATTAGCAATTCTGGTTTAGAAATACTTGACTTGGATTGAACCGTTTACAATGCAATACATTTCATCTCCGATTGATCCTTATTCAAATATCATTTCCTCAGGACCAAAAACCTTCTCTTATAATCTATAGGCAATGTTGCTTAATAGATCTTTGGAGAAGGATTCAAAGAATGGTATTTTTTCAATGATTTTACTGTTAATCAGACAGATGACTTCACTTTTAAGATTGGCTGATAGACTGTCGATAACAGTTGATTCATGTTGTTAAGATTTAGCATATGAGATCTATAACCATTCTAGATAACTAGTAACTCTTGATGCCAATGAAACATCAATCTTTTTCCTTTTTAAATAACTCTTAATATTCTATTCTCTTTCAATGAACTTATCATATTGATTACTAAACAATTCCATTACAATGTTGGTGGTATAACCAAACACTGCAGATGCTAATAACATTAGGAATATTGCGTAGATCATCTCCTAATAAGAATAGGCATGAACATCTCCATATCCCACAGTTATCATTGTGGTCATACTATAATAGATGGACGTCATGTATTTGACAGTCCAATCTTCATCTTGTATTTTATATTTGGCAGCCCAATTGGAATCTCCTCCATCGACAAATAGATTCCACACACAGGCACACCAATGTGCAATGCAGAGTATTAGTATTATTAGTTTCAGCATTTAAGTGAATTGAAATAATGATTCCATCACACTAATGTATTCTTCTATTCTCCCGAATATTTTCTTCAATTTTAAAGCTCTTAATAAACGAATTACTTTTATAAATTTTATGAACCTTAATAGTTTGATAACTTGAGCTTTGCTTTGCATTTCAGGAGAATCAAAAATGATATCATACGGAAAGGAACTGATGAGATCTATCCAAAACCACAATTTTAAATATTCTTTGACAATCACAATTCTATCTTAAACGAGGTTGCCATCAATATAGATTGCTGTATTAAATTGCAAGAGTATGTCAGCGTAGAAACATCCGTTGACAATCCAATCATATATAGAGATACCTTCGTTGTTGATGTCAAATGATAACACTAAGGGTATTAAGAGCATTTGACTAAATATTAATATCATAATATATATGTTCCAGATGACTAATACAAAATCTGTAGGTAATCTTACTTTGACTATCTTCTTGATAGTGTCAAGATTCTAGACAGTTTCAATCATTTTGGATTCTTCACTCTAATTTGGTGGTTGTTCTTATTATAGCAATTAGTCCTCTTACTCCGGGAGATTCTGTATAAAATACTAATTGCGCATAAAGACTGAGTTGACAGTAGCTATGTAGTAGAGTCTCTTTCTTTATTGATAATGTTTGCGAGATTCAATTCTTGAATTGTCAGCTAAGTCTTGCATTCACAACATTACCAATCATTTAACTCCATTCGGTTCTGATAGTTTCTGTATCTGCTTGTCCTTTACGTTTCATAATGGTTTTCAATTTAGAGAATAGATTCAGTTTAATATACTTTCCACTTTAATTATTCATTAAATATAAAAATAAGTAATTAAATCAAAGAGGTTTGACTTTCTGTTTTTTATTTCCCAAGTAAAGTAAGCCCAGAGATATAAGGAGGAATATAAAAATGTCTAGTACAACTAGAATACTAAAAATGTGTTATATTTGATGTTCTGTGAAATCCAAGATAACAATCCTTTCGACATCACTGACATTAAATACAGTGATGAAATAGAGAAAAGCTGGCATGAAGTAGAACAATTCAATACTCTTCATAATAAAGTTCTGGACCTAAAAGAATCCATTGCTCTATTTCCTAAAATATAAAAATGACAGTTCAGGTGGTATAAATATTTAATGGGTTTTTAAAAACAATAACCTCTTTTATAGTCGATTGATTTCTTTGGTTTACTTATGAAATTGATCTTCATCAGCTTGATTCCTTCTGATCAGAGAATTAGTCTCCCTTTCCAATACTCTAATCTTCACTTGAATGTCCTCAAACCACTTCAAATAAGTCTCATAAACCATCTTTATAGACTTATCTTTTGTTTCTTCCCCAATATTTAATAACTTATAAATTGATAAACCAAACAATATCCTTGTCAAACAAAAACCACCAAATGATCCCCAACAAGACCATCTGTTGTCCAAACTGTAAACTATACATTGTAAAAATGTGATTCCAAAGCACATGACTCGAAGCACGATGTTCAAGAATATATAGAAATTGAATGCCAATCTATACATTCTTTTTTAATTCAACAACTATATCAGAATAGCTGATGTATCCAAATTAAATTTCTATTTCTCCAACTTCCTCTTCGGTCTGGTTCGTTGCAGAATCACATCGAACCGATTGTGGGGTTGCCTATTATTAGGTTTCTATATTATTTGGGGATATTCAAAAATAAGTGATTGCTCAGATTCTCCTGATTTATCACTCCCCCTAACCAAGTAGGAACTATCTTAAACCACACTTCTCTGCAAATTATTTCCAATTTGAATTGTACATTAATTCCTACTCAAATGATCTGTATCCTCGTCTATCAGAGATTTAAAGAGGTCGCTTTCATCATCGTCGAAGTCCTTGAAACTAGAACACGACTCCTCCAATTCCATTTTAATAATATTTATTATGCATTCATTATGATATATTTAACTTATTCTATACAAATTTATATATTCTAATTTTTATCAAATGGATACTATCGATACATTGAAAAATGCCTTCCTTGAATTCATCAACAAACTCAATCCTCTCTTGCCAGATCAATTGCTTTCTATCGTCTCGGACTTCAAAGAATAACTCTAGTCCAAGACTCCTTCCGATCTCTATGAATTCGTTTAGCAAATCCCAGAACTCAAAAAAAGTAACTCCTCTTGCAACACATCTCCTGAACCACTCCTGAACAAAGTGGCATCCCACGGTTACAATCCTCTTTCAGTCTGCTCCTAAAAGGATTCCGATGACAAAAGTTAAAGTTCATATTCAGCTGAAAAATATTAATAATTGAAAATAGGTATTATGTAATTAAATCTTATGTAGAGATCAATAAAAATTTCTTTCTGAAACCTACTACAAAGTTCAACTCCAATGCCTAAAATAAAAGCTCCAAAAATGTCGACATAGAAGCCAAAGTACAAAGAGAAAATATTAAATGTATTTTTATACACAATTTCATCAATAGTGGTTGACACTCTAAAGGAAATGCCAAAGCTGAAGAGAATCTGCTTTGCTGAAAGAACTGGTCTCTTAAGTTAAGTTTCAGAAGCATTGCATCAATTTAAAAAAGATGGCATTACCCTTAATACCGTATATGAGAAAAGCACTGAAATCAGCACTCCCCAAACACCGATGGATACTAGAACAGGTCTCCAATAATGTTACTACGTAAGAATAATTACATTGAGTGTAGTTTCAACCATTTTCACAGTAACCAGTGTGTCAATTCAAAGGATATAGTGTATATTCAAAGAGAGGATTCATGCAGCCAATTCAATTTGACATGCAGTTCTAATTGATGCAACAGCAATTTTAAAATTAATTAATTTATAAGAAACTATACTTTTGATTAAATCATATATATATTTGTCATATCTCTCTCTATTTCCTGGATTGTCTTATCAATATAATAAAAGTTAAGTTATATAGGATCAATTCCACTAATTTTAATGGAAAACTGTTTAACAATGCAATCTAGTCTTCAATCATTTCATTCGTGTTGAGAATTGACTGTTTATAGTTTAGGATCTACCAGGAATCTAAAAGTAGATTAGATACGGATGAAATAATCAAGGCTCCAATTATTCTATGTCTATTTTAATTTAGTTTATTAAAGAACAAAGAGGCAATTCCTATTATTTAGCACCCAAAACTACCGACAAAAACAGAAAATAACGATGGTCCTATATCAAACTCTTACGTGAGTATTATCATGGAGTTCATGTTCACTTATTAATGACCTTTGAATACTTAATGATCTATTTTTATGGGATTGATTGCATTGTATATGATCTTAGATATGAGTATATTCTATCCGACATCTGTGAATTGCAATAACAGAAATTATAGAATAAATTGTATAAAATTCTTGGAGTAATTGAGTTAGAATATCACAGTAACATCAGACAATATAAAGAGTATTGTCACATATAAGGCCTTCACTTTTCCTTGATTGAAAAATCTTGGATCCACAACACAAAGTAAGATAATAACAGATATTAGAATAAACAAGAGGGACCTCTTGAATTCGAATTCACTTTGACCCAATAGGAAAAATACATAAACCGTAAGTTATGACAAAATTACCAATAAGAATAACAGTGATATTTTCCACTTTGTGAAAGTTTAGCCTGAATTAATGTAGGTATGATATTTGATTACAAAAATAAGTAAGAATTATATTTCAATAGACAAGAGGATTTCAGGGATATAACCCATATCATGAAGCTAAATGAACACCAAGAAAGCAATTATTTTGAGAATTAATTTCAAATTATACTCTTTCTTAAGGATCACTAAGACCAACAATCCGAGAGTCATAATCTAAGCATTAAAGAATCCACTTGATACAATGATTATAATTTCTTGAAATCCCCAAAAGCTTCTAATTTAGTAGATACTCAAAAGTAATAACATTAATCCAATTATAAAAGATTCTTTTCTTGGAACACCAATTTGTAAGTTTCTTTGGACATGAGTAACCACTTCATCAGCAGGCACTTACTTTAATTCTTCAACGAATGTAGCTGATACTTTGTAGCCTTGAGTCTCTAGATATTTGAGCACTTGGTTTTTGATCATTTCTTAATCATTTTAAATTTCTGTTCTGTTGACTGAATTTGGATAAAATTACGGAATAATCTTTCCTAGATTTTAACTAGTTGGTTAATATCCTAGAAGGGTTGCAATGGTAGCTGATAAATCAGTGGGTTCATAAAATTCATAGATTTTATCACCTTACAATAGTTCATTGAATGAGAATGCAAATATAAAACCTTCGCATTCAAATGATTCTTAAGAACATTGATAATGTTTTCCTCTCTTACTTTGATCATGATCGCCAATCACAATCAAGAGTTGATTCTCCTTTAGACCATTAACCACTCCTTCCAACATAGTATTAAACATTCTTAACAATTATATTCCTTTATCGTAATCTTAATACTATAGAGCATGTCCAAGTGCATCGAATCCCATCATATGAACCACATACAACTGGTAGTCTGGCTGAGCTTATTAGAAAGATTATTTAAAGAACTAATAGGATGAGAGGTCTGCTATTTAGATGTTTTCTAAATTAAAAAACTGCGGATTTTCAATATAAGTGAACTCTCCTGAAGTCATTCTTAGCCAGTCCTGTTTCTTACTTGAATACAGAGCTGATTTAAATTGTTTTCTGAGGAGGGAATCTTCATAGGGTGCTGGATAAGACTTGAATATCACATCCAAGTTGTTTTACATTTGTTTGATTCCATTAATTATACTCAAAATAGTAAAGTCAGTTGAAGGTGGGACAGCCTTAGTTTTCTGAAGGAAGGTATGTTGAGGATAAATCTCTCTCAATCCCTTCAATAAAGTAATCGTTTAGAATATCTGATGATCTTTTCCTTCATTCATTATGTACCGATAACCTGTGGCATCCAAAAAGAACAATACTACTTGATCATATATTGGTTTTCGAAATGCAACTATTTCATTGATATCTCTAATTGGAGTCCTGAACCAAAAAGTTGAGAAGATAATTAAGAAGCATCCTATCACACTTAAAATAAATTACGAATACATATTGATTAAAATCTGCATTCAATTTGTTAGTATAAAATCACCTCACAATCTCGATCTCATTAATACAATCTCAACCAAATACTTATAAATCAAGTGTTGAAGTTCACCTTCAAGTCCTTCTTTTCACTCTTCCTCATTTATTGTTTATTTCAAATTACAAAGTCGTCAATGTTACTCTCCTCAACAGTTTTCTGTTATTCACCTTCTTCCTAACCATCTTTTACAATTCTTCACTCGACCTTCAGACAAGCATATCGGCATATTTCCTCCTTTCCAATAAGTTTGATTTAATATAATCCTCGTTTTAATGCTTCCTTAATTACCCTTTTTCTCAATATGAGCCTTAAAGTATAAAATAGCTCATGCCCTTATTGTTTTCTATTGGCTTTATCGATTTGTATCAACTTAGCTGCAAAATTGCAATTCTCAGTAAAAAGTACTTAATTGAGAAGAGCCTACTTTGAAATAAATAACTAAACACTTTCTTCTGACAGCTAGCTCTCAATGTTTTCGAAATATGTAATATAGAATTATTTAATTGACGAATTAATTCCATTAATTTAACAAGAAATTGAATAAGATATATATATTTCTATATTCTCATGCAGGGAATAAGCAATTTTTGTTGTATAATTAATATTGTTATTCATGTTCGTTCTTAATTTTTGGAATTATCATAATTCAAATCCTTACTTTTTGGTTGTTAAATTAACAAAAGGATGCTTCTTAATTTTCATACCCTATCTGCATTTCTCAATTCCTTTAAAGAAAACTATAACTATTTTAAAGGATAAAACTTCTACTGCTTACTTAAGAAGCTATAAAAATAATTATTTACTTACAATCATAATTCAAGAATTAAAGATTAATAATTGAATTAATTCATCAAATAAAAAGATGCAATGAATCATAAAATACAGCATGATTATTTAATTATCGGTTTATATTTAGAATATTGATAAGAAGGGGAACAATTTGATTGTGTTGAATAATTCTTAAGAATATTTTATAAAATTCAAAACTTGGTTCAAGAATTCTATTAAACTTACATTTTCAAACACTTTTTACTTTCTGAATAAAGTAATATTTATTGTCTTGTTATTATTATTATAACATATAATTACAATTATGAATAATAATCCTCGACTAATAAGAATATTAGAATATTTTAAATTCTTATACAAACTGATTAAATTAAATTAGACTCAAAAATAAAAAAATAAATTAGCTCTACAGTTATAATAAATTCAGTTTTCTGGAGAACTGTTTTCTGTTTAACTTAATTCACATTATTACAAATTATCAGTAAATAGAACGCCATTTTCATTTCTTCTTATCCACGGGGCTTCAGGTCTACATTCAATCGATTATGCCTAAGATGATAATAGATGTAATTACACTTAAAGATTGGATTATTTTGAAATCAAACTAAGGAGTCATGTCTTTGAGTTATGGAATAGGCAATGAGAAATATGGATAAATTGTATATTATGTTGAGATAAAAGGTTATAATTTAATTGTATCTGCTAACATAATTTCTATTCCTTAAGGATTATCTGCTAATTAAAATTCTGTTTAATCAATTAAGAGATTCCTAATAGTTAATAAAACGTGCTTCTATTCTGAAATTTTAATTAATTATTCTAGTTGAGTATGAGAATATTTAAACTTCTTCAACATCATCCAACAGAACATAATATTATAATTTGTTATGTAAATCAAGGTGTCTGACTTAGTTTACTGAATACACCTTTCAAATTCTTAGATTGCTTCTTGGTATTTCTATAGATACAAATAGCAAACACCCTTGTATTAATGAAGGTATTATTTATTAAAGAAAAAAGAGGACTGAGGATCAATCTTCTTTTGTAAGGTTAAGATAGCTGAATCATACTCAAATTTTAGAATATGCTAATAAGCAAGTATCATATTTTGATCAAATTATTTATCTCTGATAAACTCCTGGATTTCATCTCCATCAAATTACTCTAATTAAAATAAACAACTCGCCATCTGCTATTGATGTTCAAGTGTTGGGTTTGGCTCTTATTTGTAAGTCTTGTAGGCCTCTTCATACATCTTACTATTGTACAGTAGATTGCCAGCACTCAAGAAGTCATCTACAAATTAGATATAGCTGTTCATATCATCAAATGCTGATTGCATTTCTCCCAAATAGGAATAACATTTTGATCTTTGCAAATAGGCTTTTTGATATTGTTCATCAATTCCTAGACAGACTGAAAAGTCTTGAACTGCATTTAAGATATCACCATTCAATGCCAAGATTAATCCTTTCAAATAATAGTGATCAGCCAAATTTTCATCTGCCTTTTCAATAGTTGTTAATATTTCTTTGTAGGCATCCTCAATATTGTCCATTAACATATAAGCTAATGATTTTAAATACATTAATTAGGAGTTGTTCTGATTATATTGTTAGGCTCTAATTAAACATTACAATGAATTATTGACATAATCAGAATTCTCCTATTTTAATCCTTCTTTTATTAATAGGATTGCTTTATACATGTTTGGGTCAATCTAATTGTAAGTTAAGGCCTGATCAAACTTGGAATAGGCAATTTCAAATGAGTTAAAATTAATGATGCCTTCACATATAATTTGATTATATGGTAAGGATTTATTCTTTCTGAAGTCTTTCAAAGCCTCTTCAAAATTGTTAAGCATCATATTCAAATATCCCAAATAGGAATGATAAATCTCCTGAATGAGAATTGGGATTTCAAGTTATTCTAATTTTTTGAATGCTTCACTTGCTTAAGTATAATTCTTTTTCATTAAGCTCACTACAGCTTCAGAGAATTAGATATAGGGTTACAACTATTATTTGTCGACATCCAAATATTCAGTCCTCAAGAGAGTATGATATAAGGAATAATAGTCTTTAGATTCTATTTTAAATTTGCTAATTTCTATCATGGCTTTGGAGACTGCATTTCTAGAATTGTTATTTTAAATAGCTTATTCGTAATATAATTAGCTTTCTTGTTTTTCTCCAAGTTTGTACAATATTTGTCCCTTCAATTTGTTTGCTTCAGATGATTATTCATCTTGACTTAAATACTAATTAACAGAATATAATACCTAATCAATCATCTATAAAGCCTACTGATAATTGGCCATTTCATAAAGACATATTGACATTTTTAGAATGTTCAATTTGGATTTGTCGCTTGTATCAAATTGTAATGCTATCTAGTAATTTTTGATTGCTAAATCCAAATTATTTTGGAGTCTCTGGCAATCTCCAAGATAATGGTATCCAGTTGATCTTTTTGAATTTATTCTGATGGCTTATTTCAAAGTTGACTCACAGTCCTAGAATCTCCTTAATTTCAGTTCCAATTTGCCTTTGAATATCAATGCGTCATAACATTGTGGATAAAACTGTAAACACTCATCTAACTATTATGACAATAGAATTAATACAGTTCTTATTGACCACTCCAATTGCATTATCTTTTTGTAACCAAGTGCAAGTATAATATATACATTTTTATTGTAATTTGGCTATTGTTCTTTCACAAACTTGAGTTCCTTAATGCATTTTTCATATTAATTTTAAGAGAAATGACATACTCCCAACATATACCGACTTGGCACATGCAAAGAATCTATCAATATACATTCGTTATAGTATTTAATTGCTTCAATTAAATTCTTTTCTCTGAATGCATTTTAACCCTATAACGGCAATAGACTATATCAATACATATTAAAAATGTGCGATGAGATTTCCCATAAAGTCATTAGCCTTGGAACCTCTCAATACGCTCCCAGAATTTTTGAACTTTAGGTTCGAATTCCTTCTCTTTTAAAATTCATAATCAAAGCTTGTGTTTCGAGATGTTCTTATATTGATTGAATCATTGAAGATGCTGTACTTTTTGTAATTCTTTGGGCTTAATCTAGGTTATGCACTCATTGTTATATAAATAAATTATCACTAAAAACTAATCATTATCGAATTAAATAAGAAGTAAACTCTTTTTTATCATTAATCACTAATTCACATTCTAAAGATCAGAACATTGCCATGACTCTCCAATATTATAGAATAAAGATACTATACAAAAGAACTTTATGTGCTAATTGTTTGTTTTACTTACTCCAAGATAGACAAAAGGATTATCAATATGGAGTATCACATTTCTGTTTGATCAGCTATTATCAAAGCTACCTTCTAATCATTATATATGAAAATGCAATTAAATTTCATAATTTTCAGATTTGATTGTTTTTCTTGCAAGTTTTCTGTTAATACTAGTATCTACATAATTTATTATGTTTGTTTTGCAGTCCCTTAATAAAATAACTAATTAGAAATAAAGTAAAATTATTTTGAGAGATTTATTTACTCTAAATATAATTATATAATTTGTTATTCAAATGTGAGGGTCCATCTTACAGAAATGTGTTGAATTCAAATTCTATGAGACAGAGGATTTTATTTCCATAAAAAATTTCTTAATCTTATTACAACCATTCAATATTTTATATGAACACCGCTTGACTAGAGGATTTTCTTTTTTCTAATCTGAGTCTTCTTTGTTGTTACTCTTCTTCTTCTTCTGTTTCTTCCTTCTAAATTCTGCCCAAATGGCCTTGGCTGAGGAGTAATTAATACCTATGGAATTGGCAGCCTAATATAATAAATATATCAATAGCACCGCTTTGATAGATTACTTCTCAGAAACAACAGCTTTTAAAAACAAATCCTTAATAGATTCTGTCATCTTTAGATATTTCTTTTANTAAACACTCATCTAACTATTATGACAATAGAATTAATACAGTTCTTATTGACCACTCCAATTGCATTATCTTTTTGTAACCAAGTGCAAGTATAATATATACATTTTTATTGTAATTTGGCTATTGTTCTTTCACAAACTTGAGTTCCTTAATGCATTTTTCATATTAATTTTAAGAGAAATGACATACTCCCAACATATACCGACTTGGCACATGCAAAGAATCTATCAATATACATTCGTTATAGTATTTAATTGCTTCAATTAAATTCTTTTCTCTGAATGCATTTTAACCCTATAACGGCAATAGACTATATCAATACATATTAAAAATGTGCGATGAGATTTCCCATAAAGTCATTAGCCTTGGAACCTCTCAATACGCTCCCAGAATTTTTGAACTTTAGGTTCGAATTCCTTCTCTTTTAAAATTCATAATCAAAGCTTGTGTTTCGAGATGTTCTTATATTGATTGAATCATTGAAGATGCTGTACTTTTTGTAATTCTTTGGGCTTAATCTAGGTTATGCACTCATTGTTATATAAATAAATTATCACTAAAAACTAATCATTATCGAATTAAATAAGAAGTAAACTCTTTTTTATCATTAATCACTAATTCACATTCTAAAGATCAGAACATTGCCATGACTCTCCAATATTATAGAATAAAGATACTATACAAAAGAACTTTATGTGCTAATTGTTTGTTTTACTTACTCCAAGATAGACAAAAGGATTATCAATATGGAGTATCACATTTCTGTTTGATCAGCTATTATCAAAGCTACCTTCTAATCATTATATATGAAAATGCAATTAAATTTCATAATTTTCAGATTTGATTGTTTTTCTTGCAAGTTTTCTGTTAATACTAGTATCTACATAATTTATTATGTTTGTTTTGCAGTCCCTTAATAAAATAACTAATTAGAAATAAAGTAAAATTATTTTGAGAGATTTATTTACTCTAAATATAATTATATAATTTGTTATTCAAATGTGAGGGTCCATCTTACAGAAATGTGTTGAATTCAAATTCTATGAGACAGAGGATTTTATTTCCATAAAAAATTTCTTAATCTTATTACAACCATTCAATATTTTATATGAACACCGCTTGACTAGAGGATTTTCTTTTTTCTAATCTGAGTCTTCTTTGTTGTTACTCTTCTTCTTCTTCTGTTTCTTCCTTCTAAATTCTGCCCAAATGGCCTTGGCTGAGGAGTAATTAATACCTATGGAATTGGCAGCCTAATATAATAAATATATCAATAGCACCGCTTTGATAGATTACTTCTCAGAAACAACAGCTTTTAAAAACAAATCCTTAATAGATTCTGTCATCTTTAGATATTTCTTTTAAGCTAGACGAGGATCAAACTTTAACATCTCCTTCTCCACCTACTATTTGATGTCATCCAATATTTTCATTACTTGTATTTTTATATTTATAAATATAAAAAATTGGAGGATATCTATAGAAATAAATTAAGAATCATTAGTAGTCGAGGAATTCGAGAGTCCTGACATGTCATTTACAGTATAAGACATAGGGGTGCAAAATCATTATCTAAGTAGAAGATGATTATCAAAGGGATTAGTATGTGGATGCAATATAACTAATACTTACTTATTCTTTGAAATGATAATTGTTTTGTGAATTGAAAAATAAAATATGAATTATTTATATTTATAATGTGTGATTCCTAATGGGGATAGTTGAACGGGTAATTTATTATTGTTGTTCGAAATCAACAACATGTAGAGGCCTTGATGAAAAGTGAATCGCAATTGCTCATAAGTCTAATCAAAAATGTACAATATTTACTCTTTACTTTTAGCATATCCCCGTTGTGTTTAAAGAGGATGTGCATATGTTTGAGCATGCACTTGAAATAATATTGGATTACTTCAATCAACCAATAGAAATCATCGAAACTAATATTTTAAGTTTTTAAACATTAATCTAGAAATCCATTTATCTGAGACCTATTCCAAAATTAAGGTAGCTTAGAAAAAACAGAAAAACAAGTTCAACTGAGAGGGTCAAGAAACCCAATGGATATGATAGAATGTTTGCTATAATGAATATAGAAAAGAAACTGGAATAGGTTAAAAAGGATGAAATCTACGTTTTTAAGGATTTGTCCAAATGTGTTGATCCTTGGGTAATAAAGGGATTCAATAATGACTACGAATTTGGAGTGTTTATTGTGATATATGAAAAATTGGGATTGAGCCACATTGAAATATTGAATGAGGTAGTTAAATTGTACATTTAAGAGAGGAACTCAAAAACATTGTCATATTTAAGTTTATGGTTGGATTATCGATAAGTAGATTTGATTAATGATAATAGTGCGTTCTGCACAATATTTTAGTAATTTTTGAATCTTGTTGAACTAATTGCTACTGCTAAATAACAATTGCAGGATGAATTACAAATGAAGATAACAAATATTTTAAATGGAAAAAAGAACATTCTAACTACAACTTTGAATACACCTTCCCCAACTCTGCTATAAAGGAAATAGAGTCTTGACCATCCGTAAAAGAGCAAAAGGTTCAGAAATTTATCAATGCAAATATCAAATTAATCAATAATTTAGAATATATCCTCGGAGTTCGATGGGAATCAATTCTATCTAAATTGCAATATTGAAATTCTCTAAAAATAATTTTGGATTATCGATATTGAACAATTCTCTAAGATAAGTATCACAGCTATGCTTAACTAAAATCATTTAATCAAGTATTGTCAGTAATAATTTACAGGAATCATGAAATTAGCGATTATTTTGATTATCTTTTATTCCATATGATTTTTAGTACAATCATTAGTACAAAAGACGAGAAATTTACACTCATAACAAAGTTTATCACCTTGTATCAACTATCAAAAGAGGCAAAACATTACCAAATGCAGCATATTCTCTTCACTTATTTTAATCACTACATTATTCAATCAATTTTAAAGTCTATTTATGCTTTGAATCCACTTCAACAGATACTCCTTCAAGAGATTCTAGAAAAAGAACACTATCGAACTTTGATTCCAATAGATATCAATGATAGACAAGGTATTATTCCATGTTTCAGCCTCATTCAATTTTATGTTTATAAATTTTAAGATATCAAAGATTAATAACCAAATAGATTAATTTTACTAGCACAATAGTTATTCTAGATTGTTCATCTACAAGTTCTTATTACTAAATTGAATGGATCCTAAGCTAATTACAAAGATGACTACATCTGTAAATATTTGAAAACAGGCCTAAAAAAATAACTTTTCAGCTATTTTGGTTGCAATAAATCAATCATGGAGATTGAAATTTTTAAATTTTATAATAATGTTTGATATATACTTTTTTATATATATATAAATCATTGATTTTCACTTTTCCATTTGATGTTTCTCTTGGTGAAATTAAAAACAATAATCATATATATGCACTCTGGGTTCATTTTGGGATTGATTCATTTCAATAATCGTACTACTCTTATATAGGGCTGACACCGTTTTTATTAGAGGGAGGATTAGAAATTATACACAGATCATATGAAAGATCCTATTAGCTATTTTTATCAAATAAGCATTTATTAGGTTTCTTACCTCCACCATAATCATCAAATTATGTGTCTTGAAGGTTTGTTTCTGTTTTCATTTCTTGCATATTTTAATAATTATATTATTGCATGATTTATGATCAATTTATTGAAGAAGGTACTTGGATTCTACTTTAGTACAAATTAGTTATTAATATTAAAAAATCAAAATGTTATTATTCATATGTTTAAACATAATATCTATTTCAAGTTAATCAATTAAGATAGGAGAGAAGTGTTAATGCAGTCAATTATTAATTCAAAACGATTGCCAAAAGATTTCATCATGTTATTGGGATAATTAGTTGATGCAATGTAAAACATCAATAGATGTTTACTCCTAGAAGTATTTACTTGAGAATATAAATGAAATGAAAGAGAACAAAGCTTATTCCTTCTATTGTAACCAAATGACTTAAGAACAATGCAAAAAGGTGTCTTCATGTATATGGTTTAAAGAATAGTGCACTCATTTCACAGGATGCACTGCATACATGAGAGAGACTCATGAGGAGTGTTAGAGATTGTCAAGTTTATGCATATCAGATTCTGAGACGTGTGTGAATATTGATGATTGTAGTACTTATCAAAATTCATATTCCTGCTAATACGATAGATAAGGGAAGTATTGTAATTGGGATAAGGTTAAACGTCAATGTGAGAGTGCTTGGTAGTGTGATCAGTTACCTTTGGTACTAAAAACACATTAGGAATGCCAAAGCCAACTCGATAATTGTATAATTTAGATTATATGCGAAAGGTACTACAAAGAAAGGAGGTGGATGTATAACATTGACTTATTAATGCTACGACTTAATGGAGGAAGAGTCATGTTTCACCAATAGTGGAAAAAATAAGGATTGTTTTTGGAATGGAAATAAGTGTTTAGAAAGAACTTGCGATAATGCATCAAACACTTTAAGGAGTGATGAAGAATGTAAGTAATTCTTATTAGAATGCACAACAAAAAAAGGAGGAGGATGTGTTTAAAGATCAAAATGTTAAGATGCTCAAGTGGAGGAGGCATGTGTTGTTAATTAATATGGGGAAGGCTGTTTATGGAATGGAGTTAAGTGTATGGATAACCTATGTGAAAATGCACCTTCAACATACACTACTTATGAACAGTGCCAAAGCATACATAAAATCTGTATTACGAATGGCAATGGCTGCGTAACTAATTATGGTTGTGAGTTTGCCCTTTCTGAGTAATATTGTTACAAAGATGGCGAAGAAAATGAATGTATTTGGAGAGATAATCATTGCAGAAGAAAATAATGTTAATAAGCTGGAGACACTTATTTTGGACATGAATAATGTGAATCATTTATGTTCCTGTGTACTGGAAATATAGATTCAAGAGGATGTGTTGAGAAGACTTGTCAGAATGCTCCATTGAGATTGAGCTCAAATTAGGAATGCGAGTCGTATTTACCAAATAATTAGTGTATCACTAAAAAAGGAGGAGGTTGTAGGAAGAATGTGATTTGTGTGTATATTGATACTGAAGAGGCTTGCAAGATAGATTCTATAGGTGCTACTTNTTTAGTACAAATTAGTTATTAATATTAAAAAATCAAAATGTTATTATTCATATGTTTAAACATAATATCTATTTCAAGTTAATCAATTAAGATAGGAGAGAAGTGTTAATGCAGTCAATTATTAATTCAAAACGATTGCCAAAAGATTTCATCATGTTATTGGGATAATTAGTTGATGCAATGTAAAACATCAATAGATGTTTACTCCTAGAAGTATTTACTTGAGAATATAAATGAAATGAAAGAGAACAAAGCTTATTCCTTCTATTGTAACCAAATGACTTAAGAACAATGCAAAAAGGTGTCTTCATGTATATGGTTTAAAGAATAGTGCACTCATTTCACAGGATGCACTGCATACATGAGAGAGACTCATGAGGAGTGTTAGAGATTGTCAAGTTTATGCATATCAGATTCTGAGACGTGTGTGAATATTGATGATTGTAGTACTTATCAAAATTCATATTCCTGCTAATACGATAGATAAGGGAAGTATTGTAATTGGGATAAGGTTAAACGTCAATGTGAGAGTGCTTGGTAGTGTGATCAGTTACCTTTGGTACTAAAAACACATTAGGAATGCCAAAGCCAACTCGATAATTGTATAATTTAGATTATATGCGAAAGGTACTACAAAGAAAGGAGGTGGATGTATAACATTGACTTATTAATGCTACGACTTAATGGAGGAAGAGTCATGTTTCACCAATAGTGGAAAAAATAAGGATTGTTTTTGGAATGGAAATAAGTGTTTAGAAAGAACTTGCGATAATGCATCAAACACTTTAAGGAGTGATGAAGAATGTAAGTAATTCTTATTAGAATGCACAACAAAAAAAGGAGGAGGATGTGTTTAAAGATCAAAATGTTAAGATGCTCAAGTGGAGGAGGCATGTGTTGTTAATTAATATGGGGAAGGCTGTTTATGGAATGGAGTTAAGTGTATGGATAACCTATGTGAAAATGCACCTTCAACATACACTACTTATGAACAGTGCCAAAGCATACATAAAATCTGTATTACGAATGGCAATGGCTGCGTAACTAATTATGGTTGTGAGTTTGCCCTTTCTGAGTAATATTGTTACAAAGATGGCGAAGAAAATGAATGTATTTGGAGAGATAATCATTGCAGAAGAAAATAATGTTAATAAGCTGGAGACACTTATTTTGGACATGAATAATGTGAATCATTTATGTTCCTGTGTACTGGAAATATAGATTCAAGAGGATGTGTTGAGAAGACTTGTCAGAATGCTCCATTGAGATTGAGCTCAAATTAGGAATGCGAGTCGTATTTACCAAATAATTAGTGTATCACTAAAAAAGGAGGAGGTTGTAGGAAGAATGTGATTTGTGTGTATATTGATACTGAAGAGGCTTGCAAGATAGATTCTATAGGTGCTACTTGTTTTTGGAATTATTAGGAGAATAAATGTCAAAAGATCACCACATGTTAGAGTATTCTAAATTAGAAGGATTGCATTAAGGATAACAATAATTAGGCATGTGATTGGATATCATCTAACAAGTGTGTTTAAAAGACTTGTGATACAGCCCCATTATAACTTATAAGTGAAATATAATGCTAAGAGTATTTTAATCCAATGAATGGGACAGTTTGCACTTCTAAGTTAAATGGAGGATGCAAGAATAAGAGTAGTTGTCAAAATCAATAGACATAAGAGTCTTGCAATGTGGATAACTAAGGAAATCAATGTTTTTGGAATGATTCACTTAAGTTATGTAAATTAAAAGAATGCAATGATATTCAAAGTAATTCATTCTAAGAGTGTTATTCGTTTAATAATAATTGTACAATTGGATTGAATGGTCGTTGTGTTCCATTAAGATAGTGTAATGAAATTGCCAATAAATATGAATGCATTTTTGGATAAGATGGGCCATGTTTATGGATTGATAATTATTCAAATAAAGGAGGTAAATGTATTCAATACAATTCTTGTTCAAGTATGAAATGGAAAACAGATAAAGAGTGTAAACTTATTTCCAATTATTGTACTACAAATGGTTAAGAATGTGTTCCTATTACAAAATGTTAGGAGACTAATACTAGTGGTGGGTGTGTAACAGGAATTGAAGGAATGTGCATATAGTCTGTTACAGCCTTAGGGGCTTTGGAATAACCGAAATGTTAAGTATTCTTACATTGTAGTCAAGCCTATTATGTGACTCATTAAGAATGTCAAAGAGCAAATCCATAATGCACAACAAATGGAATCTCAGGTTGTAGATCATTGACATCTTGTGATTATTATGTTGAAGAAGCTTGTCATTTTAACAATGTTGGAATAGAGAGAAATGAAAGAAATCAGGTTATTTCAACAGGCAATTGTGTTTGGGATGGTCAATATAATATATGTAGAAATGAGGATTGCAAAGATATGAAATTTAAGACTAGGGAAGAATGTTAAGGTGCATTACAATCTTGCACTTCGGATGGATAGAAATGTATAAGTAAAATGATGTGTGCTGATTATCAAAATGATGAGTTATGTAATTATGCTTTGGGGATGGAAGGATCTTGTATTTGGAAATAGTAGCGTTGTCAATAGAAAACCTGCTCAGACGTCAGTTAACAGTGCGAAGAAGTTGATAATTGCATATCAGATGGGATCAAGTGCATTCCTAAAAGAAATTGTTCTGAATACAAGAATCAAGTTTCATGCAATTCTATTGGGTTAGATGGTCTATGCTATTGGGATTCTACTATTAATCAATGTCATTTGATGAGTGGATGTAGTTCTGCCAATCACGATTAAATTGCATGTCAATAAGCGAATGATAGATGTTATTGGCAACCTAAAACTCACAATGAGCCAAGCCAATGCAAAGAGCATACTTGTTCCACTTTTGAAAGTCAAAATGGAGAATGCTCACATTATCTAACTTGGGATTGGCAATCTTACAACATTTGTAGATTTGTTTCTTTTAAATGCATGAATTTTGATGTAAAGTCTTTGACGGAACATACATGTTTATTGTATTCTTTGGAACTTTACAAATGGAATCCAATCA
Organism: Paramecium octaurelia; assembly: GCA_905182995.1. NCBI lineage: Eukaryota > Ciliophora > Oligohymenophorea > Peniculida > Parameciidae > Paramecium > Paramecium octaurelia. The sequence goes on from CAJJDP010000055.1 coordinate 374,542, forward strand.
GTTCTGCCTGTACTGAATGTGACACAGGAGAGAACAATCAGGAACCGAATCGATCGCCCATCCCATAAGGGTAAGGAATAGCAGAAATATTGGTTTCCAAAATTTTAAGTACAATCATTATAATTGCATAAATGGTTGTTTGAATGAATCAATTAATAATTACATATTAATTATTCTAAAAATAATTATTATAAAATTTAATATTTAAAATTAATTCATTAAAGCTTTATCAAAATAATTTAAGTTTTCAACTTTCTTTTCCGTTAGATCACATGCTCTGGCTCACTGCCTTTTTACTCAAAATTACTTACTAACAAACTCTTTTTTATTCTGCATTCACTGACACTACTTTGACAAATTCTGAAAGTACTAAATTTATTAACATAAGATTGGTCATTTGTTGGAGCTGACCCTCTTAGTGTAATCTAACTATGCGGTACTTATAGCATAGTAGGAGGATTCGAAAAATTTGCATTTGGAGTAGCTGCTACTAAATTCTTATAATTACCTCCTCATTATAAAATGAAAATTACAATCACTTTTTTTGTGTATTCTATTTTATTAATATCAGAATTGATACTTGGGATGCTAATGAATATTGCCATTTGTACGTAGATGAGAATTTAGTGTTCAAATAACTATACGATTATTCATAAGGTCAAGCTCACATTTGTGGCTAAACAGGAAATCATCGATAAGATTCCATCCAAGAGATCTAGACGGAATTTCTACATAGTGGAGCAACGGCATTCATTGAACTAACCACTACTTTGGATTAAATTCCTTTTGATGTATAAAATATTCCTAAAGTAGGAATCTTGGGGATTTAGGAATTTCAGACTTTTCCTTTACCTTTGTCCATCTGGCTGTCTTACTTGCACTTATGAAAATTCTTAGGCAGAATGTCAAACCTGGATCATCACTAACTCATTTTATACTGACATCCAATACAGCTCGTTTTCAACTAGTGGGTGGAACGTTCTCAATGGAGATTCGACAAAATAATAATGCTCAAGTAAAGACCTCAATTAAAATAGTGATTCCATCTGTTTGCGGTTATGGCGTGTGTGGGAAAGACACACAACTGACTATTACCTTTGTTTAGCTGCCATTCCATACAAGAATGAAAATTAAATTCAAATATCTCAAAATAGATAGTTGGGAATTAAGTGATTAGGCTATTTTATATGTGAATCAAAATCTTCGATGGAAGAATAGCTTATCCGTATTTGACTAATATTTATATGGAGTATGTGGAGGATCAGCTTAAGAAAGTTTTATCAATGTCGAGCTTACCTTTCCACATTACTTAACATTCTCAACAATTACTTTTTCAAATACATTAGATCAAGCTCAGACTGATGAATCATTTGGAATTAGAGATATTGAAATTTTTGTGTGTAAATAGTTTATCTCTATATTTATAGAATAATCAATATGTGGAGATAAAATTGTTCAAGAAAATGAAGAATGTGATGATGGCAATTTGGAGCCATTTGATGGATGTTTCAATTGTGTTTATTCTTGTGCAGACGGATGTTCAATATGTAATTAAGGCACTTGCCTAGGATGCTATTCTGGTTGGCTTTATATACGATATGCATCAACTTGTGAAAAAGTCTCTAAGATTACTTAAATAAACTAAGATACATAAATTGCTTAATCTTAATCTTTATCAATTTGTTATGATTATATTGAAGGGTGTTAAGAATGCTTAGGTGGAACCTGCATTTTATGTAAATAAGGATACTAATTGAAACATTAAGTAAACGTTTGTTAATCTATTTGTGGAGATAAAATAATAACAATCGATGAGGAATGCGATGGATACAACTGTAGTTAGTGTAATTTCTATTGCCCAGACTTTTGCGATATATGTGAGTTTGGAGTTTGTTAAGTATGTTAACAAGGTTATTACTTCTAAAATAATCAATGCATTAAATAAGAGACAGCAAGTTTATGTTAACCTTAATGTGAACTTTGCATAGAGAGTGTTTGCTACAAATGTCAATATGGACACAATCTCGTTTTGGGATAGTGTTAAGAGATTTGTGGAAACAATAGCTTAGCAGTTTATTCTCTTGAGGAGTGTGCCTGTAATCCATACTGCTCTGATTGTAGATTTGGATTTTGTTTTTAATGCGGTGAATCCTACCAATTAATAAATAATACATGTATAAGTAAGTGCGGGGATAAGATTGTTTAAGAAAATGAGGAATGTGATGATGGGAATGAAATAGAATTTGATGGATGTTACAATTGCCAATTTTCATGTTCCTTAAATTGCTAAGATTGTTAATAAGGCATCTGTTTAGATTCATGTTAATATGGTTACCACCTTGTGAATGACATTTGTATGACAATTTGTGGAGATATGGTAGTAGCAGGAACTGAATAATGCGAGGATGGCAATAAAATTAGTCACGATGGATGTTATCAGTGTTAGTATTCATGTCCACTTGATTGTAGTGATTGTATCCATGGGCAATGTTTAATGTGTGATGCAGGATTTGTGTTGTATGACAATTTTTGTACCAACATCTGTGGAGATGGAATCCTATCAAATTTAGAATAGTGTGATGATGGAAATCAAAGCGATGGAGATGGATGTTCATCGGATTGCTTTGTAGAAAATAATTGGATTTGTAAAGTTGATGGGGATTGCACTTATGTTAAATATCCTACCATTATCTCTGAATATATAATGCAGAAGAACCAATATCAATATGTTTAAATATCATTCTCTTAACCAGTATATACGTAATCAAGCATCAACTATTTATAAACTATCAAACCAGCAATTGTTGATTTGAATGAAACCCTATTTAACATCACTATTATGGAAGTTTAAGCAGCATAGTAGGACAAAGCAACTGATGTACAATATATGTTGTAAATTGAAATATTCAAGAGTCTAGATTATTATCCCATCTTAGAAATTATGTTAACTGAGCAATTATATAACGATAATCAAGCTCCCTTGATGTATATGATCGATTATTTGTAATTGAAGTAGCCAAATTATATAACTGAAGAATAAGTATAAATTGCCAGCGCTTTCCAACAAATAAATGAAGTTACAGTTAAGTCGTTATGTCTCCTCACTATTTTATTAATGCTGTTAGGAAATGCCCTGTCGTTCTGGGGGATCTTGGATGCCCTCTAAGAGCAATCGTATCTCAAATACATTAATGTCTTATACCCTTAAACATTAATAATTTATTTCACCTCAAGTTAAGTGTTATCAATTTAACCAGCTTTAGATACCATTACACTTTACAAAAACGAAGGTAAATTCCTGCAGTTCCCTTACTTGTCATCCTATGAGAAGTTTGAGTTTTACGAAGTTAACGCTGATATAGCAGAAGGCTTTAGAGTGGAAGTGCTTGTCTTTGCAACTCTTTTTGGTTTCTATTTGGGTACATTATCTGCAGTAAAGATCCTTTCAAAAATGGAACTTTGGGAATTCTTGTAGACACAGCCTAAATTAGTTAGGTTGATCTAAAAAGTAAAAAGGAAAGTGAATGCTAAATTGAGAGATGCGAAAGGAGATTCTTTGAAAGATACGTTACGTGCTTGTACTTGGGATCTATTATTTATGGCATTATTGGAATTAAACGTTCCTCACAATTATTAAAACCCAAGATCATATATTTGTATTTTGATTGCTATTTCAATTCTAATAGCAACTCTAGTTATACTGTTGAATTAAGTCTCAGGACTGAAATCATGGAAAAAACAAAACTTCTATCAATTTTGGCAATAAAAAAGAGACATCTTTTAGGTTACTAAAAAATTTCTCATCCTTTTTGTCCTAGTATTCTGTTAATATCAATAAGAACTTCAAACTATGATTCTGACTTTGATTAACGCTTTCTACTTGTTATACGTAATTCATTTCAAGCATTTTGAGGATAGCTTAGAATATGTCAAATCTATTATAATGGAGACTTCATTAACGATATTCACAGCTTCAACATTTGTGAACTGGAATATCCTTTCTAATTATCTTCAATACAGTCAAAGAATCAATATTGCTTGGATATAAATGTCAATCTTGGTTAGCGTCTTGATTATCTTTATTTTCATTGAGATATACAACGCTTACTTATTGATGAAGTAGAAAATACTGGAATCTAGAGAAAAGAAATAGAAATAACTTGAAAAGGAAAGGCAATTGTCAGAAGTGAAGATTACAGATCAAAAGGAATAACTTTCGAATTAAGATAACCCGCTAAATAGGGAGAAAACCATATTCTTTAGAGCACGTTATCCTAGCAAAATTTAACCTTAAAAAATTTGAATCATCGAGTGTTTTTATTTATATATTTCTATTTGTAATAATTCTGAATTGTTACCTCAGAAAAATTTAAAATATTTATTATTTATGTCTTTAACATCTGATGCCTTCTCTAGAAGCATAGTATTGACTTCGATTCCATTGGAGGAGTTGAAGTTCGTTTATTCAGTACCATAGATAGTTGATCCTGATCCCATCACGTGCATCATCGAACCAAGTATGATTTGTTTACATGTGCTAATAGCCCATGAGGAGGGAGGGATATATGTAGGAGGTTATGAAGGAGCCAAGGATTTAGAGATGCTGAAGAGATTGAAAATCAGAGCAGTATTGACTGCGAGTTAAGAGACAGCTGTTCAATATAGCGATTTGGTGGTTTAGTTTCATCATGTAGTGTAAGCACATGATAAGGATGATTATGATATATTGCAATTCGCAGATTAGACATTTGATTTTATTGAGAGACACAGGAAACATACAAACATATTGGTTCATTGTTTTTTGGGAATCAGCAGATCTCCTACCATAGTGGTTGCTTATTTGATGAGGAAATACAATTTGAATATGGAGAAAGCCCTATGGAAATTGAAGTCCAAAAGAAGGCAGGTTAATCCTAATACAGGATTTTTGAAGCAATTGCTTAATTACGAGAAATTACTTTAGTAACAGCAATAATAATAACAATATTAATAATAACAAGCAAAACCTAAGAGCATCTTTAAGATGGTTAGACAACAAGCCATCCCCCAGACTTAGATGTTGCCCCAAAGCCGAATCTTACCAATGGATAGCAGAGTTCTAATATAGAAGCAACCTTCATAATATTTTGGATAAACTTATTATAAATGAATTATATATATATTAATATCGATTATCAAATTATAAAGCCAAGAATAAGAACTATAATCGATAAGATGATTTTTGAACTACTATCAGCTGAATTTGATTAGTTCTAATTGCTAGAATTGTTGGTCTGAACTGTGTTGCAAATTGAGCACTTATTTGTAGTCGGATTCCAAGTGTATTGATATAAAGTAGCCACTGGGCAATCATTTTAAGATAAACTATTGGGTTCAGTGGACACGCATTTACCTTGAGGACTGAATTAACACACCGTATAAGATGTAAGATTCCAGTCATAAAATCCTGAGCAAGTCAAATCAGTTTGTATCTCACAAGTCTTGGGAGAACAAATGTATTCAGTTTGATTGGCAACAACAATGGATTACCAATAGCATCTATCAGATAATTTCCTGCATGCCTTTTCATAGATAGTTGCAATAGTACATGTCGTCACTTCGATGCATTTACCTTTATTATTGACAGAAGTGACAATCCAAGCACACACACTAGTTGGACTACCGTAATCACAAGCAGACTGAGTTTTGTATGAAGTACAGTCCTTCAAAGAGACACATGACGATCCATCTTGAATGCAAGTGGATGAATAGAGTGAACATAAAGAGACAGGATAATCCTCACATTTCATAGCTGTACAACCACCACTCTCCCAATAGCATTTCCCATCTGTACCTGTTGCAATTATGCAGGAATCACTTGTTGTAAAGGTACTGCATGTCCCTTACACAACACAACTCTTTCCATTATAAGTACAAGTGCTCAGTTAACTATTGCATTCCTCATGATTAGATCCAATGATGTCAGAACAACCTTAGGCAACACATTTCCCTTGTGACCATTTGCATTTTCCTGTTGATGTAATTGCTCCAGCTGAATTTATTGTTTTTCCAGCCAAATCGATGAAACATGCAGATTCTACACTGTATTTTGTGCAGTTATCCAATTTAATACATCCACTGATACCATCACTCGTACACTAACCAAGGGAATAATTATAGCAATCATTGTGATTTAGATATAAAGCATTTGTGCAATCATTAAATTCAATACATTGATATGAAGCTGATGCTTTTATATTCATAGGAGTCCAAATGCATTTTTCAATTGAATTGTTGTTAATACCTATAAAACAAGCAATTTTAGGTGTTTTGGAACACTTTGTGATTGACACACAATTAATCCCATTGGTAGTACATTAAGGATGGATAGAGTTGCATTGAACATGAGTTGGATAAGTGAGATCTGTACATTTGGTATATCTATAACATTTCCCCTAACTCCATCGACATGGTCCATCAGTTCCCTTGATACAGGCTTGTTCAATCAGAGTATTCGAACATGTTTTCATCATTGTACATTGAAATCCATCGGTAGTGCATTCTGCTTAAGCAGTATTGCAAGTTTGATGATCGTATCCCTATATGTCTGTGCATGATCTTAATTGACAACTTCCATTCTGCCATGAGCATTTCTATCCATCCGATTATGATATGCAAGCTGATTCTACTTACGCATCTTTGCATTTGCCTTTTGTCACACATCCTCCTCCCTTTTTAGTTGTGCAATTGCCTTCAGGATAGTATTCATTGCATCCTTTTTCTGATTGAATAGTCATGTCGGCAGTGTCGCAACTTTTATCATAGCAACTTCCATCGACCCAAGCACACTCCTACTTACTAGCATTGAATTTACAGGCTTCTTCCACATAGGCATCTTGACATCTCTTGATTTCAATGCACCCATTTCCATTTGTAGTACAGGTGGATAGGAATGCCTGGCAATCAGAATGAGTCTTATAATTAACAGGGGCTTAGTCACAACTGATATCTTGACATTAGTTAACAAGTACACACTTTCCATTGAGTCCGTATACACAGGAACCTGCATATTTATATTGATCACATGGTATATAATTTATACATCCTTATCCATTTGTAGTACAATTTCCATAGTATTGACATTGTTCGTGAGTTGAAAAGTATTTGGGTGCATGTTGACATTCTCGATTATAACATGATCCATTCAACCAAATACACTTAGATTCATCTGTTTATGCAGTGCAAGATGCTTCAATATTGTAAGATGAACAGGATTCGTAAATGTCCAGACATTATCCTGTTCCTGAAATCATTACCCATTGACATCCAGTATAGCCCAAAGTTAACACACACTGCTTATTTGAGGTGTAGGCAGAACACTTATCAGATAGAGATTAACAGCCAGCTCCACTTGCCTTTACGGTACAAGATGGCAGGAATTCAATACATAGGTCATGATTATTAAAAGTACTAGGAGCATTAGTGCATGCTCTGTCTTCACATTTCAATTTAGTTGAATTCCATTGACATAATTTAGTATCATCAATTTTAATGCATTGTCTATCGATTGAAATATCAACGCATTTGGATGCTCTAATAATACAGCCAGTTCCATCTGCTTACACAGTGCAAGTTGGAAGATAGGTTCTACACTACTCGTCAGTGGTATAAGTATCAGGAGCATTGGAGCAAGTTCTATTCACACAACCTGTGTTCCATCCACATCTAGTACCATCAGATAGCACTTAACATTAATTCTATGTTTATACTAAATCACAAGTGGTCTATTCGTTAATACAACCTTAATTGGTAAATCCAAGAGTGCAAGTCTTGAGCCAATCTCTACAGCCTTCTTCTGTAGTGATTGTAGTGGGTGCATCAATACAAACTCGATCTTAACATGCTGAAGTCGAGAGATTCCAACTGCACTTATTTTCACTGGCCTCCTTGTCAGTGGCATTGATAGTTATCCTAGGACAATGATCTTGATCTAAAGAGGCACAGGAAGTTGGTTATGTAATGCACCCATTAGCTTTGGCAACTGTACAGTCAGATCTATAGGTTCTACAGAGAGCATCACTTGTGTAAAAAGTTTTGCTTGCATCAGTGCACAGAGCCACTCTACAGTTGGATGGATTGGCATAGCCATTCCAGAAGCAAGTAACTCCTTTGGAAGTGAAGCATTATGATTTAACCATTAAAGTACAATCTGTAGGTTCATCAATACAACCAGCTTAATCAGGTCTGACTGCGCAATTAGGTAGCCAAGTTTTACATTGAGCATCAGTCTGATATTTAGTAGGAGCATCAGCACAAACTCTATCGCGACATTACAAAGCCTCATCAACTATAGTACCATTGAATGAACAATAGGTTCCATTGACTAATTTAACATTTGCACATTGTTTTTGATTAAGACCATTGCAAGACATAGGCTTTTCAATGCACCCCAACTCAGGATCGCCTAGAGTGCAGGAATCTAAGTAATTCTCACAGCTAACAGAAGAGTCTTTAAAAGGACTGTATTTGCATGCTCTATCCTTACAATCTGGGTTTTAATTTTGAATAGTTGTATCCCAACTGCATTAACGAGTGAAGTTCAAAATAGTTCCTTCGCATTATTACATCTCTTTGATGTTTGAACAAGAACTTAACAGATCAACACAGCCCAGACCAACTTCACCAAGAGTGCACTAACTACTTAAAGCCTAGCATTTTGCGTGAGTCATTTATGAAGTGGTTTCATCAGTGCATTTGAAGTCTCTACAGAAATAGTTGTCAGTTGAAACATCATAATAACATCTCGTCCCACTCACTAAGATGGTGTCTGCACATTACACTTAACTCTTAATTTAATCACAGGATGAAAACTAAGATACACAACCAGTCTAATCTGCATTTAATGTACATGAACTTAAATATGAATTACATTATTTATGTGTGTATAATTACCCTGAACTGGCAATTGGAGCATTCAAACAAGTTCTATTTTCACATCCATTCCAACCACACAACACAATATTGTTTGGATCAGACACTAAACGCTTACAAGTATCTTTCATTTTGTATCCTTTGCAAGATGATGGCTCATTAACACATCCACTTCCTGTTGGACTGAGTGTGCACGTAGCTAAGTATTGTCTACAGCCATCTTCTGTCTTTATGGACTAATCAGAATCTGAGCATTAACGATCTCTGCATAAGGAATTATCATTATCCCAACTACAAGTTGATTGCATATCTATAAGCACTACTCCAAAACAATGTTATTTGTTTAGCATCAAAGAACAACCCAATGGTTTTTTCATACATGTACTTGAAAGATCAGCAACTGTACAAGAGGGATCGAAAGCACTACAAGTTTCATTCGTTTATGTTCCTGGTATAATATCTGAACAATCCAAGATTCTACATACTTTAAAATTCTCATTATCATCATTCCAACTACATTTTGTCACATTATCACTTAACATTATACATTATTTTTCACTCAATCTATCACATGATAATGGTCTCTCAATACACCCTTTAAGTTCTTAAGTGACTGTGCAATCATTTAAAAATGATCGACATTCTGCATCTGTTTTGTATGTCAACGGGGCATTAGCACAACTTCTTTATTAACATTTTGTTCCATAATAACATTTTTTATTTTGATAATCAAAGGTACAATGATCACCTGTTAAAATACTCTTGCATTCTTGTAAAACACATCCTTTATAATTCGATTTGGCCATACAAGTAGACGAGAACCTCTTACATTCCTAATCATTGGTAAAGTCTTCAGAAGCATTGCTGCAAAGTCTCTCAATACACAAATTATTCTAGTATATACACAATTTTCCATTCAATTAAGATACACATTGTTATTCTTTGGTGTAGAGAGAACAAGCGGTCTTTCTCCTTTCACATCCAGTTAAGTCAATTTGAACAGTACAAGTAGATAAAAATTAAGAACACATCTCGTCAGTAATATTAGTAGAGGGAGCATTCTCACAAGATTTTAATAAACACTTGGTCTCACTCCAAAAACATTCATCTCCAGATAATGTCTAAACACATTGATTTGAAGTAGTGTATTTTGTGCAATCACTTAATTTAGTCTAACAACCTATTCCTCCAGAATTTACAGTGCATATACTCAACCATTACTAACACATATCATGATTCTAATTATCTTCGGAAGCATTATCACAATTTTTATCTTCGCATTTTTGATTGTTTTTGTTCCAATAACACTTTTATCCAGCACTGTTAATTATGCAATTATTCTAATGATTCAATGCTGAACATTACTCTGGTCTATCTTGGCATCCCTTTAAAATATCATTAACTGTACAAGTGGCTAAATATGTTGTACATAAATCATGAGTTGTGTTTGTTTGAGGTGCGTTTATGCAAGTTTTATCTTTGCATATATTTGTATCCCAAATACACTTAGTTTTTTGATCTAAATTTGTTAAACATGCTCCTTCGAATTTTTGATTTTCACAATTCTCTCCACTTACCTCACATCCACCACCATTCTTCATTGTACAACTACTAATCTAGGCTCTACATAAACCATCAGAATTCAAAGTATTTGGTAACAAATCACAACTTGTTGTCAATTAACATACTTTTTTTTCAGTATTCCAATAACAATATTTCCCAGCTTCATCCTTAACACAACTTACCTAATTTGTGTAATTACTACACTTATCCAATTCTATACACTATTCTCCATCTGTTGTACAACTCGTTGAGATGCTTTAGCATATTTCATTCGTAGGGTATTGATAAGTGCTGCATCCTGAGAAAGAAACGCATTTCTCAGAAACATTAGCACAACCTGGTGTACTCATGCATACTTCTATCCCCATCAATTCGCAATAATTAGTAGTCTTTAATGTTAAATTGGAACAAACAATATTGTTCCAATAACATTTGCGTTCTTTGCATTCTTTCTCGGTTAAAACTTAATTGCAAGAACAAGGTGCATTAGAAACTCTCAGAGTGGTTGGCTCTGCAGAAGTGTTTTAAACGAGAATTAGCAAATATATCAAAATCAGAGATTGACCTAGGTCTTTCATTCTTATTTTAAATTATGAAATATTCAATGATTGATTGCGATACATTAATATAATCTGTTATTTATTTTCTAATTATTGAAAAATCTAAATATTTAAATCTATTATCAATTAATGAACTCTTAAAAGAAATCCACTTATTATATAAGAAAATATTCTTTCTTGTATGAGGAAACTAAATAAACCAAATTATAAGACTTTTGAAATATCTTTACATAATAATGGATATGAATACCTGTATATAATTACTACCATAGCAATTCTTTCAAAATATTATTCCAATTACGATTCAAAAAGTAATGAATTAAATCTTTGGTCTGGCTCCCATTTAGAGTAATTATGGGAAAATTTAATACATTTTATTGTTAACGTTGACCCTAATATCAAAATAATTAGAGTAAAAAGCGAGAGAAAATATTTAGGAGTGATAAATAATATTGAAACCTAATATTATCTATGGTTTTCTATCCATATGTAGATGATGTTGAAAAATATTAAATATAATTCATAATTAAAGATAGTAAAAATACAAAATAAATTAAAAGTTCTGGAATCAATTGCTCAAATCAATTTAGGTCAATTTGAATAGGAAATAATTAGCAAAGAATAAAATTAATTGTGTAACATATCAAAATGACTTGCGGATTGAGAAATAATTTCTGAAATTCTAGCTGAATATTAAAAAAATATCTTGAGTTCTTTTAAAATTACAAATAGTTTTGTTATTTAAAAAATTACAACCTATGAAACACATATTGTATTTCAAAAAAGGCCAAATTTAATAAATTGTTAGAGTCAAAATAAACTATTAAGCTATGAGGGTCATGGAAGGCTAGAAGGGACTTCCTATTTATAAATTAATATATTCTAAAATGTAGTTTAAAACAATATAAAAGTTCATAAAGTCAAATATGATATCTTGGTTTTCGTTGAATGAAATACAGAAAATTAGTGAAAGAGGGTAGATATATAGTTATGCGATTGAAAAACAGAATTATATAAATATTATATAGTAAATTATTAATTGCCTATTAATTATAATAATTATTTGTTAAACTTTAATAATAAAATTTAACCAAAGATTGAGTAAATGTCATTTTTTTTAAACTTCTTATAGAAAAGTGGCAATAGATAACTTGAAAAAAGTAAAACCATTATAATGGGAAAATCTATAATTTATAATAAATTGTTGAAAGATTTATATTAATCTTCTCTTTATTATTTGAATAAAAGTAATCATATAATGGAAGAAATTTATTTTCAGATCATAATTCAAATAAATAAAAATTATTAAGATCATCACTATCGCTTTTCTTATTCAATCTAATTACAATAAATGTACTCAAATAAAATTGCCATTTTAAGAAATATATTATATTAATATATTCTTAGTTATTTATTAGAACAAAGGATCTTAGGACGAGTAGACAAAAAATATCGGATTTAATGGAAAATTTTGGATTAGAAATGAAAAGGTAAAATTAAATTTTAAGATCATAGCTAAGATAGTTTTGTCTCTTGAGAGCAAGTTCTACTAAGGATAGGAATATTTATAATTTTTAATTGGGTTAAAATTAACAAAAAATAATGGGTTCTTCAGCACAAGGTCTAAATGAGGTGAACAACAAATTTTAGACAGGGAAGAGTGAGAAGATTTGTTTAATTTAATAGAATGCGAACAAATAACGGGGGAATGTTCTATAAAGATTGGGAGACTAAAGAAAAACGAATATAGGAATTATAATTAAATTGAAAGTATAAAATTGATATAAAATTTTATGGGCTTCTTATTAATTTTATATAAATATGTAATCAGGGCAACTGTTGAATCTTTAGAGATTAGAACGCTTTTATTTGCAGACACTATCCTAAAATGGATGGGAATCTCCTCTAGTCGTGAACGCAGCTGTAGATTTTGCAAATACATTGATTAAAGATGGAAGGCTACTTTTGAAATAGGGAAATTATACCTAGGCAGAAATGTATTTTAATAGAGCAAAAGAGGTATTAGGATGATGACTAAGTAGATTACAACGCCAATCTCAATAACAAGCGGGATATTTTACACGAATACTTTTGTGAAGTCAAGAAGTCATGCAATACTCTAGTTATCGTAGTTGTATGAACATCAAGGATAATTTTAAAAGGCTTGGATGAATCTAAGAGAAGTATTGCCTTTTATGGAAAAATTCTCATATACAAAAAGAGTGAATATTTGTGAAGATGATAAGTAAGTGCTAAAGGTGTATGCATAATTACTATTTCATGGTAGTGATGTTTGTAGAATGATGCATCACAAAGATGATATGTTAGATTAATGTAATAAATTAGTTGACATTTTGTAAAGATTGGGAATCACATTTGACTCTTTGCGCACATTGACAAAAGAGGAGTTTCACCAGGAATATAAAGAATTCTTTATGATGTTAGCAAGAGCATTCTATTAGATAGGAAAATCCCAATTTAAAGTCGGATTTGAAAGGGAATCCCTGAAAAATCTATATAAAGCATGGTAAATATAGGAATTGATATACGGGCCTGATGCATCAGCAACTATGAAAGCTAGAGACAAATACTAGAAGTTAAGTTAAAAGATGGAATTCGAAATGATTATGGGACAAGAGAAAGTGGATTTTCAGTAATTCAAAGTTGCGCTCTAAAAGGAGGTTGGATAAGAGTTGTTGCGTAAAGTAGTAACACTAAAACCAAACAAAAATTTTGATGTAATTATCTATTCAACATGGGTAGCACCATATGTAGACACATGTGAATTCCTATCAATAAATAGTGAGACAATTGTCATCACATTCAACCAAATATCAAATGCCTGAGTATGTGAAGAAAGTCAGACAGGAATACTAAGAGAAATTGAAGACTTTTTCTAACTAAATTTAGATCGAAGAATATTAAGAACAACAAGAAAAGGCGTTTTAATTAGCAAACAAGAAACCATCCTCTAGAGCAACATCTACTTAACTTAATCAATCCTTGCTTCCTTAAGATAAGCTATTTTCTCCTCGAATGTCATTAGCAACACATTCTCATAGAACAAGTTAAATAATGGGATCTTAGATGGACAAATTTAAGTAAAATTGATATATTATTTGTAGAGTTTAATTATAAGAGGCTCAACTTAAAGCAGAACCTATAGATGAGTTGATGCTTATGAGACCTCAATTTAAATCTGAACATACACAATAAAAAAAGAAGTCTGATAGACAAGGAGATAAAACTGAACAAATTATCGTAAAGAAAACGAAAATCAAATCAACAAGATTTGTATCAAGAAAGCTGAACAAACAAACTACATAAATAGTATCTAGTAAATCTGATACATAATAAAATGAATTCATGATATCAAAGGTAAGGACAACTTAAGATTTCAATAAATAACAGTAATTGGATGAAATGAGAGTGCCCACCACTGAATCAATATTGGCATAGCAACAATAAATATCTCAACAATAAGTTCTGGTTCCTCTACTATTGAATATATAAAATGAAATCATAGAATCTGGTGAGAATCTGTACAAAGATTAATTGAATAAATACACAATTAATTAGTTGAATTAGGCTGCAAAAGTCATTTAAATATATTTTAGAAGATACAAATGCAATATCAAGTAAATTACGACTACTAAAACAATTGAATTGACATCTATTACTACATTAAAACCATAGAGTCAAACAAATTGTACTGAGAAATTTGATAGTGTCTAAGTCATTAGATCCAGTATGAAAGTATCAGTGAAAGAACTCTAGAATTCAATAAAGAGGGGAGGTAGGTTTGACTAGATTGTTAAAGAGCTGAAAAACAATGAAGACGAACAAATCAGTACAAAAAAGGCTAAAANTATGAAAGCTAGAGACAAATACTAGAAGTTAAGTTAAAAGATGGAATTCGAAATGATTATGGGACAAGAGAAAGTGGATTTTCAGTAATTCAAAGTTGCGCTCTAAAAGGAGGTTGGATAAGAGTTGTTGCGTAAAGTAGTAACACTAAAACCAAACAAAAATTTTGATGTAATTATCTATTCAACATGGGTAGCACCATATGTAGACACATGTGAATTCCTATCAATAAATAGTGAGACAATTGTCATCACATTCAACCAAATATCAAATGCCTGAGTATGTGAAGAAAGTCAGACAGGAATACTAAGAGAAATTGAAGACTTTTTCTAACTAAATTTAGATCGAAGAATATTAAGAACAACAAGAAAAGGCGTTTTAATTAGCAAACAAGAAACCATCCTCTAGAGCAACATCTACTTAACTTAATCAATCCTTGCTTCCTTAAGATAAGCTATTTTCTCCTCGAATGTCATTAGCAACACATTCTCATAGAACAAGTTAAATAATGGGATCTTAGATGGACAAATTTAAGTAAAATTGATATATTATTTGTAGAGTTTAATTATAAGAGGCTCAACTTAAAGCAGAACCTATAGATGAGTTGATGCTTATGAGACCTCAATTTAAATCTGAACATACACAATAAAAAAAGAAGTCTGATAGACAAGGAGATAAAACTGAACAAATTATCGTAAAGAAAACGAAAATCAAATCAACAAGATTTGTATCAAGAAAGCTGAACAAACAAACTACATAAATAGTATCTAGTAAATCTGATACATAATAAAATGAATTCATGATATCAAAGGTAAGGACAACTTAAGATTTCAATAAATAACAGTAATTGGATGAAATGAGAGTGCCCACCACTGAATCAATATTGGCATAGCAACAATAAATATCTCAACAATAAGTTCTGGTTCCTCTACTATTGAATATATAAAATGAAATCATAGAATCTGGTGAGAATCTGTACAAAGATTAATTGAATAAATACACAATTAATTAGTTGAATTAGGCTGCAAAAGTCATTTAAATATATTTTAGAAGATACAAATGCAATATCAAGTAAATTACGACTACTAAAACAATTGAATTGACATCTATTACTACATTAAAACCATAGAGTCAAACAAATTGTACTGAGAAATTTGATAGTGTCTAAGTCATTAGATCCAGTATGAAAGTATCAGTGAAAGAACTCTAGAATTCAATAAAGAGGGGAGGTAGGTTTGACTAGATTGTTAAAGAGCTGAAAAACAATGAAGACGAACAAATCAGTACAAAAAAGGCTAAAACAGTAAAATATTCTAATAAATATTAGTTAACCTAAATCATTGTAGACTTTTATAATCTCCCACAATAAGAATTATAGTTCTTGTGCAGGTTGTTCTTTGATAATGAGATTAAGATATGGAAATTATCTAACATTTCTATATTTGCATTTAGTGATCATGGATGTCCAAACAACTAGAAATTTTATGATTAATAGACATAATCATTTTTTAACATTCCTTAACTATTAAGTAATTTGATTTATGTAATTTTAGAATAATAACTATAACAAATCAAGAATATTTTCAGTGATTAACACTCAATTATTGCTTTATAATTGATTGTTTACTTCTAATTGTAAAATGATTCATAATAATACAATTTGAACTTCAAAATCAATAATTTTATTAGTTATCTTGATGAATATTAGAGATGGTTCACATAAGATCGTTTAGAAAATTTCAATGGTCTCCTAAGCATATACTGTAAATAATAGAATCTCTATGAACCAAATGCTTGCAAAACAATGGTATTCTAGAAAAATGATTTTGCCACCAAGATTGTGGCTAAGTTGATGTACGCCCTTAGAAATCATTATTATTTAATTAAATCATTTTTTGGCTATCAATTAGTTTCTATGAAGGATGCCATCAATAAACAATTACTCGATTAAATTATTGATGGCACTAAATTAGAGAAGAATAAAAAGATTTATAAAGAAAGAAAGAGAATAATGCTTCTCAAACATTTCAAAAATGAACCTTTTAAATCAATTGAAAGTTAACATTATTAGTTATAAACATCTGCTTTCTCTGCATAAAAAAGATTATAAATTAATACCAATGATGAATTTATTCATGAATAAAGCATTGCTATTTAAGAATCTGAATGTTCACATGATAATCTTTCTCTTTCAAATTAAAAATAACTTTTAGTTAATTAAAAATCATTTTAGGATAGCTGTGAAATAGACTATAATAGATAATCTGCTTAAAGAAATCAAAAAAAATAATACACTACCATCAATAATAAAAATTATATCATAGGTCTAAGATCCTAGCATGCAACCTCTTCATAGGCTGTAATCAAAAACAATTTGGTTCAAAAAATTTGTAGCCCTCCTATTCCTGAATTTGATCAAAGATAAACGAAGGAAGGTTGTGAACCACCTTTATCTTAGAAAAGTCGAGAAGATTTTAATTAATACAATGATAGATCTTAAGCTGAGATTTAGTTGGCTCAAGAGTACTTTCCAGAATTTTAATTGGCCAATTTGAAAGATTACCAAAACTACTAACCAAAAGAGGGTCCGATCATTAAATTTAACTCTGAACTGAATATGCAACCTTATTTCACAGCTACAA
This sequence comes from Paramecium octaurelia, assembly GCA_905182995.1. Taxonomy (NCBI): domain Eukaryota; phylum Ciliophora; class Oligohymenophorea; order Peniculida; family Parameciidae; genus Paramecium; species Paramecium octaurelia. The sequence goes on from CAJJDP010000055.1 coordinate 392,084, forward strand.
TCATCCAATCATAAGTACAAGACTATATTTACGAATATCCAGATAATTATTTTGCACTTAATTTAATTATTAAGCAAAAAAACACTTTAGTTATAGGACAAGTAATAATAGAAGAGTCTAAAAGCTTTCTAATTATTAATTATAAAGACGGAAGTAGTACCAAGTAGAAAATTAATATTGATTTTGGGATGAAATTGCCTAACAGATAAAAGAAACTTGAAATCATCAATTCAATACTAATGCAAAATGAAATTTTATCAAAATAATCCTTAATATAAGAATTGCTTAGTTATGATTTCAGACATACAATGATCTTGTTGGATAGATATGTAAAAAGAATCAATCACTATGATAATTACATACAAAATGAGCTACATTAACAATTAAATGCTGGCCAACTACTTCCTTTGACTAATTCATATAGACTAATTTATTCTGAGAGAATGGCTTAATTAGCAATTTATGAAAATATAAATCAAATTTTACCTGATGATATTCTCAAGTTGTCAATTGCAACATCAGTCTAAAATGAAAATTATGATGAGGATGTTTTAGAAGGGAGATCATTCAGAAATTATAGAAGTATGTTCAATATAATGAGAAATAAATTCTATTTTAAAGACAATGATTATTATTTAAAAATTGAAGTATCATTTAGAGAGACAAAAGTTTTTGATACTAAGTTATTATATCTAAGTGATCAATAAGCCCAATAAGATTTGATATTTCTGAAGAAGAGCGTGCATGAGTTGATTGGATAAGAACAAATAAAAATAAAAATCACAAAGTATTAACGCAATTAAAGAGAAATTTATTATAGAGCAATCTATGAACCCCAAGATATGGAAAAGATATTGCACATCTTTAATAACAAAAAGTTGATAGGTTATCAAATTAGGTCACAATCTATAATCTAACACAGATTAATCGGAAAAGCTTTGCAATTTAAAAGATAATATATAAGTATTGAAGAAAGAAATAGAGATAAGTATAGCGTTTTAGATCAGTTTTTGTTAATGTATATCATTGATCCTTAATAATTCATATGCAGTGAAAATCAAAGACTATTGAAATAAACTATCATTTTTTATTACTTCAAATAACAATTGAAATTAACTTTGATATCTTCAAGTCGTTTGAGACATTTTATGAGCACATATTTCCATAGGAAAACTTTCAATTTTCAAAGTAGAGTAAGTAATATTGGAAAGGTGTTTGTTGAATGTGAAGTCTACTAATTCAATAAATTTTATCTTGATCTAGAAGATGGAGTGCATACCTACTTTTACCTTTAGATTACACCTCAGGAAAGTAGAACCAAAATATTCAAACTTGTATTGGATCTTGCTGACATCATAAGTATCTGTCCTTAAGTTGATCTAGATTCTGGTTTTAATGATAAAGTCTTACACGAGATTCTCAACATTTTGACAGCATATTTAATCTGTTACAGAACCAACACTTATAATGGAATTAAAATACCATTATCATCTATCATCAGTTAATCCAAATATGATCTTTATAATACATTTAGTGATGTAACCAATGGAAGTAATATCTTTGAAGAACAATAAAAAGCAAGATCAACTTAGCCTAAATTATCCATGCTATTGAAAGAAAGTGTGAATCTTTAGAAATCATCAACACTAATGATGGGTGTTTAAATTGAAAATTTATAATTACCAGATGAAGCCAGTGGAATTCTAAAGAATACTTCAATGTTGACACCAGTATTTAGAGGGCAAAAGTTTATATATAAAACTACAAAAGTTATATATTCTATGTACGTCATCATCACTGTCTCATACTTGTCTCTAAACAAATTTTAGATTGGATTATACATTCCATAAACCTGTAGGAATTTCAGCTGTTATATTTAATAGAGTGACTTTCAATAAATGAATCCAGATTTTCTAGAATCTATTTTTCCTTCTTGTCTAGTTATGAAAGAAACTATCGATTAATTTTATGTAAATAGATGGAAATTCTCTGAAATAACTAAAATATATAAGTTGGCTATCAATCATCCAGATGAATTTGAAGATTTTTATAGTGAAATGAAAAGTTAAATTAAACTAATCCCATAATAAGAATTATATAAGTAAACTTAAGGCAAATAATAATCAATTGATTTATCCAATTTAAATGAATTGCTAGGAAAATAGAATGATGAGTCAAATAAATTAATTGAATCTTTCAGCGATTAAAGCCGATAAAATGCAAGATCCTCTACCCAGCCTCCTATTTTATTGAAAAAATAGATTTCCAAACAATATAGCATATAACATTCTTATGGGAGTTAAAACAAAATGCTATTGATTTTGCCTAACTAAAGAAGTACACAACATATTGATAAAAGCCTTTTTTTTAAACAAAGCCCACAAGTCTCCAATTAAGAGTGCAGGGAAAATTACTATCAAAGCAATAAAGATCTATTTTTCAATCAATTGCTGGTAAGGAAGAATAACCTTGACATGATTTCTTCATTTGAAATTAAGATTTGGGAAACTCTTATAGATAAAATAACTATTACTAAAAATTCACAAAATCATTTCATTTTTAATCTTGATTCTTTTTAAGGGGTTTTAAGAGAAAATCTATATACCAAAGTAGTTTATTTGGGTAATGAAGTCAATGCACTTTTTGAAGTATTTGTTGAAAATGTGCGTAAACCATTGGATATGTTTAAGGTTTGTGTTCCCATCAGGTTAAATGAGAGCTAGAACTTTTAACTTTATCAAAGAATTACTTTATTTGAAGATCCAAAGGTAGTTAATTTTAAATTAATGCTGCGCAAGGTTCTGCATAGTTATTATTATGATGAGAGACGGAATCTATAAAATCATAAGATAAGGGATTTCTAAGTAGATTCGTACGAATTCATATAATCGGATATTTAAAAGTGTTCAGTTTACATGTTGAATAAGCTGAAAAAGTAATTGAAATCGAATCCAAGCACATTTATTGTTTAAGATGTATTAGGGGATGAGAAATGTCCTTAATTAATTAAAGTTAACGCCAATTATAAGTAATTTACTGAATTTAAAGTATTTCTTAATTAATATAGTAGTAATATCAGTATGTGTTATTGAAGAGATTGATTTTTACAATGAGACCAACCCAAATCTATGTTTCAATTTTTTACTAAGAAAATAGAAAAAAGTTTCATTTGTATTTTTCAAGTATGAAAAATTGTAAGAATGTCACAATAAAATACTCTCTAAAGGAAATTTAGTAATGCATTCCGAGTGCAATCAGTTTATTAAATTTGGGGTTGCATTAGGAATTAGGGAATAGAATATATAAGGGTTTCAAAAATAGACTATTAGTTTCTACTTATTAATAATTGCTATGATTTTTATTATTTTATTTAATATACTATGTAATAATAAGACGATAGTTAAACATAAAAAGAAGTGACCAAACCAAAAAATAAGGCTAAGAAAAACAAAGAACGACTCATAATGAATGTTTCCAGTACAAATGATCAAGATATCTTTTTTTAGGTTCTTAATACCCTGTGATTCGGTATGTTGGTAAAAAGATGTTAAATTGGAAAATTTAGAAAGAGGAGAATGGTACCAATTGGGATGTTTGGTGGACTGATGGTGCTGTATTCTCAGATCTCTTGGGGAGAATGAATGGTAATCAATTAATCAAACCATTTAGCCCATCAAAAAGTTAATCATTTCCCTGGAATGTATAGTTTAGCTCGCAAAAATCATCTGGGAAGGAACTTAATGAAGATGCACAAATAGTTTCCTAAAGCATATAATTACTTCCCTTACACTTGGTTATTGCCAGCAGAATTAAGTGATTTCAGAGCAAATATTGGCAAGAACAAAACTTTTATTATCAAACCTGAGGCTTCATGTCAGGGCAAGGGAATAATGCTGGTTAAGGATTCAGAAGGTCTTTCAATTCATGAACACTATGTCGCTTAAAGATATTTGAGCAATCCTTATTTGATTGATGGTTTAAAATTCGATCTTAGAATCTATGTATTGTTGGCTGGTTGTGATCCTTTAAGAATTTACATCTTTAAAGAAGGTCTTGCTAGATTTGCAACTGAGTAATACAAGAAACCTGGTAAAGACAATTTGGATAATATCTGTATGCATCTCACGAATTATGCTGTTAATAAGGATAACGAAAACTTTGTATTTAATTAGAGTGATTAATAAATGGATGTTGGTCATAAGAGAAGTATGACAAGTGTTTTTGAATTGCTCAGGAGTAAAGGTGAAAATGTTGATTTGTTATGGAATACAATAAAAAAGATGATGATTAAGACATTCTGTGCTGTGTAGCCTATTCTAGCTCATTAATATAAATCCTGCCAACCTAATAATCATATGAACAATATGTGTTTCGAAGTTTTAGGCATGGATGTTATCTTGGATCATAAGCTAAAGCCATATTTATTAGAAGTTAACCATTCCCCTAGTTTTACAACAGACACTCCTTTAGATGCAACCATAAAAAGGTCATTGATTTCATAGTCTTTGATTTTAATGAATTGTACTTGGAAGGCTAAATAGGAAATTATAAATTAAGAAAGACAAATATTATAATAGAGAATGTTGACAAATAAACCAACCAGGTTAACATTTGAGGAGAGGCAAAAACTAATAAAGTAGTGTTAAGACATGAGAGATTAGTATGAAAATTAGAATCTAGGAAATTTTGAAAAAGTCTACCCATTAGAATAATATGAGGAGGAGTATGAGAAATTTATAGAGTATGCAGGATAATTATACTAAGAATCAACAGGAGCAAGTAAAGCTTTAAAACAATTACAATAATAGCAACAATAACAATAATATTAATAATAACATTAACAATAATAATAATAATCATCTAAAAGAATTGAAAAAACTGAACTCAAATCAGAAATCACTTTAAGAAATTTAGAATACAAATCAGAATCTAAAATTTTAGAACAAAAAACAGAATTTGTTAGATTAAAAAGTGAAAAATCCTCTGGTATGAAAAGAATTTTAAAGAAGGAGTATTCAACAGCTCTTTTAGCTGATGAAACTATCAGAAACATTAAATTTACTGGTTTGAAACCTCAATAAAGAGCTTTATTAAAGTAGGAAACTGTGAGGAAGAACTTTAAACTCCCTGTCAGCTAAGGTACTTTTGTCACACCGAAATTATTTATGATTAATGAAAACAATAAAAATGGCAATAATCCCTTTTGATAGGCATCATTTAATTAATTATTATATATGTCAAATTTATAAAATTAAAATGAGATATAATTTAAAAATAAAATAAAATATCAAATTTTTAATTCAGTGATTACTTCAGTAATGAGATGATTGAATATCAATTCACTCAACTCCAAAGCTACTTCAGTGTGTTCTTCATCAAATTCCTACCATCTGTCATCTGTTTCGAATACCTACATATAATGAATAGCTTATTTACTTCCTACTTTAACATCTTATCCAATCTTTCTTCTCTAACTTGTGGCAAAATGTCATTATCCACTTAACTACCTTATGGTAATAGTATACCACTTAGAGTTTCAGCCCATTGCACAACCCTTATTGCCGATTTCTCAAGAGTATCTTCAACAGAGTTTACTTGCCTACATATTACATTCTTCCTCCAAGGTAATGGTCTACCCTTGATACCAAATGGGCGGTGATAATCCAAAGCCTCATTGAAAGCATCAAAAATAGCTTTGTTATGTATTCTTTCCATCTCATTGACACAAACCTCTTCTGTTCCCACCTTCTCCTTAATTGAAAATATATCCAAATTCAAGACTGCTTAATGAATGAATCCACCATCCAAGGATTGTTCCAGCATTTCTTCAGTTAATCTAAAGAATCTCAAAATTTCAAAGGGAGACGGACCAATACTCAAGTTGATGATTTATAAGAATTGATTCTGATATTGATTTTTAACTATTAATTTGATGTCCTCTAAATAATGTTTAACATAGCCAACATGAGTCTATACATACTGCAGATTCTCAACTTGTCCCTACTCTTCCGCTTCTATTGGAACATCCCTTACTAAGGTAATATATTACTTCTAGACCTTGGATGTACGATGACAAAGTCTTATTTGATTAATTTGAGTTGTATGATGCTAATTACTATTCTTAATTATCCAATTATTCCGAATGTTAAAGTGGTTTCTTCTTTTAATCTATGAGATTCTCCTCAGAATAGCTAGCCCTTAACAACTATAGATAATTCATAACAATTACATTAATTTTTAAATCATTGAGTTAATTTTTCAGTAGATTACTTTGACTAACACTCACTGGCATCATCTTGCTGAAATGATCATCCCCTAATTTCTGCACAAACCTTAAGTCCTTTTGAGTTTTTTGAATTGTTTCGTAGGCTTTAAACCATCCATCCTTTATTGCTTATTTGCTGATTTCCAAAGCTTCCAATTCTTTTTCCCCCCACTTCTAAATTTCTTGTTCCTTCAAACCAAAGGAGCGAGGAGAGATCCTCTCTTAAACAAGGAGATCCTTCAAGATCTACTTTTCCTTCTTTTCTCTCTCCTTAATTAATTCGCCTCTAAGGTAAAGGATTTGTCCAATTTGCGGAGGGAATACTTCAGATTTTTCAATGATCAACTTCTAAGGTTTTAATTTGATTTAAGGTTATTCAATAGTGTTTGATAACACATTTTCTTTGTTGAAATCGGCATATTTAATTAAACTTTCAATCAAATCTGCCATCACAACCATATCTTACTTGACTTATAGATTTTATAGGAATGCTTTAAGATTATCCCATCTTGCCATCTCAGAGTCCTTCAATTATTAGAATTACTATATTTTGAGTAGCTTCTTTTCTTTCTTCTTCTACCATAGTTTCCTTGCTTTGAATCCTTTAAACCATCTCTAGATGCATTTGGCTGCTTATTCTTTCATTTCGTGTTCGTAGTTTCTAGATTCTCTCAATGATATAACATCACTATTACTCTTTAAAGTTTTATAACGAGCCTCCAATTACTTAAATTGTTCCCTCAAAGATTTAGGGACTCCCGATTTACGTGAAGTACTTTTGCGATTAGCCACATAACTTAACATAAGTGGTTTTGCACTAACTTTATTTGTACTGTCTCTCGGCGGTGATCTACTATTCGAAAGAGAATTTCTTTTCGCTATTTCAGCCAAAGAACGCAGATTCTCATCAATGTGCTTTTTCTTTTCTAACATGGATTGTTGCTTAATGGAATCTAATTGTGAATAGAACTTCTTTTTCTCCTTCATGTAATGCTTTATTTCATGAGGAAAGCGATGTTTCTCAGGAGTGAGCGGAGGATGATGTGATTGTTCTATTGATGACATCCTATTACCTAACGCTATAGAATCACTAAAATACGCTCTAAAATTTAATCAATTCTCTTAGTGCCAATCTTATTTAAGAAACTAAGTCCTAGACGTTCGCGATGATCTTAGAGAGTGTTGGGCTTTTCATTAAAAAAAGTGGCTGCCTTCTTACGTCGTACACACTCTGGAGATGAGAACTCTAAGGTTTGACTCTTAACTCTTTCAGCACTAACACTCTTTTTAATTTTCGTAGATTTCTTTTTTTTCTTGTACAACTGCTGACTCTTCTTGATGGCAGCATGGCGATCTAGTGACTTTTTTTTCTTTATCTTTTCCGTACTCTTTGCAACTTTAAGTTCACTTTGACACTACTGCATATGCGATTTCAGGTTCTCATACTACATTATTTAAATTTTAGCAACCACACTAGTATCCATATCTCTCCCAGAAGGACCTATGATCTCCACCTCTGACGCTGTCTTCTTTTTAAGAACTTTCCCAGTCAACTTAATCTGGTTTGAAATGCGTCGACCTTTGATTGGCGAGTTGTTTTACATTAAATTTAATTAACAGTCAAGTTTTCAATATATTTTATTAATGACTCAATTCTAAAAAGCAATTCATTCAAATTGGTCCTCCTATCAGAAAAAGCTTAAAAGTCAAACTTAATACTTTCATCTTATTAAGTTTATGAGAATTTACTGTTGGTTGTTCTATAGACCTTTACAATATTGAATTTATATACAATTTTGTTATATCCCTATTTTCCTTCTCCTTTTCTCAAAGGGAGAGTTCTCCAGTACCACAATTTAAGTTTTCATATGTAAACTTCTCAGTAAGTGAGTGTGTATCTTGATTGTAGGATTTTATTGGTATTTCTTTCAATTTAAAAAGATTAATCCATAAATTATTATATTTGTTGAATGAATTTATTTAATTATAAAATAACTATGTTATGGATTTTAGCATTAATGCAGACAGCCTATGGAATACCTTGTGGATACACTTTAGATGAAAATAACCTACCCATAGAAACTGATAAGGAGCCATGGATTAATGAAAAAATGAGTGCATGTCGATTCTATGATAATTCTCCTGTTTGTTGCACTCAATCATAAGATGAAGGAATTGGAAACGATTTTGTCTCATTAGATGCCACTTTTGGAAGTGATGGCGATGGATGTGATATGTACAAATCAAAACAAGTACAATAGTTGTGCAGCCAACATGAAAAGATTTTGGTGCGCATATTCATGTGATCCAAGATAGGGGGAATTTCTTAAAATTACTGGCAGAGCTAATGTCACTGACCCAAGGAATCCCAACCGAACCATTGATGTTTAGACTGTAACTTTGCGTATTCATCCCTAAGTGGCATGTGTAAATACATTTCATTAAAATAAGGATGTATTTTCTTCTTGTTAAAGAACGAACTTTGCTTCCCAAGTCAGTGCCATGCAAACACCTGGTGGATTCTTCACTTTCTAGGCTGAATAAGGAGTGTATGAAGATTCTATATATCCTTAGATCTACCTCTCTTTAATTGATCGCTATTGAATTCTCGGAATAAGATTCTTTGCTCATGCCTAACATTGACAATTGTAATCAAACATTTGAAATGGCTGATGATGGTAAATTCTATGATCCATACCAATTTGAAATCAAAAAGCCTTGTGGTTGTAATACTTGTGAAGACTCTTGTGATTCTCAGAAGGTTTTGTATCAAGAACCAGGTTAGATTCAATATTTATGAGTAGGAGTTTTTTATGGATTTGATTGGCAATATGTATTGTTTGCATGGGGTTGGGCAATTTTATTTGCGATTGGTTTCACTCTTTACAGATAATGCAAGAGAAAGAACGCTGTTATTCAATAAGAGGAGGCAGACTCTATTTATATTTGATTATAATTCATATCAATATTTTGTAAAGAATATTTATGTTATTTCAGTTGCTTTTAGACAAAATGAACTCAATGTGGAGCAAAGAAGCACTGCTCATATAAATTTAATATTCTAATTAAAGATAGGGCATTTATAAACGAATATAGAATATTTAAAATTTTGATATAAATAATTATGGTTATTTTATGAAATTACTAAGTATAGATTATATTCTGACTCAATACTATTTATTAGTAAATCATACTCCACTGTATTTGGTTGATAGAAGAAAACATCCAAATAATATATGGGATAAAGATATGGTAAAATTCAGGATTAATCAAACATACTAGGAAGTTCATTATATGAATATCTGAAATTCTAAGATGAAACTTCCTATAAAAGTAAATCACTTATATTTTTATATCATATAATATAATATAACTATAAAATAAATAAATATGAAAAGAGCATCATAAATCCAAATATAGAAGGAAGCTATAGTATTCTCTTCTGATGATTCGATGAACAGTGACAATTCCTTCAATTCTAGTATTGAAGAGGAAGAAGCTGAAGCAGACACAAACACTATTTTTCATCTCAAAGAGTAAATGGCACAATTTTTTACAGAAAATCCTGGATTGCAAGAAGCCATCAAATTTGAATAAGAGGAGAAAGATGAAGGCAACACTGAAAAGAATGAATAAACTAAACACAAGTAAACTAAAAGGAAATATCAATAGACCAGCTTTAATTTCTAAATCAGAGTAACAGTAATTTGTGCATGGTTGGAAGTTGCTTGGAAAAGATGTTATAAGAAACAGCCAAGGAGGACAGACTCTACCCACTTTGGAAACTATCAACCATAGACTGAATATATTCAAATAGAAGGTTGACAAGGTAGATTATTTGGAAATTTTGTAACGAGAAACCCAATAGCAATAATAGAAGTAGGAGGAGCAGGTCTAGGTTAAATAAGATAACACAAAATAATAGCCAAGATCGCAATCAGAAAATCCTAACAAAAATGAGAATGAGGAATAGAAATTAGAGGAAGAATAAGATATAACTTATTTCAGTTTCAAAAAAAAAATGTAATTGGCTTTACACAAAAGATAATAACTATAAAGAGAGGAAGAAGAGAGGAAACAAAAATAGTAAAAAGAGAAATTGAAGAAGGTCAATGAAGCTGATTAACTTGCCAATGATGCACCTAATTAATAAACATAAAATACTTTGGTTGGATCTAAAATGGAATTTTAAACTCATGTTGGTTAAATGCTGTATTAGACTTATCTGTAAACTGGAGGAGACAAGGAGAGTTTTAAAAAAATGGCTGCCATTTTCCTTAAAAATTATCATAAGAAGCAGAAAGAAAATTTAGATAAATTAAAAGTATACTCATTGATAATTCCAATAAGGTATTTCCTCCAGCAATTCCAAAGTTTACATCAGAAGATTGCAAACATCTGAATTTGCTATTACCAGACTTCTCCACTCAATTATATGCTCCAAACAAATAAAATTTATTTTAAGGTGTTGAGAATTATAAATTCCCAGCCAATAGTCCAGAATAAGAATTCATAAACTTGGTAGATTAGATAATGTCAGGGAAAGTAATGTAATTTTGGAAAGAAATGCATTAATAGTGAAATGAATTATCAAAATCAATTTTTTCATATTATTAACCATAATATATATATTTTATAGAATAGAATCTTAGATAGGGTTTTAAGTGTTGAGAAATACAGTTTTTAATATACAAATAACAAGGGAGCATCAAAAAATGAAGAGCTCTCTCAAAATCAATAAAAATTATGCGAAATACGTTAGTTTAATTTAAATATTAATAATCTCGATCATATTCTTTTAAAACTCCTGTTTCATTTCATTTTGACTCTTGTACAAAAGAAGGGAGAAGGAATTCGAAAATATTAAGTAAAGGGGATTTTAAGGGTTCAGAAATGGGTGAATTGTGAATAAAGAAAGAGTTATTGCCAGCAATGGATGACTAATTTTACTCTATTCTTGGATGGAGATGTAGGAGTTGATCATGATTTGTGAAATGATTCATTTCTCATTCCTCTCTTTTTTAATTACTTTGTGATAGAGTGCTTCTTTATTCAATATTTATGTTATTAATAATTCTACTGTCTGTAGCTGCTTTTGCATACGTGCATAAAGAGGAATAACATGTGATGGATGTTTATAACAAAATGAATTCTATAAAGGAATTCCTATCCCAATTGGAGTATTATACGGCTCTGGAGAAATTGGAGGTAAGGTCGAAAGAAAATTTGCAGTTTGAGGAAGAAAGTTTTACGATCTACAGTGAGCATTACTAAGAAGTAAGGACATTTGAAATTTGTAGCTCCTCTAATCATTGAAAGCAGAATAGGTGTGTCATAAGAAGTAGAAGGAAGACATGTAGATGTTCTTAAGGGAAACCTTTCCAGAATCAATTGATAAGATAAAACGTATAATTGCAGATAAAGTATATTAGTTAATAAAATAAGGAAAAACTCATAGAAGGAGACATTAAAGAACTAGCAAAGATAAAACATTCTTAGCCTGAAGATATCAGCAAACGTTTTGAGGAATTTAATTATTTGCATCAAAAAATATAAGAAGGTAAGATCAATTAGATAATGATGTTTTAGTGTTAGAATCGAATGATCAACAGGACATCTATAAAGCCTTGGAATTATTGGAATCAAAAATAATGATAGGGTCATTCAAGCAGATGCAAAATTAGGAAGTGGATTTTTTTATGAAGAGCGTTGATAGATTATTCCGAGAAAAATCAAATCCTCATAAAAAAGAAGAGTCAATCTAATTGCTGAGTTTAATGAGGAGTGTTATATCTGAGTATCTGATAACGATGATGAATGATCAATTGGAGTAGTCCTTTGATTTATTGGATAAGGAACTTTTTTTCACTCAATCCAAGCACACTCATATCAATGCTAAAGATCAATACGTAAATCTGCTGCAGAGAGTAGAATGTAAGTTTGTGATTAATCAAAACTGTAGAAAATCATTACAATATTTGGAAGAGTATCTTAGAAGCCAAATTTGACAGCACAATGCTGGAAGTAGCTGAAAAACAATAGGATACTGCAAGTAAAATAGGGAATCGTGCTATGCAATATCATACATAGATGTAAGAAATGTTTAAGGCAATGCTAGAACGTTTTTTATAAAGATGAAATTAGTCTATATATATCATTAAATGATTTTCATCATCATTTCACAGAACTCCTCATAACTTACTTATCCATCACCATTTTTATCAATTTCTTTGATCATGTCCATCCAATACTTCTCATCAATCCCTGTTATAGATGGTCCCAACACTTCCTTAATTTCCTATTCCGAAATAAATCCATTGCCATCTTTGTCAAATATTTGAAATGCCTACATAATCTTAGATTTTCACATTACTTCTTTCAATTTCTCCTTCTGAACTGCTTTCTTTCGATCCATGGAAGCAATGATGAATTCAGTATAATCGATAGTACCTGATCCATCCATGTCCACTAAGTCCATGATCTTCTGAACCTCCTGACAAGCAGTTTCATCATCCATATACTTCTTATATGTTTCGAGGATCTCTTCTTTTGTAAGGATCCCGTCTCCATTCTAGTCCATCTCTTTAAAAGCTTACATCTTATCGATAATTAAATAACTACTAACTGGTTCTTCTCTTCTTTCGAAATCATCGTTGTGCCGATGAACATCAAAGTGGCTTATTGTAGTTTTTATTCAGCTCTGAAATTGACCAGATTCTTCAGTCTGCATTACACTATCTGTTTGTCAACCTTCTCTTAATGTTGCAACTAAACCCATGGATGTTCCAACACTTATTTAGCACTTAATCTCTTCTATACATCATATTAAAGCATTTATGAAACAAGATCTTTTGCATGAGCACTGACCGAATTCCAAACATCACTCTTAAAAATGACCAAATTCATCTTACATCTAATGTGTATTTTCCATACGAAATGCTCTTTTGAATCTCCAAATCTGTCTTACCACCAAATGGAGGTATACCAGATAATAAAATATACAAAATAACACCGCAAGACCAAATATCGCATTTTTCATTATAATTACGCTTCAATACTTCAGGTGCCATGTAATACAAAGTTCCGAATTTTTCATTAATTTATTGATTGGGCGAAAATATTTTTGCTGTTCCCCAATCTACAACCTTCACATTGTAATTGCCTTAACTAGTTATGTCAAGTAAAACATTTTCTGGTTTTAAATCTCTATGCACTATGTTTTGATTGTGGGCATATAAAACAGCAGACATTATCTACTTCATAACGTAGGATGCTTCTTTTTCTGAAAAACTTCCTTTTTCAATTATTTTATCAAACAATTCACCACTAAATTCCAATTCAATAAGTACCCTGTGCATAATTCAATAATAATGTAGAAGTTTTTTTCATCCTAATAGAATTCATATAATTTAAGGATGTGAGGATGATCTAATTGCTTGTAAACATTTATTTCGTTTATAAAATTTTATTGCAATTCTGTAGTAGAGAGTCTTGATTTGCTAATGACCTATAATAAATCATAATGTAATTAAACTTTCATTGCTCTAATGGCTCTAGTTTTTCTGTGAGTCACTTTTCGAACTTATGAAAATGCACCAACCCCCAATACTCCCTAGCAATATCTCTAATCATACACCAAGTTTATAGTCATCCGTATAAGAGTTTTGTTTCTCAACGATGAATTGACTAAAATTTAATTTCAGATGATTTTGATCCATAAGTCTTATTTTTATGTATAATTATCAAATTGATTAATAATCAAAATCCCATTTATAAACATTTCATAATTGCATCAATTTTTTACAGTTTACCTCTCCAATAAAATTAAATAATTTTATTCAAAAAAACATTTTTACTCTCAAAAGTAACTAAGAATAAATTAAACTATTTACTCATAAGTATTTAATAGTAATTATAACTAAGTTATAATCAATAAATAAAATTGATTATTCAATGTATATCCAAAGTACATCTTGCTAGAATCTAATTGTAAATTGACTAAACATTTATTTGTAAGTGTTGAAGATTGGATAGTGTACATAAAGATAAAAAGTAGTGTAAAATAGAGATTTTTAAATTTCATCTGATTCATTATGAACAAGTACCCTACAAAACACGAAATTAGATATTTACAAGAATCTAAATAAAGATAACAATACTATAATAGAATATTAAAGCGAGTTTATGTAAATGTATTAAATAATTACCAAATTTATGGCTACTTCAATAGGGAAATTAGAAAAATATCCTTTATGAATAGGATTTATAAATTTAAATAATTATTGACAACATTAATTTAACTACTAATCTTAAGGTGAAGTAGAATGAAATTTTAAATAATAAGTAGTAAATCATTTTTATTTTCTGGTTGAACTCTGACCTCGTTAGCTTATAGATGATTTTAAATGAGTTGATGAACTAGAACCTCTTTTTACCTGAGGTGGTCTCCAAGACAATTCATTATGTTAAGGACTCTGTGGTTTCTTCTTGCTTGTTTAAGTTTATAACATCTTTTATATCTACAATTATTTAGGATGAATTGGCTACATAATTGCGATCTATGATAGGGCGATCTGATAGCACAGTACTCAAAGTTGGATGATTGTCCTAACTCTTTCTAGGTTTCTCTTTCATCATTTATTAGAATGATTTGCGTAATAAAGACAGCGGCATAATACTCTATGGTGTGAGTGATTGCTTTTGAGTCTGAGTCTTAGAAAATTGCTTTTCTATTTCGTTCAAGTTGAGTTATAGATTTTTCTTTTTAGTAGTTGATTAACTGATTTGTAAAAGCTTTTTATCTATTAGATGATCACTTTGAACTCGCATCTTTTATTTCAATTAAAATATGTCTTTGTATGACTCATTGACATAATTGAAGAAATCAAAGAGATCTTCAGAACTGCTTAATTCGCCTTGTTCATTCTTGTTATTGAGATCAGTTACGTCAATCTTCAAGAACTCTTGATGAATATGAGTTTCATAGATATCAATGAATATAGGCATCTGATTAGATTTCTTCTATTTGACAGCTTGCCAATCAACATTACTAAACCAAGAGTTTTTCTTCAAAGTAGCGAAGTCATGTATTCTTTGTGCGATATTCTTATTCAAGAGACTCTACAACAACTACATCACATCACCACTCAAGTCTTCAGGGAAAGAGATATCCTCATTTTGGATTTTATGGAAGATCTCCTCAGTGTTCTGGGAATAATGAGGTGGCAAGCCTAACAACAATTCATATAATAAGCACCCCAAGGTATAAAAGTCTGCAGGATAAGAGTAACCTTATCGATTGACTATCTCTGGAGGCATATACTCAGGAGAACCACAGAAACTGTTGGTTAATTGTTCTTCACTCAAGTCCAATTTAGATAGACCAAAATCTGTGAGTTAAATGTGACCTCTGAGATCAATGAGTATATTCTCTGGCTAGATATATGAGTTATTGAGATATTACCTTTAAATCTCTGTATAAGACTCGATGCTAATGGAGTTCTTCAAGGGCGCATATGACTTCACAAATGTAAGCTCGAGCTTCTTCATCTGTAAAACGGTAATTTTGAAGATGATAAAACATCTCGCCCCCAGCAGAGTATTCCATTAAAAAACACAGATGATCTTTGGTGGCAAATGTGGCATACAATGGAATGATGAATTTAGAGTGATTCAGAACCTGCGACAGAATTTTCTTCTCTCTCAGGATTTGTTCCAGTCTTCTGCAATCAGTAATATATTATTTTTTGATCATCTTCAGAGCAAACAATCGTCCAGACACTTGATGACGCACCAAGTAGACTTCTGAAGTGCCTCCCTTGCCAATGCATCTTTCAAATGTGAAATCCAGAAGACTGAAAATTGATTTGTGAGCATTTTATCTATAGACTGCAATCAAGGCCTCCTGTTTTAACTTGTGTATGGGCAGTTAAGCTGATTTAATATGAATATAAACGGCTTACCTCTCTCTTCTGGCACAGACAACATGTAATCCATCGTGATTGAATTGGAGACTGTTTTCAACGCAACTAACTATTATGAATTTGGTGTTGCTGGATGTTCACGAAGCTAACATGAATAACTCTCAAATACTCATACCTTGTTTAGGAGATCAGCTACACTCTTGTCCATTGCTATATCAATGGCCACTTGTTTATCAAAGCATCTTATCAATACAGTTCTAATTTTCTATGAGTGATTTCTCTTGTGTTCTAACATTATTTATGTTATAAAGAATTAAAATTGTTAGATCACTCAATTAGACATTGAGATATCGCTATGAATAGCTCTCCGCTGAGCTCTATTTCCTCAACCAAAGAGATTGCTATGGAGCCAAAACACCCAAATCAGTCAAACTCAAACCATTGAAAGCAGCCAATCAAGGATATCTGGCGAACAATCACGAAAGTTCTGACACTTGCTATGTGACTGGAGTACCCTATGGTTAAACCAAAGACAAATTCCAGAATTACGATCTCTTCAACAGTCTTAACACTTAGTATATCCTATTCCTCTACTTAGAATGCATCCAGATCTCATCGTATTGCAATTGGATCCCTCCCCTTATCTTGCAAGACAACGATTCCTCGCTCACAAATGTGCACTCCAAAATGTGGAAGGCTACGAAATGTATGACACTCCCTTGATTGATCCCCTCAAACCACATGCTTGGGAAGAAGCAGTAGTCAATCTAGTCGTCTTGGATATGCTCAATGCAAATAAAAACATGGAAGATATCGATTGGTCTAAAGGTCTCAGTACTTATTCATATGCCAACATCCAATCCAAAGAAATACAAGAAGCTAACAAAAATCTATTCATTCAAACTATCGACGAACACATTATCAACCATAGATATTCAGAATATTATCTCATTAATCGTGTCCTCTACACAGCCCTTATGGGTAAACACAAAGTTCTGTTGGCTGACATGCCTGATCATTTGCACAAATTAAATTTGGGTGGCACTCTTGAAATCCAAGAGGCCAGAGATCTTTTCAAATACACACTACAAAAAACTAAATAAATGAATGACATCCCTAT
This sequence comes from Paramecium octaurelia, assembly GCA_905182995.1. NCBI lineage: Eukaryota > Ciliophora > Oligohymenophorea > Peniculida > Parameciidae > Paramecium > Paramecium octaurelia. The sequence continues at coordinate 409,392 of CAJJDP010000055.1, forward strand.
CACTCTAAGAAAAGCTGCCTATGATTTCTTGCCGCATGTCTTTTAAACCCCTAAGGATTTGTATATGACTGGAATGTTGAAGAGTGCCTTCGAAGGTTGCGAAACAATCAACGCCTATGTGGGAATCCCTCACTTAGTGCCCATCAATAATTATTGGGTCGAGGCTCCTCATGGTATCAATTATACAGAAGCCACTCGAATCCCACCAAGAAGAACTGGAGAAACAGATGAAAATTAAATTGAAAAAATGGCACTATTGGATGTACTCCTTGAAACCCACACATGGGCTGAACCCTACTTAAGCAATCCATTCCCCTATGTTGTGGAAGACCTTACACAAGTATAAATCATTCAAATTATTCAAAGGCTACAGCCGGAGATTTGAAGGCGATGAAAGAATGCTTCTTACAATATTACTAAAAATATAGCGCATATAAAAATGAATTACAAAAGGAATTGCCCAATTTGAGGAATCACGATATCAAATTCATTGAATAAACTAGACAAGCCATACCTGACATGAAGTACGAAAAATCCATTGAGATCAAAGCCTTAACAAACAAGCAATTATAATAAAGAAATGTAGAAATAGTATAATGATTATTTTAATTAAATATTATTCACCCAACTCATTTTTCGACCGTAATTCTTACTATTAAACTAATTATACCTTTATATTACTTTTAGTATTAATTTGTAATTTGTATCCATATTTATTATTATAAAATAACTTCTTTAAATATACTACTCTACTCATTATTCAAGTTAACTTATTTGTTAATTCTAGTGATTTATCTTATGATAATGAAAACATTCACTCTTAAATGATTTATTATTAAGTTTGTTTCACTCTTAATGTATTCTTATTTAAATTACAAATGTTCTTAAATTCTATATAAGTAAGATAGATAAATATAATAAGAATATCGATTTCTAATATTAATACAATTTGCTGAATTGAACAGTTATTTTGATTAAATTTGATTGTGTGCTAGTATGATGTAATTAGGTTAAAGGAATGAATAAGTTTTTTCAGGAACTTTATTATTTAATATATATAAAAACGTATTAAATGCAATATTTTTTGGCTTTGTGTTTTGTTCTAGTAGCTTTGGGGTAACAGATAAAAGGGAATGGAAAACATCATAAACACAAGAATAAAGAGATTGGATTTGTGTAGGTTTCTGCAGATTTGAATGATTAACGTATCATCTTGGAAGGGATTATACAATAGGTGAATCAATTAGCTCTCTTAGTATAAAGATAAAATGTATTTGATGATAGTTTGAGACAAAGACCTTTTGATTTGATGGGTTAATTGGATCGTCTTGATAAATTGGAATTGTACCCAGAAGAATCTAAGATTATTGAAAGCTTAAAATAACAATTAAACATAATCTCTAATGCAATGGATGTGGATGATTACATTCAGGAATGCGACGGGGAAGATGTTTGTTAAATCTGTCAAGCCTCCATGTACTATTAATTGGACGATGATAATTGGTATATGATTGGATTCGAGCATGGATTTAAGTAATTATGCATTGAAATGAAGAAAGGAATTCCAATTCCTATTAGATTCTGCGAAATAAGCACTAGGATCTGATGGGGATCTCTTGTTGGCCTTCTCAACTGAAAATCACATCTGTTTGCAATTTGCCAATCTCAAACATCCCATAGACATCAATGGTGTGCTCAAGCTCTATTTGGGAACTACCTTAAATGATTACCAAAACAAATTGATTCACTTACCAACTCATGGGGTACCTTTGGAGTTCCTTGTCAGAGCAGAGTATTAGAATAGAAATTTCATTTACAAAGACCTCAAATTTATTGTAAATGATAATTCTTAGAAAGACATCCTGGGGGGTCGATTGAACAAATTGCAATTTTCCATTTTCGATTAAAATGTTTATATATTAGAATATCATACAAGGTATTCATTGAATATGACGGTCAATTTTATATCCAAAGCCAAATCTATCCATTTTAGGTTAAGACCATTCAAGGCGACACCAAATCAGAATAGGTACATCTATATTTATTATAATACTCCGTAGATCAATATTAAATATTCAAAGAACATAGCTGAAAAATATTTGTCTAATTCCATTTTGAAGGATACATTCAAATTTAGCTAGATGCAAGCTTCTACTTATACAAATAGTACTGATATTGTAATATCTGTTGAATTAGATTGATTTTTATTTTTAATTCTAATAATATTTAATGAATAGGATATATAATAATAATCAACCAATCAACAGACCCCTTTATCAATTAGGATACAAAGTTTAAGATCAAGTAGTTCCACAAGGGATAGCATTTTTTTCAACATCTGGCAAAAGACATTATCCAGATTTTCAAAGGGGAGAATTGGAAACCTACTAGGGAATGCAACATCTCTTTGACCCACCCAAAAGGTAAATTTTTTTTATTATCCTCATAGATTAGCTCAAGACTACGATAGATCTTTAAATACAAAGGACATCGATGGGGCAGTTACAAATACGCTACGTAGCAAAGTTGTAAAAAACATGGAATTAGCATAAGTTTATAAACAAGAAAAGCAGAAATCCTTGTGGGAATAGGGTAGTAAACCTAGTGATCTTGAATCTTAAGCCTATTAACCAAGGGCAAAATGGGATGAGAATGATCCATATAAAAATAGAAGTGCAATCTACACTAATAATCAGGATTCTAAAAGGAAACTAGATGATCTAAGTGATAAACATCTAGAAACCATTCAATAGCCTGATTCTACCACTTTCAAGGCTAATCAACAATTTAATGAAGCTTAACATCAAAAGTAATTATATTCATAATCATATGATGATCCAAATTTGATCGCTTTGCGTTAACAAACATAAAACTAACAACAATTAATTCAATTACAAAATTCACAATCTTAACCAAATCTAGTGGTTTAGCCCTAAAATCCTCAATTATACAACTAACCTGAGTAACTACATTAGTAAGTTTCTCAGTATCAATATTAGTTGGAAGATGAACGATTAAGATAGTAATAATTGTTAATGCAAAAATAATGGGAGTAATAAAGATTAGAGAGTCTTCAAAGATTACAGCAATAATATAATGAAAAAATCAGAGAGTAACAGAATCTTAAAATGCAACAGGATTAAGACTATCAAATTATGTAATAATAAAGATAATAATCATTAAACTAAAAATAGTAGTACGCTCAAGATTTGAGATCATAATAGGAAAGTAATAAGGAAGGAAGTCTTAGAAAAGGATTCACTCCTCCACCTGCATCCAAAAGTGAACTCATAGGGGCTATCCTGCAACCTCCTAAAATGCAAAAATCACAAGGTTTTGATGGAGATAATAATCAAAATCTGAGAGATTCTTTATCTAAAGAAATAGAAGAAAATGAGAGAAAACTAGTGATTAATAGATTTAGACCGCATGAATTGCAATAATACATTTATGACATGAAAAATGGAAGAATAGGTGGCAGTAAAACTAGAAACAACCCAACTTTTATGTCCTATGCTGGACAATAATTAGTGAATCAATAATAATGATAACATATTATAATAATAATAATATTATTTATTTTTTACTTTTAGTTTGCATTATCATATTCATATTTCATTTGCAATAATTTCAATTATTTAATATCATATTATACTTCTATATATTTCAAGTATTCGCCATAAATCTCATCTTATTTTATTATAAAATCAGATTTTTACAATCCAAAATAAAATTAAAACTTAAATTATAATTAACAATATGGATATTCACGAAATCATTGATAATGGTTGGAATTCAATAACAATAGATAATTAGTTATGTTTATATTTAGAATATTAAATCTTGTCAAATTTCATATTCCTCCCATGAGTTCTCTTCTTCAAGAATTTCCTCTACTGGCCTTGGGTCTTCATAAAATAACTCCTCCCATGTCATAGCATACCTATATTTATCTACAATATTTCATTTTGTCATACCTTTAAGTGCATCCTATAATAATTTCTTTCTGCTTCTTTCAAGAGTTGGTTTGTACCAAACACCATAACCCCAATTCCTATAAAATTCATGTATGAACACAACCTTTTATTGACTTCTGCTTAAGCGACTAATTCAGCCTCGGAGAATTGTCTTTATTTATAATATGCCCATTTTCCAAAAAAGTAGTATCTACCTCCATAGAATGCTGTGAATGCAAAGGCTCCCAAGACAACAAACTTAATGATAGATATGCTTAAAATACAGGTCTGATTCTTCTCAACCACCAGGCATTGGTTTCCCAGACAAAGTTTGTCCACTGATAAACCATTTTTTTATATTAAATTTAATATTATCACTTATTTGTTTGAGTTCATGGAATCAGGATAAAATACAATTACACAATTCTGAATTATTTTTGGAGTGATGTTAATAATCAATTTAATTAACACATTAAACTAAGACAATATTATCCAATCCAATTGCGAAACAAATAATTTGGTTATGTATTATAATTGTTTTCAAAATATAATTTTAGTATTTAGCTCATAAGAAGAGAATAAAATTACTAAAACAAAATGTTTGCCAATTTAAAATTTCGTAAATAAAAATAATTAAATGTATAAAATACTTAGATTATTCTACAGAGTTCCACAACCCCATATAGAACCACTTTTATTTTCTATAAATTACCAAATTTTCATCAAAATGAAGTATTTTTAAACTCTGGAAATTTTGGGGAAAAGATAAATATTAAAAAAATATATAATAAATTATTCCTTTAGATTTAATAAATTCATTCAGTATTTCGCTTCGGTCATTTTTACAAAAAAATTTTTGAAATTAATATAATATCAATATAAAATGTTGATTGGAAAACAGCATCTTTTATTTAGTGACCTCTGTCAACTCATTTACTTAGTGTATATTAATCAAGGTTTATATTTTATTAATCATTAGCCAGTTCCATTATTTTATTATCTTTGATAACTGTACTTTATGCTAGCAGTCTAATTTTTGAGATTTTATCTGTAATACTGAAAAATGAACGCAGAAATCAAATAATCCATCAAATTGGATACTCAATTAAAATGATTTCCTTCTGGTTTGCATATCAAGCAAAATAAGAATACATTCTTTGCTCTTTACTATAAACCCAAATATTATTTAATAATACCGACTTAAAATCGAAGCCTTAATATCCTATTCTAATTTTGGGTTAAATGTCTCTATTCATTTTCAATTTAAAATAAATTGTGCTTGATTATGAGTAGATAATTATAATTATCGTTTAATTAGCTATTTTTAGTTTATGGTTATACAGAGATAGATGCATAAAATAACGAGGTAACATTGAAGTTCGTGAACAATAGAATTAATAACAATGTACAATCGATATCTAAGTCGATACAATTAAATAACAATAGAATCTTATTTAAACAAATTCAACGAAGAGAATAAATTCACCACAAAATTCATTATTATTTAATGATTAATTTGAACTCTTAGAAACACAAATTAATTTTGCAGAATTGCTAACTCATCAAAATTAATATAATTAAGCATTTGAAATACTTTTAAATTTAAATTTTAATTATATTCAAGAAACTGCACTAAAATAATGTGAACTTAGAATTATAGTATTCGAAATGCAAATTGATGAGCAACTACTCTTGACAATAGATAAGAATGAGTATTTCAAATATGAAAATCATGCCATGTTGATAAATTGTATTGTAATCAATGGAATTAAGTGTTTTTAAATTCAATTTTTTCCTCTCCCCCTATAAATTAATAATAATAAAGAGACAGATGAATCAATGGAAATAGATATGTGCAGATCATTATCTCATGAATTGGGAACAAATTTAAATAGCATCGTAACATTTACAAAAATGGCATTAAAGGATGACATCGTCGATTCCCATCTTAAAAGTAAATATTTAGAACCAATAAGAATTAATAGTGAATAACTTAATCTAATCGTGGGTACGATTAGAGACTATAATTTAATAAATTTAAAGCAATTCAGTTTGAAATTAGAAGAATTGGATTTAGAAGCAGAAATTCGATTTATTGTTTCATTACTAAACGAGAGCTTTGAAAATAAGAACATTAAAATAGATTATCATTTTGATTTACAGTCTAATGTATTGGTAAACGATAAAATACGGTTTAGATAGGTTTTATTTCAATTGATGTAAAACGCAGTGAAATATACATTTGAAAGTTCAATAACTATTACAATTTTGAATGATATTTTGGAATGTTTTATCTCAATTGCAGACAATGGAATTGGAATGGTATATTATATAATACTATATTATATAGACTGAATAGGAAGCAGAAAATATGAATTCGTTGTTGCAATCTAATAAATTCGTAAAAGTGTCGGAATAATCAGTAGGAGTTGGGCTAGGACTTGGAATATCAAATTAGCTAGTTAAATAAATGAGTGGAAAGAATAATTCCATTTAGCTTAGTCGAAATAATGAGAGAGGATGTTAGTTTAGCTTCTTTATAAAGAATCATCAATTAGAGATGTCAAAGGAATTTATGAGGAAATAGTCTTCAGGGTTCATTAAAAAAAGTAGTTAAACAATTCGATTTATATCAGCCAATACATATATCGAAGATTAAGTTAAAGGACAATCTAAATAAAAAATACAAATATAAAAGAGTCAAATTTAAACAAACACAAACTCATAATAATAATTCAAACTTCCATCCACTAATAGAATCAATTTCTATCAAGAAAGCAAAAATTAGAGTGAAGAAGATAGTTTATCATCGATTCATCCTCCTATTTTAAGTCCAAAATTTTAGTAATCTATTGTACAATGCAGTCTTAACAGTGATTGTTGTTCAAGAGTTTTAATTGTAGATGACGAGTACTTTAATATACAATGTCTAAAATTGCTGATGACCAAATATTAATCTAAATGTGATTCTGCTTATAATGGCAAAGAAGCTATATAACTTGTAAATCACAAGAAGCATAATCCTTGCAAAAAGTGTGGGAATAGATATTACAGTTTGATTTTCTTGGATATTAATATGCCAATTTTAGATGGCTACAAAACAGTTAAAGAATTGAAACATCTAATGAAATAACAAATTATCAATAAGACTTGGTGCATTGCTAATACAGGATTCTGTGATTTGGACACAAAACTGAAGAGTTATGAGGCAGGCATGGATTATTACTTAACTAAGCCTTTGGATTAAAATGAACTTAGAACAATTTTGAATGTATTATTTCCTATTAATGATTACTGATTATAAATTGTTATAAATTATTAATATTCTTCTAATTATTTCTTTTTATCCAATCATATAATTTGATGGAAACTTTATAATTTAAAGAGATATTCTATCAAATTTTGTTGTTTTTAATTAAATTAGGAATTATTTTATGAAGATGCAATGATCGTTCTCTATATGATTATAGTTATTATTTTGAGAATTCAGTTATTACGAAAAACATCTTATATAAATTCATTAAATTAAAAACCTTATTTTGTGTAATAAGTACATATTATTGAATTCAAATTTATTAAGAAAGTGGCATAATATGTATAATAAAAATATATACTCTTTGAAATAATACGCAGAAACCATTTGCATTTCTATTTTATCGAAATGAAAACAATAAATGCCTTCATTTTTTATGGTCTAAATCTAGATATAAGGAAATACGATCAGGAGGAAATAAAATAATTGTTAATTAAGAGTGAAAAGTAAGTAATTTGATTTTTTCTTTCTTAATAATTTAATGTTTAATTATAATATTGATGACTATTCAGCATACATGATATCTCATGATCAAATCAGTCTAACATATAGAGGATAAATGTAACACTCTAGAAAATATTAGTACAAAGGACATATATCAATTTAAATTTTTAGAATTCGACATTTTAGAAGAGATATTATTTTAAAAGTAAGAAGAAACTGCTGTCTCTTTGCCTTGGGCGAAAACAATCATTGTTAATTTTTGGAATATCCCTAAAGAGAACTATACATTGTTTAATTTATATGGAGGTATGAAAATCCTATTTGACATGGACATAATCAAGGATCTCTAAGAAGTTCAATTCAAGTTCTTTTCAAATGAAGATATCTAAGCTTTGATTAAATTAAAATGGTTACAATCTGACAATACCAACTACTTTTATTTTGAAATACAAGAGGAGGTACAATCATATTTTGAATCTATTTAGAATCAATATCAATTGACACTTTAATGGAGAGATCCCATTTAAGATGCCGAATGCACTAGCTTAGAATTGGAGAGGTAGCTACTAAAGAGGAATCTTACTAAATTGTTAAATAAAATAGGTGATTATAGGTATGATAAGATTATGATAATATGTTAGTAATATCTATGATTAGTAAGAGTTATTTGAAATGATTTTAGAGAATCAATACGATACTATCTATGTCTACTTCCCTTCAATAATAAAATTAAAAATCCATACCAAAATATTCGAAGAAAGTGAAGAATAAGTTAGATCAGTAGAGTTGTTCATTCATAATGAATGGTTTAAGGAAAGATAGGACAATTTAGTAGCGTAATTCGAGATATTGCACAGTCAAATTTAAAGATCTATGAATGATAATACTGATGAAATAATCTTAGACTACGCCTTGATTTATGATGAAGAACAAATCAATTGTTCTCAATTAATGAGTAAGATCAATTCATTGATCATCAAAATATTGCTAACAAATAATAAAAGAATTTAAACTATCTTATTGTCTCTGATGCCTCTGGAGATTCATTTCGAATTAGATATGAAGAGATAAGAACTAAATCTAGATATCAATTTACATCATGAGGATCCACAAGATATTTATTAGGAAGGACTGATAATTTTACTATAGACAATCACAACTTGCAAATTATTTTAATCTTTGAAAGTAGATATTCAATAGGAGGATGATTCAAATAATGTAAAATTTCTATTATTCTCTTTCATTATGATGATTCATGAATTTCAATAGACTCTAATAAACAAAGGAACTTTTACATACAATAATTATTCCTTGATTCCAAGATACCATTCAGTTTGTTCAAAAGGGGCGATGAATTATTTAATTTCAGATAAGAAGTAATTGAAATAATGCTATTTAGATCAATATATTCGATTTCTGAGAAAGACTACCTTGACATTCAAAGAGAAATCGGATGCTTCATTCAGTATCTCAGTTTTTATGCTAAGGAGAGTAATTCAATAATAATTTCATGCGATATGTGTGAGTTGAGCAATTCTAGTAAGCAATTTTATGATCAATTGATTGAATAATTAATAAAACAGAATGGAATATTGGAATTTGGAATATTAGATAGTGGGAATCGAGATCAGAAATATTATGAAACAGTAATCTAATAATTATTATTACCACTTATCAAATATTTTAGATTAAAGAAGAGGATGCTGACAACATTGATTATGATAGATAAAAAATATCAGAACAGAATGAGGTGGGAAAGTATAAAAGAACTGATTAATTATTTGCCTAATGAATATCAATGCTTGTTACATTAGTAAAATTGAATAAAATGAAAAAAAATTAAATCCTTTTAAATAAATTATTAAAAAAAAGAAATAATTCCTTAAGAAATGCCATCAAAGAGAAGAAATAATGGTCGTTCAAAGAAAAATAGAGGTCACGTCAAGCCAGTCACATGCTCAAATTGTTGCAGATTAGTTGGCAAAGATAAAGCCATCAAAAGATTCACAGTGAGAGACATTGTTGATGCATCATCAAAGAAAGACATTTTGGAAGCCTCTGCCTATGAAACCAAATAATAATAGTCAATTCCAAAATTATTTGACAAACTTCAAGTAGTGTTAATTTTTAATGGTAGTATTGCGTTTCTTGTGCCATCCATGCACGTATCGTTAGAGTGAGATCATCTGAAGACAGAAAAATTCGTGTTATTGAAAGAAAACGACCTGTTTAATAATCAACATAAAAAAAAGATGCCCCAAAACCATAAGCTCCAGTTGCAGCTTAATGATATATCTAATACAAACATACATTATACAATTTGAATTTCTTTCATTTATCGAGCATCTTGAATGCTTTCTGGCTATTTGTATAAATAATTTAAAAAAAAATTAATATCTTGAATCAATGACACATAGTTATGGTTTGAAAAAGGGAACAAGAAGCAAGTTTGCAAAACCATTCAGAGGACATGGAAATATAAGCATTCGTAAAACACTTCAAACATTCAGAAGAGGTAAATTATTATTATTACAAAAGGTGATTTCGTTGATATTTTGGTTGATGGAGCATAACATAAAGGAGTCCCCTTCCAATATTATCATGGACGAACAGCCAGAGTTTTCAATGTGAATCCAAGAGGAATTGGTGTCTCATTATAAAGAAGAGTAAGAGGAAGATATGTGGAGAAAAGATTTCATGTTAGAGCTGATCATTTGAGACCATCAAAATGCAGAGAGGAATTTGTTAAAAGAGTTTAAGTCAATGATAAGAAAAAGACTGAAGCTAATAAATTGAAATAACACATCTCTACTAAAAGACAACCTGTGTTACCAAGGAGTGCTGAAATTGTCAAACCAACAGCTACAATCTTTTAACATCCAAAAGCATTTGTAGAAATCATTTGAATTATAATATCATAAGTATAATAATATAGTAATTTGTTATAAAACATTTTTAGATTTATCATTAATATTATTAAAATTATGAGAGACTGGTTTTCATGGTTTTTTAGCTTCAATTCAAAATGAGTTTAAGATGTTGAGATACTTCCTTCATCATAAGAGATTATTTTCAGATATATTTGTAAAAAACATTTATAACATAATAAGAAATAGAATAATGCAAAGATTATTCTATTAATATATTTAGTGAGGTTATTTCTATGTCAATTTAAACAGTTTTATGGGTATGATATAAATCAAAATTTTTATTTACTTTATTCTGTTTCATTATTTAAATTTCAATTTCTTCTATTTTCTTCTTATAATCTCTTTTTTTCCTATTCAAATTCTTATTTTAATTTATCATTCTTGATTTATTCTTCTTCAAGCTTTTTGGTAATATCATTTAAAGCACCCATGTATTATTATAATTCTTTTGATTGTTTATCAAAATTTTCTTTCAACTTTAAAAGCTATTGCTAATACTTTTACTAAACTTCTTTGGCTTTATCCTCTAGTTCTGACTTTTCCTTAATTTATATCTGTAATTTCAAAATTTGGTCTTAACATGCTTTTAATTTGGATTCACAAATTTCATTTCTTGCTTTTATATCTTGAAATTTTAATTTATATTCTTTAATAGTATTTTACAGCAATTCATAAGATTCCTTGTCAATATTGGGGTTTGACAAATCGTGGATACATTATTTACATTCTGATAAAGTCTACTATGATAAATTCATTTATATTTTTTCAATTTCAGCATGGGTTAATTATGTTTATAATTTATTGTTTTCTTCCATAAGTTTATTAATGGTCTTTTCAAAGACAGATTTATATGTTTACATTTCCCTTTAATGCTCTTATAATTGTTTTTAATAGTCTTTTAAAATTTCTTTGGACTTTAGCTATTCGTTTTCCAATTAACATTAAAAATTAGACTGTTGCTAAAAAATATCCAACTTTAACTGTGCATTTTCTACTTTGTATTATCCAAGTTAATCAATGTAAAAATCATTACTTGGTTTCATTTTAGCTAGCAATTTATAAAATAATATGTTTAAGAAATCGAATTTGGTTAACACTAACTTTTTCTATTAAAATAAATCTTGTATATTAATAAATATTACTAATTTTATAATTTTAAATTAACATTAACAATTTATCTATGTTAATTAATCAAATTTTGTCAAATTATATTTACTCACAAATTATTTAATTTATGGATCTTTAGGAGATATGCATAGGTAGGTGTACCAATTTTGTGAAATCAAAATAATAGGTTTTTCCTATTATTTAGTAGAAATTAGAAAAAATAATCATTTATAGATGAGATAAAAAATTGGTAAATTATATAATATTTTTTTTCAACTTAAATGCACCTTAGTAGATTAGTGTTCTGTGTTTTATTTTTTACGAATTAGGATCATCATATTTTTCTTCAGCTAAACATAAAGTTGTTCCAAACTCATAATGTGTTAAGTATCTTTTGAAGCTTACCTGTAAAATGTGATTTACTATTGCTATTAATTTGTAAACTTGCATGAAAAGGTTTTCATCCAGGAGACCATTTAAAGTTTTTGAATTTAAATAGTTTGCCAAGAGTTCTGAAATGACTTAAACCCCGTTTTCTTTTAGATTTTTTAATTTTGTCTTCTTGTAATTTATTAGAAATTTGATATTTCTAATATCATTTATTTAGATTATTAATAGTTTTTAGAATTTTTTTATTTTTTAAAATTATTCTTAGGTTGAGAAAATTGATAAAATCTTTCTAAGTTGAATTTTATCATTCACTTAATTTATAGTTAGTTCATATTCCAGCTTTGCTTAAAAATCTATCATTCTTTTCAAAATTATGTCTTCTTATTAATATTTAAGTTAATTATATTATAGAATAAATATATTCTCTTCAAGGGATTTATTTTAAATTCTTAATTGATTAATTGTTTCTCTCAATTATTAATTTTAGAATTCAAATTCTTCTTTCTACCTTCTATTATATGCTTATTCATATTTTTAGATTTGTTCATTTTACTACTTTAATACGCAATCATTTTAAGATATTAATTCATTAAATTTTGAATCATATGTTCTCTCAATTATTAGGTGTAGTATTAAAAAATCTTCCTTCTCCTTTCATTTTACATCTATAATTATTAATATTTTCATTCTGATTCTTCCAAAGCTTTCTTGCAATTGATTAATTCAACTTCCTTAATCTAAAGTATTTATTTGACATTTATCAATTATTAATTGTATCTAATTTTTTTTTTGTCACATATATCTTTTTCTATTTCGTTTTCTTCTCTCATTATTTGAGAAGCCCTTTGCATTTTTCTAATAATTCTTAACAATTTTTCAATTCATCCTTACAAATTTTTAATTCATATCTTTAACTCCTGCATTTTTATTTTAAATGATAAAAATAATTTCATTGTGAAATAAAGAGTAGATTATTTAATTCAACTAATTTCAAAAAATTTGTGCACAAAATGTATACTAACCAGAATCTTAGAAATATTTACATAGTTCACAAATATCGACGCATAATCGAAACTTGCTATTGATTAATATGTTTAAAATATTCTTCTAGGCTCAACTTATTGGTTGGTTGAATTTGTGAATAGTGTTAGGTCAACACTAACGATCACATTTCTAAACTCTCTAAGAGGAGTGTTTAGCAAACGTATGGAATGTGCTAACATGGACATAAAGATTATTAAAGAAAGATGTAAACTAATTTAGCTTAAGTAATAATTAATCTAATAAAAAGCAACTATCAATTAGGATAAAAAAAGTTTGCAAATTATTTAATAAGCCGATTTTACCAAATATGATTTATTGTTGAGTTGAGAAACTAAATAATTAGATCATAATATGGCAATCAAAGAGGAAAAACAATGTTTCAATCTTTAGCTTTAAAAATTTTATAAATATTGAAAATTATGAAAAAGTAATAAGAAACAATTAACAGTATTATTCTTTTAACTTAATATATTCAACAAATCAAGCCTTAATTATATTTGGGGTTGTTAAGATAATTCTCTAATTAATTTTTAGATTTAATATTACCTCCCTTGAGATGAACATTATTAAGGCAATAAATGTTAATAATAAGCAGGATAGAAACTTGATATTTCAATAAAACTGAATTTAATAGCTTTTTCATCAACATACCTAATTTAACTCTTCTAATAATATTATTAAAATCCTGCCTCACAATTTTAATGAATTATTTCAACATCACTTTTGCTAAAGCCAAGTTCATAATTGTTAATTATTTGATCTTAAAGCATTTGATATGGCTTTCGTTATCAAAGATTTTATCATCCAGTTTATTAATCAAGTTGTATCACTTATTTTTATCCTCTTGAAGTTGCTAAATCTCTTAATTTAACAAATCAGAAATAGATAAATTATGAATTTAATAAATATGAACTATTTATAAAACTTGATAAATAAAGACAAATTGTCCACTTGGATTCGATCTTAATCATTGCCTAAGTTTTGGCCAATCAGAAGTTAGATCTAAAAATAAAAATTTTCAGAAACCGAATTAAGCAATAAAGAAAAATACGAGAAATTATGACCAAATTGACATCTTAAATCATAGAGAATTAAATCTCATAAAAAAGGTTTGAATGCTACAACAATATGCGAAAAAGCAGATCGAGAAGTTAGAAAACCTATTAATACTGTACTAATTTATAAAGAATCTTAAGCAAGATTATGATATTCATGAGTAATGATCAAAATTCCAATATTTTGATTTATTTCCAAAAATGATAATCTTTGTTCTTTCAAAATAAGTTAACTAAAGAAAATATAATAGATCTGTTCTTTAAAGAGTGCAAACTCCTTCATTAGAAATATTTCCATTTCAAAACACAACATCGACAATGAACCTTTCAAGGGTTTTAGGTAAGTCTAAAACATAGTTATAATTATTTAAAATTGGCGTTTCTTATGAAGTCTTACGTAAAAAACTCTGCAAAATTCTTAAAATAAAGTGCAAAAGAGATTTTCTTTCAAATAGTCATAGTCCTCTACCATTTTCAATATCTTAGATAATGATTTGTCATCAAAACAATTTATTATTTTTGATGAACCATAATAAGANTACTTTAATACGCAATCATTTTAAGATATTAATTCATTAAATTTTGAATCATATGTTCTCTCAATTATTAGGTGTAGTATTAAAAAATCTTCCTTCTCCTTTCATTTTACATCTATAATTATTAATATTTTCATTCTGATTCTTCCAAAGCTTTCTTGCAATTGATTAATTCAACTTCCTTAATCTAAAGTATTTATTTGACATTTATCAATTATTAATTGTATCTAATTTTTTTTTTGTCACATATATCTTTTTCTATTTCGTTTTCTTCTCTCATTATTTGAGAAGCCCTTTGCATTTTTCTAATAATTCTTAACAATTTTTCAATTCATCCTTACAAATTTTTAATTCATATCTTTAACTCCTGCATTTTTATTTTAAATGATAAAAATAATTTCATTGTGAAATAAAGAGTAGATTATTTAATTCAACTAATTTCAAAAAATTTGTGCACAAAATGTATACTAACCAGAATCTTAGAAATATTTACATAGTTCACAAATATCGACGCATAATCGAAACTTGCTATTGATTAATATGTTTAAAATATTCTTCTAGGCTCAACTTATTGGTTGGTTGAATTTGTGAATAGTGTTAGGTCAACACTAACGATCACATTTCTAAACTCTCTAAGAGGAGTGTTTAGCAAACGTATGGAATGTGCTAACATGGACATAAAGATTATTAAAGAAAGATGTAAACTAATTTAGCTTAAGTAATAATTAATCTAATAAAAAGCAACTATCAATTAGGATAAAAAAAGTTTGCAAATTATTTAATAAGCCGATTTTACCAAATATGATTTATTGTTGAGTTGAGAAACTAAATAATTAGATCATAATATGGCAATCAAAGAGGAAAAACAATGTTTCAATCTTTAGCTTTAAAAATTTTATAAATATTGAAAATTATGAAAAAGTAATAAGAAACAATTAACAGTATTATTCTTTTAACTTAATATATTCAACAAATCAAGCCTTAATTATATTTGGGGTTGTTAAGATAATTCTCTAATTAATTTTTAGATTTAATATTACCTCCCTTGAGATGAACATTATTAAGGCAATAAATGTTAATAATAAGCAGGATAGAAACTTGATATTTCAATAAAACTGAATTTAATAGCTTTTTCATCAACATACCTAATTTAACTCTTCTAATAATATTATTAAAATCCTGCCTCACAATTTTAATGAATTATTTCAACATCACTTTTGCTAAAGCCAAGTTCATAATTGTTAATTATTTGATCTTAAAGCATTTGATATGGCTTTCGTTATCAAAGATTTTATCATCCAGTTTATTAATCAAGTTGTATCACTTATTTTTATCCTCTTGAAGTTGCTAAATCTCTTAATTTAACAAATCAGAAATAGATAAATTATGAATTTAATAAATATGAACTATTTATAAAACTTGATAAATAAAGACAAATTGTCCACTTGGATTCGATCTTAATCATTGCCTAAGTTTTGGCCAATCAGAAGTTAGATCTAAAAATAAAAATTTTCAGAAACCGAATTAAGCAATAAAGAAAAATACGAGAAATTATGACCAAATTGACATCTTAAATCATAGAGAATTAAATCTCATAAAAAAGGTTTGAATGCTACAACAATATGCGAAAAAGCAGATCGAGAAGTTAGAAAACCTATTAATACTGTACTAATTTATAAAGAATCTTAAGCAAGATTATGATATTCATGAGTAATGATCAAAATTCCAATATTTTGATTTATTTCCAAAAATGATAATCTTTGTTCTTTCAAAATAAGTTAACTAAAGAAAATATAATAGATCTGTTCTTTAAAGAGTGCAAACTCCTTCATTAGAAATATTTCCATTTCAAAACACAACATCGACAATGAACCTTTCAAGGGTTTTAGGTAAGTCTAAAACATAGTTATAATTATTTAAAATTGGCGTTTCTTATGAAGTCTTACGTAAAAAACTCTGCAAAATTCTTAAAATAAAGTGCAAAAGAGATTTTCTTTCAAATAGTCATAGTCCTCTACCATTTTCAATATCTTAGATAATGATTTGTCATCAAAACAATTTATTATTTTTGATGAACCATAATAAGATTCACATTACTTCTCTTTATACCTTAAAATGATGATATTAGGGCAGTCTATTTAAATAAATTAACTGATAAAAAATATTCAATTAAAGAGTGTAAAAATATTTTCTATGATCGAGATTGTAGATACAAGTCTATGTATGTTGTAGGCGATTAAATTACTCGAATGCTGTAAAATAGATAGAAATTATAATAATTTAAGTTTATTAATCCATAAAATAATATAGTTTGATAAACCTAAATTAATATAATAAATATGAGTACATATAATAATTAATAGATTGATTTTTAATAGAAATAGTAGGTGCTAAGCAACATTTGATTTTCTTAAACTTATTATTTATTAATTCCTATCTAAAATGCAACTTTAAGTTGACTTAGACTTTAAAGAAGTCCAACAAATTATTAAACAGTAATGTAAGGACAGAGAAACAGAAATCAGAAGATTATTCGAAATGGAATTAAACAAGTATCAGGCAAATTGTGAAAAATATTTAATAAATATTCAATAAGAGCATGAGAGAATACAAAATCAAAATAGAAATGATTTAGAAGAATTTAATAAACGTATAGTTTAGAAGTTGAGATCACTAAAGTAACTTGTAGAATAGGAAAAGAATAGTATATTAGATTTAATAGAAAAATCTCAATAGCACCTTTAAAATTTAGCGTAAAGTAGCAATCAATTTCAGGATATGGGTGTCATTTAATTGAGGGTGGAACTTAATAAAAGAAATTAAGAATATGAAAATTTAAAAAAAGAGCTGAATTATCTAAGGTAAAGTAAAAATAATGAAAGTTAAAGCCTACAGAAGGCAAAAGAAAAATAATAATTGGTTGAGAAGTAATTGGAGACACTTTAAAATATGTCGCAAAACTTAATTAATCAACTTAAAGATAATCAATAATAATTGAAATAAACTTAGAAATAAGAAAATATTTACAAAAAAGATATACAAGACCTAAAATAATATATCAATGAAATTCTATAATGTCTGGAAGAACTTTAAAATCAAAATATTAGTTTAAAACAACAAGTTAAGACAGGATAGTCATAATTAGATTATTAGAAAAAATAACATGATTAATAACTAATTAACGAAACACTTAAATTAAAATAATAGAAAGATTTTTTAGAATAATAAGCATTAAAAGCTAAAGAGGAGTACCAATAAATCATAAAATAAAAAGATATATTTTAAATTAATCTTTAAAAAGAACAAGTTGATTTTGAAAAATAAAAACTAGAATTAGAAAAAAAGGCAAAAGAAAATTTGGCAAAACAAGCCGAATAAAAATAGAAAGAAATTTAAGAATAAGAATAGATAGCTAAAAAAATTAAAGAAGACTATGTCTAACAAATGAAAAAATTGTAACTAGAATTTGATGAATAATAAAAATTAATTAAAGCAAATACAAATGAAGCAGATAATAAACTAAACCAAATACTTTAGTAAAAGGAAAAAGAATTCGAAGAAGGGAAAATGTAGTTAGAATAAAAATTTAAAAAAGAAACAGAAGAGTAAAACTCAATAAACTAAAAAAAAATTGAAGCAATCAATAATATAAGCAAAGAAAGGGAATAAGAAATATAAAAATAGCATTAGCAATAAGAATAACAACATCAAAAACAAGTAAATGAATACAAATAAAATATCAAATTAGCTGAAAAAGATATTTAAAAACTTTAAGGCGAATATTTTGAAAAAGCTAAATAACTTGAAGAAGCCTTAGAAACTTCAAAAGTTTATAAATAAGAGCTTGAAAAATTGTAGAAGGAATAATCAGAATTAGAATAGCATTTATAAGAATCTTTAAAAAAGGAATTAATAGAATAAGAAAAAAAAAATAAAATTGAAGCAGAACTCAATGAAGCATCTAAAGAAAAAGAAAAACTTTAAGCACACCTCAAAGATGAAAAAGAGAAATTTGAACGTGAGTTAGAAAAAGCCAAAGGAAAATTGTAAATTTAAGTCAGAGAAAATATCGATCTTTCTTAAAAATAATAAGAGGAGAATTAAAAAATTTTTTAAGAATTGGAAGAAAAATATAAAATAGAGCTAAGTGAATTAGAACAACGATTAAAAGATGCTGATTCTAAATTTATAGAGATCCAAACAAAAAATAAAGAAACTGAAGAGCTTCTCTAACAAACTAAAGAAATGAAACAAAGGTATTAGGAAAAACTTTAAGTTGTAAAATAAAGCCTTGATAAAGAAAAAGTAGCCAAAGAACAACTTGAAGCGGAAACATTAAAATTAACCAATAAGGTTGAAATTTAGTAGGATAAGCTAAAGGAACTTAAAGAAAAAAATAAAAATTTGCAATCTTAATCTGAGTATAATTTGAAAGAAATTGAGAATTAAAAGGAGCTACTTAGTATATCGAATAAAAAAATATCTGAATTAGAATAAACAGTTAATTAAGCTAAATGTTAAGTAAGTTAAGCAAAAGATAATTTAGATAAGTTTAAGAAAATGCTGTACGATGAAGAAAAAGTATTTGAATAAGAAAAGCTTAAATTATAAAAAGAAGCCGAAGATTTGAAAAAGTAAGCACTAGAAAATACCAATCTATTTTAATTATAATAAGAGGAGAATAAAAAAAAAATTTAAGAATTGGAAGAACTATCTAAAATAGAGCAAACTAAACTAGAACAACAATTAATAGAAGCTGATACTAAACTTAAGGATATGTAAATAAAAAATTAAGAATTTGAAGAGGTTCTCAAACAAACAAATGAAAATAAAAAAAAGTGTTAGGAAAAGCTCAAACAATAAAAGGAGGACTATGAAAAAGAAAAGAGTCTGTTTGAATAGAAAATAAAACAGGTTGATGATGAAGTTGAGAAACTCAAAGTATCAAACAAAGATACTGAAGAAGAGCTCCAGAAAACAAGAGAAGAAAAATAAAAATATTAGGATGGGCTTAAAAAATACAAAGAAAATTTTGATTAAGAAATATAGAAATTGGAAGATCAATTAAGAAACGCTGATGCTGAGGTTGAAAAAATCAATAACCAAAACAAAGAAACTTAACAAGAGCATGAGAAAGCCGAAAATTAGAAAAAACTTTATTAAGAATAAATTAAAAAATAAAAGGAGTAATTTGAACTTAAAATACATGAAATAGAGCAAAAAGCCAAAGAAAATTTAGATGCGAAATCATTAGAATATACCAAAGAGATTTAATAGTAGTAGGAGAATGATAAAGATAAGTATTCTCGATAGGTTTAAAAATTGAAAGAAAATTATGAAAAAAAAATATCAGATTTGAAAAAGTAATTATAAGAAGCAGAAGAATAGGAAAAAAAAGCCGAAAACAGTTTAAAAGAGAATTAGCAATAGCTTTAAAAATTGAATTAAGAATGCAATCTACCATAATAGGATTAAGCAATTGTCTAATTTGAAACAATATTAGAAAATACTTTAAAGATAATATAGGAGCCTAATTAATCTGAAATTGACCCTTAAAATGAAAATGAAGAAGCTATAATGTATAAAAATATTCTAACCTATCTAGATAATAAACAGAAAGAGTTTAAGAATAAACAATAAATTAAGAATAGGTATAATTAGAAACTTAAACTACTTAAATACACCATTATATAGAGAACCTTACTATTATATAATGCTTAGAGGATATTAAAAATAAAATTAGGAGAACTAATTAGGATTTAGAAAATTCATGTTTAGGAATAATTATGCAGTTAAATTTCTAAGTAATAAATTAACCTATTATTATTAGAAAGGTTTGTAATGAAGTTAATTAATGCAGTTAAATGCTCATAAAACATGATTAATTCTTGTATCATCAAATATAATTCCTAAAATAAATTATAATTTATTTCTTGAAAACTTCATCAAGTAAATTCATCTAATCCAAAGCACTTTCTTAAATGTTAGATTTGAAAGAAGATTATACTATGACTGAATGTAATTGAGACTTAGTGCACCTTCCTAAAATTTTGCTTTACTCAGTAAAACTTGATTACAGCTACCTCCAATATAAAATCTTATAATCCATCCAGAATAATGACTCTCCTTGTCATTCTGAAAAACATATCTATCATCTTACAAATTTTATTATGTTTAGCATATGCCCTCTTTAGATGAACATTAAATAAGTAATCTTAAATAGTTTATATTAAAAATAATTTGTTTATTCATAACAAGATAATTAACAGGAAATAATCAAAAGGCAATAACAAGAAAGAAAGTTTTTTATTGAATTAGTCAATATTAATTCGTATTCTTATTGAATATGGATTATTAAAACAATCTTGAAAGATTCCATTTTTCTATTTTCAAATTTTTGACAAATGCTGATATCTCACTTTTGCTTGTAGATGCAATCTATGAAGTTTGTAGATGATAAATATAATGAATGCTCTAAGTTTAATGATAACATAATAATGCTAATTACATGTTATTATATAATATCGATTATAAGCAGGCAAATATTAACCTAAAACTTTGAGTAAATATTTTTTTATATATTCATGAATTAGTTAGATAAGGTATTAAAAATTTTAATATAATATAAATAACTATATTCAATAATATAAAAGATTTTTTTTGTGTTAATGATAGAATTACAATATTCAAAGCTTAATTAGATTCGTTTGGAAAATCATATATTAAATTAAATAATACATTTTTATATAAGATGTAGTAGCAGCCTGAGTTTGATATGAAGGAGATAGAAGAAGTGATCAAAAAGAAGTGCAAGGAGAGAGAGGACGAAATTTCAAAGCAAGTCAATGAAGAATTAACCAAATACAAAACAGAGTGTGAAAAATACATAGAGACAATACAAAAAGAGCATGAAAGAATACAAAAGGAATATGGGTAAGACTAAGAAAAATTTAATAAATAATTAAAGGAGAAGATCAACTAAGTTAAGGCTCTTGTTGATAATGAAAAGAATAACACTAAAAAATTGATAGCCAATGCTCAATAGAAAGTTGTTGAAATTACACAAAGCTCATTTGATAATTTAGTTTAAGTGAAGGATTAGGAAATAGAAAACTTAAAGAAAGAACAATAAAAGTTGTAAAGCTAAATTGAACAATTAGAGAAGGAAAGGTAAGAACATAATGCTTAAATTGAACAATAAAATTTAGATAAAGTAAAGTTAAAGAAGGATTTTGATAATTTAACAATTGATTTTAAAAAAATATCCGAATAGAAACAGTTAGAGGCTTAAGAGGAAATAAAGAAAAACGTCAGATTAATCTAAGAAGACTATTAAAAGATGAACTAAAAACAAATATAAGAGCATGAAAGGGAAATGGAAACATTTAAATATTCCTTACAAAAGACCATTAATAAACTTATGGAAGAAAACAATAAATTATAAACATAATTAACCCATGCTGAAATTGAAAAAATATAAATGAATTAATCATAGTAGACTTTATCAGAATGTAAATAATGTATCCAAGATTTATCAAATTCCAATATTGACAAGGAATCTTATGAATTGCTGTAAAATACTATTAAAGAATATGAATAATCAGTTCAAGAGATGGAGACTGAAAGAATATTGTTTTTGTCTACTAAATCTTAATTATCTGAAAAGGAATAAGAAAAACAATAGATGGAAAAAAAATTGGAATCAAAATAGCAAGGAATAGAAAAATTAAAAGCAAGAAATGAAATTTGTGAATCCAAATTAAAAGCATGTTAAGACCAAATTTTGAAATTACAGATATAACTTAAGGAAAAGTCAGAACTAGAGGATAAAGCCAAAGAAGTTTAGTAAAAGTATTAGCAATAGCTTTTAAAGTTGAAAGAAAATTTTGATAAACAATCAAAAGAATTATAATAATACATGGGTGCTTTAAATGATATTACCAAAAAGCTTGAAGAAGAATAAATCAAGAATGATTAATTAAAATAAGAATTTGAATAGGAAAAAAAGAGATTATAAGAAGAAAATAGAAGAAATTAAGAGATTCTTTAAAGAAAACATGAAGAAGCAATTTTGTATTAAATTAAATCTAATTTAGATAATAAACCTAAAGGATCGAGTAAGAGATATTAGATTAAAGAGGAAAAATAGTCGAAATGGAAATGATAAAACAAAAGGAAAAGCTCAAGCCAACTAATAATTAATTAAGCGAAGGTATACTTCATATTTAATTTTTATTAGAACAAATTCAAAATAAGCTATCAAAAATTAGTGAGCACTTACATAATTATAGAAGAGCAATGACTTAAGGTTTATAAATCAAAGGTAACAAATTAATCGAATATAATTAGAATGCTTATTATCTGAAATTGGTTATTTTGAGAAGCAAGCATAAATGTATCCTATTGACTCATTGATGGACACTGCAATAACATCCTATTGATAATGATAAATATATATCTAAATGAAAAAGTATTGATTAGAATTATTTTTCATTGTTTCTTGTTTTTTGAAGACCTCTCTTTCTATTTGATGATTGCCTAACAAGAATAATATCTAAATGCTTCTCTTAAAAGTTAATTATAGGAAAATATATAATAAATTTTAATAGCTCTTTAAATTTCAAGGAGAATTATGCTAAAAAGTATGTCGTTGATTGAGAGAGTACATACCGATTTTAAAGTTAATATGATTGAGATATAGAATAGGAATGAAAAATATAAATATATGTATATATGAGTTTAAACTGAATGAGAAATCAAAAATCAGAATCTAAATAGCTACAAAAGATAAAGGGATTGTTTAAGTCACTTGAAAATTAAGGTTTGGCTATTATTAAACATTTAATGATTTATTCTATGTTTTTGTAAAATTCAATATATAACTTATTAATAATTGAATAATAGAATTCTAAACTCAATCTATTTGATAAGTATTATTATTTTTAATGTAAGATTTTGAACCAAGAGCTCGGGTCTCTATTGGTGGAAAGACTGATAAGTTTAGAATGGTCAAGTTGTCTCTGTGGTACACAGAGAAAAATAATTCAACATTGTATATCAGATTCATCAACAAAACATTAAATGAAGAGGTTTATAAGGTTTCTGAAATGAAGTAAGAGTAATAGTTATATACAATCGAACTACTTCTCAAAGAAAACTGCATCTACAAATATTATTACGATGCTTTAGATAATACAACTAATTAAAAAGATACAGAGCTAGAGTGCAGATATTTCTAATTTGCTGAGACTGAAAAGGTGTAAATTGATTAATGGAATAAAGTTTGGTGTCTCTACAGAATTCGTCCAAAGACTGATGAAATATTTAAGGCTTATCAGATTTAGATAAAGAATTGTCAAAATGGGCAATATTTTGAACTTAAAAAATCAGCAATTGTATTTCCAGCAAAGGATTTTTATGAATTATCAGACAATAATATGACTTAAAAGATTGTATAATTTTCATTAAAATCAAAATCCAATTTGAAGGAGGATCTGAGCTCTTACATTCAATTTTAGAATATTAATAAATTTAAGATGAATAGTTTGTTTATTGAATTTGACCTGCAGTTATTTCCAAAGTAAAAGTAGGATGAAATTAAAGACTTCTTATAGGTATTTGAGACAAATTAAGAATGGAATTTTAGTGAAAAAATAAAAATATTAGAGGAATAAATTAAAGAAAAGGATTAAAAAATAAAAGAGTTCGAACAAAAATATGGTGAATTGAAGAATATGTAAAAAATGAGTGAATAGCATTTATTTGAATTACAAATGGAAACTAAAAAAAAAGATGAACTTCATAGAAAAGAAATAAATAGCCTCATTTATAAATATGAGTAAGAAAAAGCTTCTCTTTCTATCCTTCATTGTTAAGAAACCCAAAATTTAACTATGGAATTTGATAAAAAATTTAAACGCCTTTCAGATTAAGCTATAGAATGGAATGATTAGTACAATTCAATTTAACAGGATTTCAATTAATTTTAGTTGAATGCTTCCAAAAAATTAGACGAATATATTGTTAAACTTTAAGAATTGTAAACAACTGTTTAAATCTAAGAACTTTAGTTGATTTAATGTAAAAATAATAATTAAAATCTTGTTGAAGATGATAGCCAAATTAATGATAAAATATTTATAACATTACTTGATGGCGATTAAAAGGCATCAAAAGAAGAGATTAATTAAATGAAGAGTTTACAAGAAACGCTGAGTCAGTATAAGAACAATCTTCATGAGTTGAATATTAAGAACCAAGAGATTGAATCAGAACTTTCAAAGAAAGATAGATTACAATCAGCCTTTAGGGTAAAGATCAATGAGTAAATTAAAAAATACGATAATTGTATGTCAAACTTGGAAAATACAAAAAATTAACTTCAAGATTATATTTAAAAAAATCAAGTTTTAGAACAAAATAATTAATAAGAGGTTGAACGTTATTAAAAGCTCAAGAGGGTACTAGAACTAGTGAAAGGGAAATATAAGGATCTTGAGAAATATAAATAATAATATTAAGAGCTATTGGAGAAATATGAAAAACAAACGCAATAATTTATAGAGTTAGAGAATTAAAAGAGAATTGATGATGCAGAATTCGAAAAGCGGATAGAAGAAAAATCCAATTAAATTCAGTCCATGGCTTGCGAATATCAAAAATAGATCACGTAAACTTAGTAAGAAAATTAATTATTATTGGAAAATTAACATGCAGAATAACTTATAAGATTAAAGTAGAAACATGAACTTTTTATGCGTTGTTCCGAAGGGATCTTAGAAAATGTGCTCACAGAAATTTTAAAACCTTATTAAGTTCATCAAGAAACATTCTAAAAAAAGTTATCATCTAGTTTAGATAGTGAAATACGTAATATCAAATGTTTAATGCTTATAAATTTTGAAACAGCCATAAACATTGCTGCGGATGGAATCAATATCATCACAAACAATTCATTTAATAATTTGAAGGAAGATTTGATTAGTATCCACAACTAAATCATTTAGTAGATTCAGATATATAAAGAGAATATAGACTTTTCAACTATGAAATGTTTGTTATCACTTATGAATGAGTTTCAACAAAAAATAATAGAAATTAAAAATTTCGCATATTCAGTAGAAAACATGTTATAATAGGATCAAGATTAGATTGATTTAATTAATAATAATTGTTAAACTCTGGAAAAAATATTAGATATTGTGATTAAATTGAATAGCGTTTTAGAAAGAAAAAATGATGAATTAACTATATTACAAGAAAACTAAGAGATAGTTATTAAAGCTTTTGAAAATTTCTAATAAAAGGCATTAGCTCTCATCGATAGCATGTGATTAAATGGATTTTTAATCAAAATGATAATTTAATTATAATATATATCCATTACATTTTATATTCAAACTATTTTTAAATATGTAATTTAGGTGAATATTTCATGGAAATTTGTTTATAGGTTGGAACATTTCAATAAAGTACAATTTCAACAAAATCTTAGATTAATAAATTAATGGGTCATTGGTAGAAGTTCAATTTCTCGATATAAATTAAGGCATTGTAACATAATAATTTGAATAATATTTTAGCTTAAAGATTAAATATTAATATAGAGTAGAGTTTATTAATCGATATATCCAATTTATAAAAATAACTTGTTAATAATATTTCAACACTCTATTATTTCATATTAGCAGGTTTTGATAATAAAAGAAAACTATCATTATGAGTATAACAAATGCTGGCAGTAAATTTATTTTATCGAACCATTTATTTTATTTTTTCTAAACTAAATATTTTTTTTTTTCTTATTACTATTTCATTAGAACTGTAAGATATTCCGAAAGTTAATTAGTTAGTTGTTCTAAATCAATGATATTTTAATTATCTTTTAATTCTTAGCTGATAATGCATTCATCTTCATTAATTTTATTTAATATCAAGGTTAATTTGCAAATTTATTTCTTAAAGTTCTCATTAAGTAAATTTTCAAAAGCATCTGAATTAAAATAGATGTTCTATATATCTGAAATGATTTAAACTCCTAAATCTTTAAGATTTTTAATTTTATATTCTTATAATTAATTTAAATGCGTTGATATTTCTTAAATTATTTATTTAAATTCTTAATAAGCAACCGATATTGGCTTTTGTCTGGGATTTTTCTTGAGGAGGATAAATCTGATACAATTTTTGTAAAATTAATTTTAAGGAGGTATTTCATTTATAATTCTTTTATATTTTTGCTTTGCTTCTTAGTCAATGATTTAACTCAAATTGGTTCTCTCTAATTAATTTTTTTATTCTTCTAATTTTTTACATTCTTCATTTTATTAATTTAGTTTTCGTCGATTTTATTCTTATAAATCGCGAATTGCTACATCGTATTCTTTTTTCAAGTCTTTGGTTTTTTATTGATATTCATTTTTCTAAATGATATTTTTTTCTTATTCTTCTTTATATTTTCTGTCTAAATCTTCCAATGCCTTCTAATAAGTGATTAATTCATTTTCTTATTTTTCCAATTTTCGTTTGAAATCTTTTAATGTTTATTAATATCGATTTTATTTTTCTTAACTAATATTTACTTCTATTTGCTTTTCTTTATACTCGTTTTGGCATGTTTCTAATAATTCCTTACATTTTTACAATTCAACTATGGAACTCATGCATTTTTCCTTTATTTGAAGATTGTTTTTTTCTAATTTTTCCTTAATACACTCGTTTTCTTCCTTCATTTCAATAACTTTAGATTCATAAATTTTCAATCGCTTCTGAAGTTCTTGAAGATTATTTTATTCTTCTTCAGACAATTGATTGACATCTTCTGCTTGAATTGTAATCTCTTCAGAAGAGAAGTTAACCTTGTTAAATTCCAATTCCATAATCTTTTGATGAGCATTATTATATTATTCTATATATTTTTAAATGATCTTTTCTGAATAATTTTTGAAATCATCAAACTCATTTTATTTCTATTTTATCAATTGACCAAATTTATCCTGATTATCAGTTATAATTTCTTTCATTTCCTTTTAGTGCTGTATTTTTAACTCAAGAATTTCCTATTATTTATCTTATTCTTATTTTATTCTATCAATTTCATTTTGAGACTCTTATTCCTTTAGTTTATTTTCATAATCATTTTATAATTATTGCAAATCCTATTTATTTCCAATTTAATTTTTTAAATATTACAACTCCTGTTTCAATCTTTTCACCTCATTAAAAAGTCTTGAATAATTTTCCATTCTTTTTCTTATTTTACTGTCTATTTCTTTAAATTCAACAGAGATTAGATTCGATCTAAAGTTTTTAATTTTCGTAAGATCAGTTATTGCCAAGGATTCATCTATGATTTACTTTTCTCCATCTAAATTGGATGAGTTATAAATCGAGTTTATAATTCTTGGTTAATAATCCAATTCTAATTGAATTTAGATAAAACACAATTATCTATTTTTTGGATTCGTATTCAAATCTATGATTTCTTTACAACTCATCCTATTACTAGAAATTTGCTCTAGTCTAATCATATTGGTCTAATTATGTTCCTTTACATAAGCCTAATAACCTGAAAAGATGCTTAAATTTTGACCAGAATAAATGAAATTATATCTACACCATTATTTATTCCACTCATCTACTTCTTAAGGTTCATCAGAGACAAATTTAAAGCCTCTAAAATCTTTTTCATAGATAGTTTTATCGTTTGTCTTTCGAAAATATTGATATATATATTTGCTTTGTTGCTAGAGTCGTATAGTTGATTAGTAAATGCAGGATTCTTTACTTTCTTCATTTAACTGCATTTCAAAAGTCTTTCCAGTATCAATCTGATCAGCATCTGCTTCACTCAATTTCAGAATTATATAAACTAGAAATACAATTCATTTTATTTACGACTTTCTTGCACTTTTGGATAATCTTCTTGGAACTACTCTTAGTTCATTTTGAGTTTAAAAGTCACATTCGCAAAGGATATAGCATTTGCTCTTGATCTTTCTTTCATTAATTAAATAATATGTATGTATCTAAATATTAAATGTCAAATATAAAAATAATTAAAATTAATATGGGAAATTCATAAAATGGAAAGGAAGATATGGATTATGATTAAGTGTTAAAACACTTCAATTTTAATTAGGATGTTAATCATTACCAATTAGGAAATGTTAAGATTTTTGAGGCTAGTGAAAATAAGAATCATAAAATATTTCAATTTAAGCGATTATGCTAATCAGATTAGTAATTGCAACAATTGAAACATCATTTCTAATAACGAAAACTATTGATAAATGACCACCTAGTCAGAGTGTTTTATGTAATGGGGAAAGAATCAGTCATGTGTTCAGATGCAAGTCATGTTTTAGTATTGGGAGAATACTTCCCAAATAGCTTATTTTCAGAACTCGAATACAAGTACGATTGATGTGATGTTGATAGTTTGAATTAGAAGTTGATTTTCAATGAATCTCGATTGTGGTTCATAATTTATTAAATAATCCAATGTTGCGCATATTTAGAGGAATAAGGCAAATACCATGGAGATTTGACTATTCAACACGTTTATTTGGATCTTGATGGGTCTGTTAAACTGATTGTATTACATTAATAATAAAAACAAGGAACATGATCTGATTCCAGGAGGAATGAACCCATTTTAGAAGGCATTATATAATAATGAGTTTCATGCATTTTCGCCTGAATTGTTGGGCTTATTGCAATAAGGAGATAAGGAGCACTAGTATGGGAAGATAGATAATGCTACTCTAAATAAAACAGATGTGTTTTGCTTAGGATTGATGATTCTGGAATTGGCTTCGCAATTTCGTATACTTATTTAAATGATAATTAGCAACCTATCAATATTATGATTGGGAAACAAAGACTATGAATTGTTAACAAATAACTAATGCCATTTAGTTTCTGCCCAACAGGGGATATTCTACAGTATTGCAGAATTTGTTGTTGCAGATGTGTTAGGAGGATTTAGGAGCGAGGCCTGGATTTCAAGAGATGAAGACTGGGCTAACATCTTTGGAGAATGACATATTATCGCATACAGCATTTTATAGAAGTCACATTAAATGATAATTATAATTATATTATGAATTAAGTTGAACCTTTTGGCATTAGAGTAATACCTATTAAGTGGGTGTTAAAATTTGAGCCACCCATTATAGGGTTGGTTTACAAGCAGCATCAAAAGGAGAAGAAAAAGCATCTTTACTAGATTTCATTGAATAATCTGATATTTTTGACAAATCCAGAGGACATTGTGAATCAAATAATTTATGAACATCCTGCTTATTTGAATAGGAAATTCATAAAACATGAGCAAGTAATTGGGTCTGTTGTTATGAACCTAGTTGATCGGATTAGTGCGTAAATTGCTAGATTATAAAAGTCAGAAGTTATAGGAAATGGTAGAGTTTATGGAGGATCATTTGGTTGAGTATGACGATGCAGATTCAGATTAGGAAGAAAAATACACCTCTAATAAGAACTACTCTTTTTGATTTTTAATTTTATATAATTAGCTGATATGTAAAATCTAAATATGTATTCAACTAATACAAAAATATTCTTAAATCAAAAGACAGAGCAACATTGCTGTTTTTCTGTAATCCTCATTTAATTGTATCGAAGATCTCTTTGTTACTGAATAATCAAATATCTCCATTTGTTTCTTGCTAGATTCTGCAAATCTCTCTCACTGCTGATGCTGCTGCGAGTCCTCAGCTTATTCTAATTCCTGGATTCTTGGACCTCAATTGAAAAGCTGACATTTGGCTTTCTCGGACTTGCTGAATTTCTGAAACAAGATTTATTCATTAAATTTGAAAATACTGGAATATAATATTTATATGAATGTAAACTCATTTGACTGGGACATCTTTATAATCAATAAATTCTCGCTCGATTTTGTCTTTTGTTACATTAAGTAATCTTATGATTCCACCTGATGACCCATCTCTAAACATGGCATGAGCTACTGCGTGTAAAACGAAGGCTTTTGCTTATTGAAGTGTCATGTTTTCCTTAACACATAATTTGATTCAACATACTTTGTAATTGGAGTCGCAGAATCCCCAAATAAAGGTACTTCCAGATCCACCAATACTCCATTTCTACTCAATGACTGACCCTCCCAATGGCAATGTGAAGATCTAAGGACCTTTGTATGGATCCCATCCAGCAACTATTATGGCTGCTGACAATGAACTTGGGATATTCATATAATTAAATACTCCTTGTATTCGTATAAGAAGTTTCTGAAGAGATTTGCAGCAGTGGCCACAGCAGGCAATCTACCTAATTCTTATGCATGTGCATCAATGTAGTATCTAACGTGTTTAGCAATTATTTATGTGTCTGCAGCAGAGCCACTTCTTAGACAAAATATTCTATCATGAATATAATCAATTTTATCAGCACATCTATCTGCAACAAATTGACTTTGAATTATTAATAGATCATTACCCAGAAGATGTACGACTATCAGCTCCAATGATTAATCCGCCATCATAAATGACAGCCATGATAGTTGTGCCTGTTGTTTCTGGTTCGAATTTGGATGATAAAATGTCTGTGTAATTCATTATTTTAAATATTTTTAAGATTAGTATTAAATGGAACTTTATAATATATGTAGTACAAATATATATTAAATTAATAATGAATAATTTCATAAAGATAGGCTAATCATTTAGATAGAAACGGGTTAGAATTTATATTAAGAAAGAGGACTTAGGTAGTTGCTGAGACATACTCTATAAATTAATACGAATAGTACTTTTAGGAAGGCTAATCGTATTCGCCTGTGAAAAAAGGATGGGCCAAACAATCCTCAGCACTATATCTTAGGGATGGATCCTAATTCAACATTTGCAATAACAGATCCTTGGCATTCTTATCTTTAATATGAGAACTTATCCTCATTCGGCCAGCCATATTTTCACTAAGGTTATTATAAATTCCTTTTCCGGTCAATAATTTGTGGAAAATGACTCCAATGCTGAAGATATCACTTTTGGATGTTATTGCTTGGTTCGAAAAAACCTCTGGTGCTATATAACCGCCTGTTCCAGAACGGATATTTGTGGCCTCGCCTATTTGAGATAAACCGAAATCGATGATCTTCACTGTTCCATCCTGAGTTATCAAGACATTGTCATATTTCAAATCCTTATGGATTATTTTGTGAGAGTGTAAATGATTGACACCTAAAATTTATATATTTAATTACCTTCTAATAGTTATTAAAGGATCGGCCTTAAAATATTTATGGGTACTCTTTTTTTACTGTACTGATTCTATAAATCACCTAATGATTGTTCGTGAAAGTCCATCAATAAATAGACTTAAAGCTCGTCCTTATAGAACTCATCCGAATGAAGTAGATTAACATGAGGCTTTTAATTTAGCATTTGGTTAACCAATAACTCAATATTAGACTAAGGATAAGAATTCGTTTTTACATCATTGTCTTAAAGAACTTTGATCACTTTTTAATTTTCACCCCGTAACACTTGAAAAATCTAATCAGTTTATTTAATATTATTTACTTCACTATGCTCTGACTTCTTTATCCATTTTTTAAACAAAACCTCCTTTTCCCAATTAAAAAAACCAATTCTACCCCTTAATACACTCCTTAGTCCAGTGAGATTATGTGCTTGACCCTAAAATTAATACTGTCTCTATCCGTATTGACATAATGTGAAACCCTTTAAATAATTGTTCTGACACCTAAGATGTACTCAAAGATTCATACGTATCATAATCCCACTCAATGCAATAATTGGTCTCGCTAAAATCCAACATTTTTTCCTGTCGGCCTTCGAATCCAATGAAACCCTCGATTATCAATTTCTCTTAGAATACTTTCACAATGACCTCCTATTAAGTTCTTGAGATCTGGAAGAATGAAGATTGAAATATTGGCAAAAACATATTCAAGAAAGATTTAATTACACAATTAATTGCTCTCAATATTACGAATTTAAACAAGAACAATCTTAATAATTCTTATTTATATATAATCTCAAATTTATCAATTATTTAGTTATTCATTACCATCAATCCTCTCCAAGAATATTATATTATTATCTGAACCAACTCAATTCTCATAATGTACTTATTAATTACCAAAAGTATATTGTAATACATTATTTTCATCTTAGTTACATTACTTAAAATAGGGAATCTATAAACTTGGTCCATTGATTCATCTCCACCCTCTTCTTAAAATTCCACATATTCAATATAGAATCTATTTAATGCAGGTTTTCCAGTTTTCTAAAATACTTCTAGGTAATCATTGCAAAGACCAGTAAATTTAGTTAAGCATGATTAATTTCAAAATCTATCTGTCCCTCATAAAGATGTCCTAGAGCCTTCTATAATTCATTTTTTCATAACTGCTTTCTCATTTTTAAAAGCACTCTGGTTTAATGGAGGGCTAAATTTTTGGTTA
Organism: Paramecium octaurelia; assembly: GCA_905182995.1. Lineage (NCBI taxonomy): Eukaryota > Ciliophora > Oligohymenophorea > Peniculida > Parameciidae > Paramecium > Paramecium octaurelia. The sequence goes on from CAJJDP010000055.1 coordinate 442,642, forward strand.
ACTAAATCTTTACTCTTCTCAAAGAAAAGGACTGATCGAATTATATAAATCTAAAAACCCTACCATTTTGGTTGTCTTATCTCTCTAATTATACTTTTGGAGAAGAAAGGACTAAACCAGTAAGCATTTTCTTTTTTTAGAAACACTCGAATGCAACATGTAATTACAATGGCTTTATAGGGATTCTTTCATTCTGATATTCTTGTTGCAGTTACCGATTGAATTGTTTAATTTTTCCAACTTGTTCTTAATTTTTTTACACATTAGTTTTTAATCTACACCTATCTGAAATAATCAATTTTTTAATGAATTCTTCATAACATTATCCAAATAGGGCCAATACCTAATTTTGATTCAATATTTGATGGAAATTTTTATGATAACACATTTTGATATAATGACATCTAATTATGAATTCCATCATTTTTGAGATTGTCAGTGTTATAAATGATGTATTACACGCCTTGATATATTAATTATCTGATTCGCAAATGAATTTGTTCAATTTTGAATATTAAACTGAATTAACATATTTTTTGAGTTTATATCCCAAGACAATTAATTTTGTGTGATAATTTCATTGATATTAATTTATATATATAAATAAAATTAAAATATTCACAAAACAGTATCATCATTTCTTGCACTTTCAAATTAATCATAAGTATTATTGTAATAATTCTGCTTATTTGTGAAGTTCCTGCATATATTTTTATTTCTGATAAATATAAATACTGCAACTATGGTGGATAGAAAATAGACTATGGTTTTGTGTTATGCAAATGATTCGTAATTAGAATTAGCGTATTTCAAAATGATGTAATTAATTAGAACAACGGCATCATAGTTAATGTATTTAATTGTGCGTGATATCTTTGGATCAATTTCTTGAAATATGTTAATGAATAAGGTAAATTACACGATAAATATGAAGGGAATGAATATGGATGCCACCAAAAATACGGCCAACTAATCAAATATTAACAGGCCACTGATTGAAACATTTAATATCAGGAGTGACTCGCTCATATATTGAATATGGCGAAGCAATGGCAGGAGATAGAGGGGGTATATGAATAAGATGATGTATCTTGCCAGGGAGGAGGTGAATGCTCCTATAAATGAATTCAGGTTGATTGCTATTAACAGGACCTACAAGAGTAGTATGAATAGCATGACAGCCATGCGAATAGTGCACAGATGTTAAATGGCGATAAAGTAATTAGTTGAGGGCAATGGTCTGCATCGTAAGCGTATGGTTGATATAGAGACGATGAGGAGGAAGAGGAAGTACTTGAAATATTTCAAATTCATAAATAGCTGAGCCATTTCAAGGTAACTCTTATAAATATAGATGAATACTTCCCAAGTAAGTAGCAATAGGTCAAGGCTTGAATCACTTTTTCTCTAAATACATACAAAGAGTGACAAATGACTAATAGAATCAAACTGTCATATGTCATTTTATAAATGCTAGATACAAAAACCACATGAGTTGTACTGCTCAGGAAGTAGATGCTGAATAGGTTCAGAATTACGCATATAAAGATGCACCATACCCTGCCTTTCATCCATTAATTTATAAATACCTATTTTCGCGAACATCAATCCAAATAGAATGGTTAGTAGCCACAAGTAATTAGGTTAAAGAGAGCTGTAAAAATCCATATCAACACTTCTGATTCTTAGATACAGTGCTGTTAACAAGACAATCAAGTAATCTAAGAAAATATATTTTTTTCTTCTCCTTGTTATTGATTTTAACATAATATTTAATATTTATTTATTAATTGTGAATATTCATAATTTGAATATATTAGGATGTTTAAGAATGCCTGTGGGATTGGGTGATTTGCTTCTTGCTCTTGGACTGGCAGAGGGTCTAGCTTTACGAATATTTCCTTCTGATGGTATCTAGAGAAACATTTGCTTCTGTTGAGGAGTTCTTTGATCTGTGTTTACCCAAGGATGGTATTCCACATCTGTTATACGACATCGTTATTCATTGTTCTTCTCCAGCATTTGATTCAACAAGCCGATAACTTCCTCACTCAAATTATTGGGTGGGAATGGCAATTCCTTTGATATTATGTTATTAATTATATCTTATTGAGTTTTCCCATTGAAAGGAACATTCCCGAACAACATTTTGTACAAAATTATCCCCATGGCCCAGATATCCACAGAAGTGCTCACTCTGGTCACTCTACCTGCGAGAATCTCTGGAGCCATGTAATGCAAACTACCAATATTCACATGGTCAGTATTTGTTGGACATTGAATTCCAGCTATACCAAAATCTATTGCCTTTAATTCATCCGAATCAGCTGAACTGAATAACAAATTCTCCAATTTCAAGTCCCTGTGAACTACATTCTTTTAATGACAATACGAAATTGCACAAACTATTTGTCTAAAATATTTGCATGCCTCTTCCTCTGAAAATCTCCCTCCCTTCTACTTCAATCTGTCACTCAACTCACCTCCTTCCAAATATTCCATTATCACCGCCATTTAAGTATTTTTTAATGCATATGAGTTATACACTTTTACAATATTTTTATGACTCAAAGAACGAAGAACTTCTGCTTCTCGAAAATTTAGTTCTATGTCCTAAGCATTTCCTATCATTTTTATTATCTTTATTGCAACCAATTCACCTGTGATCCTATGTTTAGCAAGTGTCACACACCCAAAACCTCCTTCTCCCAATTATTTCATCGTTTCATATTATGAGAATGGCGAATAAGGATCAAATTCATCTGAAATTCAATTATTTAATAATACCTCCTCGAGACGCATAGAAAGATTATCCATCCTTAAAAAACTTAACATCATCATCAAAGATCTCTACACCCTATTATGTAAACAATCTCATCTCCTTAAATTTCCCAAATTTCTAATCTAGTTGTGTTTAAATATCATTCCATGTTGTATTCTAAGCAATCTTCAAATCTGTGTACTTTGAAGAATCCCCATTCAAATATATACGAATGGCTTTTACAAAGCACAAAGGAAAATCATCATATTCTTCGTACATCATAAGTTAATTAAATTTGTTTCAACAGAAATTTTATTTTATCATCCCTTCGCTACCTCTTCGCTGCTCCCCCTTATACATACTCAACCGCCCTTTGCCATCTTTGTTCCCCCGTCCTGCCATTATTATTCCTCCTTTATCTTCAAGAAAGATTCACATAAAATCTCAAACCATTATAACATTATCTATGTCTATCCCCATCATCTGGAGGATGAATCTTAACAATTTTATAATAGGAATAACAAAATTAAGACTGTTTTTTAGATTGTAATATAAAAATCAACTATTTTAACAATAAATCTATTTTTAAATCCAATTACTAATAAAGAGGGCTTAAATTAGAAATCCTTAATTTCCAATAAAAAATTGAATCTAAAGGACTTCCAAAATTGAAGTACTTTGTTAACTACAAAAAAATAATTCTCTTAAATTGCAGCTACAAAACTTTATAACTATGGATTAATTATGTACACATTTATTCAAGCAATATTACATTAGTTATTTCTATTAACTATGTAAAAACCAGGATTAGAAATATTTTAATAATTGATCTATAATTTTTCATAAAATGCCTATGTTTATAAAACACAATTAATTAATCATCAACACAAAGCTAATTTATAACTAAAAAATAATATTAAATTGATAAAGTTTGCAATATAAAGGATGAAAATACTTTCAAAAATTTTATAGTAGATCGTTCTTAAATCTAATAGCATTATAATTATATATTATATTAATATAGTTTAAAAATTCTTAAATAATTTGAACTAAAAATGTTTATTATGTGAACTAAAGATAAAATATGAATCCAATATTAGAAAACTTATAACAACCTTAAATAAAACTTTGAAAATGTAATTTTAGATTCTTTAAATATTATACTTTCATTATTATTAAATTTAGTTCTGTTCTTCAATATTTTATAGAACTTTTATTATTCTAGAGATGAGCACTTTAAAATCTAGATAATTTCCTTCTTATTTGGTAATTATCAATTTAATCATCTCATCTCCGCAATCAAGAATCTCTATTTAATATAAGATGGTTTCATTTAAGGTGTCTTCAGCTTTGAAGTTGATCTTAGAGTAATTATAATTAGTATACCTTATATTTAGTCTCATAGATCTTAACCACTTTTGAATTGAATTCATCACAATACTTTAACAAGAAGCAGAATAAAAAATTTGGATCTTGATAAAGTAAGATTTCATTTGGTATTCCATTAACAATCCCTTTTTTTAAGGTTTTTTTGTCCAAATCCAAATTATATTGTTCAATTGTAGAAGTGAAATTTTCCTGGTCTGGTTCTCCAAGTATGCTCCTGTATTCCCCTTGATTTTCTAAGATGAAGGATGAAAATACATTTTGCTCTAGCCATTTAGGCTTATAGTTACAGCTTGGTAGCCTAGGCAAAAGCTTGTATTTTTTCCAATTTTTATTTGAATTCATATTAAATCTGTTATGGAGTAGCGACTGGCCCATTGGTCCACGGATGCTCCATGCATTAATCCAAAGTAATTCTCTTATTTGGATCAGGAGCTAACATTCCATCCAGCAAGTTTCTAAAAAATGTTTTTTATTTGATAGTACATTAAATCATTGTTGAACTCAATATTTTTGTTACTTTGTTTAAAGTTCTACCAAAATTTAACATTATTATTGGTTATTAACAATTTATAATGTGAATCTTATTCAGTAGCTTTTTTGAAGGGTGGAAATCTGAAATTAAGTATAAACAGAATCACTCCAACAGAAAATATATCTGCTTTAGTTCCATTATAAAGAAGATTTGCCTCTATTTCAGGAGCTTTATATCCTAAATGTTATGAAAAGGAATAATACCAGGAGTCCCAAGATTCTAAGATAGATTTGCTGCATCCATTATTTTGGCAAATCCAAAATCAGCAATTTTAATATTAAAATTCTCATCCAATAATACATTTTACAATTTCAAATCTCTATGACAAATTCCTTTGTTTTGCATAAATATCATAGCGGACAGTATCTATTTAAAATAATATCTTGATGCTTCTGGAGCAAACGGTCCTGAAGTTGCGACATAATGGAAGAGTTCTCCACCTGAGGCTAATTCCAAGATCAAGCAAATACGTTTCTAAACTTATCCATTTTTTCTCTATTTATATATTTGTGATGTAATACCCTATAAAGATAAGCATCTCCGTATTCAATGAGGTTGATCACATTAGGGTGTTGCAATAATTTGAGAATTTTAATTTCATTAGCAAGTGTCATGATGATTGAAGGTGTATCGTGCTTCTTCTTGAAAATTTTGATCGCCACCTTCTTTCCATCTTTCTCACCTAATTTGACTCTAACAATCTTAAATTAAGAAAATACTTTGAATGATAGCCATCGCCTAATTTCTCAATTATGTTGTACTCTCCACATTGGCTATATTTGATCATAATTATTAATATATGTAAAAAATTAAATCTTGTATTGTATATATATAAATTTAAATGTTAAAATTATAGAATTTGCTATCTTAAGTTAAATTATGATCTAATAATAGAGTTGAGAACTAACATTTATATTATTATGTAATTGCACTCAATAATAGGTAAAATATCAATCTGAGTAATTAAGTAAGGCGCTTCATTTGTGTCTGTTTCTTGAAGCTTCGATTTTAAGACTTAACTATAATATATTCTATTTATAACGAATAATACACAATTCAATAACTTCACGATGATAATGGTGGTTGGCTATTTGATTGCGTTTTGAATGTGATTGCCTCCATTTCTTGTTCCTATGATCTCGAGGAGGATTTCTCCAATACAGATAAGTACAGAGGCATAGATTTTTTTAGAAGCATTCTTAATACGATGTAAATTGCTATTAGTAGAATTAATACTAAGAAGAGCGAGAAGTATAGCATACTATTATTTTGAGAAGTGCTTCTGAATTAATTCAATTTATCCCTTTCTAAAATTATTTTATATCTTACAATAATAAATGGATTTAGCAATGCCAATTTAAAATGTATTAATATCATAATGGATATAATACTTTTATAGAAATACAATACCCAATACAAGCACATCAGTGTTATCTATCTATTGAAAATTTAATAAGCATTTATGCTACAAATAGTAATTGTACTCGCAACTCGCAATGTAATCTTGAGGTAAGAGTGTTAAACTAAGATTAGTATCAATATTAATATTCAATTCAGGAAATGATTATTCATTGTAGGAGCACACAATTTCATTGATTTGATTCGATGTTTCCTTTTAACAATCCAGATTGTAATTCTCATTAAAAATAGTAATAAGCTTATTGAATTTATCCCTTGATATTAAGATTTTGGGTTCTCCACTATCAAATACAATAATTTGGGAACTTGACTCCAATTCTTTCTTATTGTTTTTGCCAACAATTTCAACTGAAGAACCTTTTACCATCCATTACTATGAGTTTAGAGTTTTTACATATTGTAATTCATTGATGTAGTGATGTTTGATGGGTGTTCCAAGAATTAAGATAGATGTCGGTTAACAATTCTATTCATTTAATAAAAGTCCAAATTGCATCTAATCAATCACCTTGGAATCATACAATTTCCTCAATAAATTACCTTCTTTGGACAGTTATGATCTGCTAAGTCCAATTGCACCATCGGCAATAATTGAATAGAAATGTTCCACCTTTGATGCCTCAATTACTTACAAAGTCAGAGATTGATTCATTAGTACAAATGTTTGATTGTACTCAACTCCAAAAATTCTGCCTTCTGTTTTATCATATGTTTTATTAGGTGTTGGAACGCACTTCTCACATTGATAGTATGTCTTTCTATTGGAATTCTTGCCGAATATCCACATTTCTTCATTTCCAGTATCCACCAATAGATTGTAAGTTATATCATTTGCTTGGATGGGCATGCTATAATAATTGTCTTAGAGATTTGTCAGATTGACCTCGAAGCAAGTGACTATGGATATCATCAATATTATCATTTTATAATAAATTATAATTATATTGGGGGTTCTCTACTACCATTTTTCCCATATCATAGATTAAATTTATTTATTTCTTTAAATTATAAATGATTGTGTGATTGTATTTGATAAATTAAAATTATTAATCACACTTTTTATAATTAATTTATCTAATGTAAACTAAAGAGAATAAGTAAAAATTTGCGCTCATTTTTTTAGTTCCACACTTTCTACAAAATATATCAGATCTGATGGTATTCGTAAGTTAAATGATCTAACCAATTACGATACTATACGATAATAGCAGAAAATGTAGATGAAGCTTTCAATGAGCAATCAATATTAAAAGATTCTTGGAAGATTGCCAGATGCTAAGTTTTTTAATCCGAAATAAGAATCATATGTCTCCTATCCTTGTTATAATGAGAAATATTTAAAATTTCCTAAAGAAATTTTATGCAAACTAAAAAAAAGAGTAAAAATAAATTTATATCTTTAGACCTAAGATGACGATTGCGATACCGATGAAGAAGTCAAACAACATTCAATAAATCACAATGTCACAGAAATTATAAAATCATTATCTTCAATAAATAAAAAAGCATACAATGCATCAGATTATTTATGATTAATATTTTCTTAATTTAAATTAGAAGTATTATATCTCCTGATTTTGCTTAGCATTCCACTTTCATCCTCAATAATCTTACTGCAAATTTAGTTAAATATTTATATATTCTATTCATTAATCAAGATTTTAAATTTATTTACCGAATTTTAACGTAATAATTCAAATTCATACTCATGTCAATCCAAAGCATATTTGTCTACTCTCAATAGCCAAATAAATGACTACTATTTATGACATTAATATATATTGCATATATAAAATAATAATTAACGAATATATGTGTTCATAAGAATAATAAGAATCTAAAGCTCTCAGGGATGAAGTATCTCCATCAATCAGAGATTTCATAATCAATTTTAGAAAATAACAAGCATAATTAGCAAAACAAAATGCATATCAACAATCCATTTAAAAAAGCATCCCCATATAATAAATAACACAATTGCAGTTTACTAGATAATCTGTTGATACTTAAACAGACCGAGTAGAACCATAGTCAGATACATCTTTCAACAGAAATTCAGTGTAAGTCTCATAAAGATAAAATTCGACAATTTCTTAATCGTACTTGACTTCTCGAGAAGTGCAAAAACAATGCAATTATAATTAAGCAAAACCCACTGATGATCTACCATCAACAAGAGTAAATTTTCATCAACTTCATCAACACTATCTGTCCACGTAATCTTAAAAATCAGAATTGAGCACTTATAACATATCTCAATAATTACCATTGATATATAGATCTCCATAAAAATGTGAGGGTAATACTAATTATACCTAAATAACTGAACAAATCAGAAACAAAGTAATATACGAAATGGATAAAAAAAACACAGAAAATAATTCATTTTCATTATAGCAATCTTAATCTAAGTCACTTTCTAGTTAAAAAATGAATAATTTATCACTTAATAATTAAACTGTATCCTTGACTGTTATACCACAACCAAAAAGTGATGATGATGATTCCTTTTTAAAATTCATGTAACCATTTATAAGTGATATTCTCCTAGTTAAATGAATCTGGTTAATAAGAACAAGGTAAATTAAGAAGAACAAGAAAATCGACCACCTTAATAGAGTCTTCTGTAATACAACTCAAACATTACAAAGCCTAAAGAACAACAACATTTAAAATCGTCAATATGTAAATAAAGAATTTCAGAATCCTTAAATCAGAATAGTAAATTTCAAAATTATCGATAGGAGTAATAAAAAATAAAAGTAATATAAAAACAAATACAAACATGAATACTAATACTAATACTAAATCAAATGCACATCAGAGATTATATTAGGATGCATGTATGAGATAAGAGAGAAAATCAATGGCAATCAGTAAAAGATGCAGATATTGAAATAATCTTTATATATAATAATCCTACTACCATTTCCTTTTAATAAATTATTATTATTTTGAAGAAATTAATGAAAAGAAATACCTATAATTCTGTATTCAGAATAATAGTTGTACATTTTAATTGCAAATTAAGTGTAAAGACTTATTTATATTAATAAAATCATATGATATTCTCCATTTGAGATCTAACTGATTTAATAAATAAAGGATTGTCTAGTTGTCTTCTATTGGCTGATAACTATCTTTTGATTGGTTACTATTATTTTAACTGTTAGGTTTTAATTTATTTATTATCAGAATTATCAAAGTGTTTTTAACTAAGTTATTTAGGCCTAGCTGAAAAGTGTTTTCCAATAGGAGGTAATTTATGATTTTAAATACTGTGTTCTTCTTCTTTTTGGATGACCCATTTTTTTGTTTCTACCAGATGGAAAGCCTTTTCTTCCGATGAGAGATTATTAAACAATCCAACAAATTGAGGTTGATTGTCGATGGGACACAAGTAACAATGTTCTTTCATTCTGTTAAGACAACCTTCATCTGCAATATGGCCACATTACAATAGTCTCAGTTACTTTTATTTATGACAGAAGGAACATTTGCTTTGTTTCTGGAATCCAGTGCCTACCAACATCAGTCCTCCAGTTTCATGATTACCAGCATTTAAATTTTCAGGGAATATGAGCATTAATGATTCATACGAACAATTGGCTTCAAATACATATTTCTCAAGTCTCGTGTGTTTAAACATGAAGATGTGTTACTAATGGATCTTTTTACTATGACACTTATCACACAAATGATAATTTGGACATGAGATGCATGTGTATATGGTGCCGATGATAGGTGTTATTTTGCAATAGCTACATATTTTGTTGTGAGTCTTGTGTAGGTTTTCAAATATCTTCTCCTCTTGTCTTATTTCAACCAAGGCAGTGTCACCCCAGTCAACTCTACACATGGGGCAATTTATCTTCTTGCCAGCTGTTTGTTTTTGCATCACCCAGACCTTCATACATTTGGCATGGAAATTGTTTCCACATTACTTTTTGCAATGCACTAAGGCTTCATTACATACCAAAGTCTCTTGGCATATTGGACACATGTCATCTTCTGTTATTTATTATCGATTTAATTATTGATCTTCAGAATTAGTATTATTTTACTATACTTATTGCTGTTATTATCTGATCACACTTATCTATTGCCTTGTTTTAGTCTATTATGATTTGGTTTTATATTATCCATTTAAAATATTTGTGATATCATATTGAGAATATTATTGTTACCATAGAATGGGGCATTTTTCATCCACTTGAAACACTTTTAATAATGCATGGATTGTATGAATGCAATGCTAGTTATTCTGATTGCAAGAACAGATCATAGTAGTCGATAATTCTACTTTAAATTTGTTTCCATCCTCATCACAATACTTTAAACTAGTTGGCCCAATTCTCTTCAATAAATATAACCTGGTTTATTTGGCTTATTCTATTAGATCTAAAATTATCTGAGGAGCACTAAAAGTTGTTAAATCATTTACTTTTTAGATGTTTTCACTTTAGTTTGATTTTTCATTTTTATATTAAATAATACTTAATCAAATTCGATTAATATAACTGATTTTTTTATTATTTTCAAGTCCTTTTCGATTGAAAGTATGCTTCCAAATAAAGAATACTTAGTATTATTATATTTGATTGATTTTCTGAATAATACAGAGAATGAGAAATTATTATAATCTTTATTTTAGAGTAGGAATTTATTTAATTTTAGAATTAAGATGTTTATCAACTTATACTGTTTGTAAATATTAAGTAATTATATATAAAATAAATTCCATACTTTTTTAAAATTATAAAATAATTCAAAATATATTCAGGACTTTGATTTGTTAGAAAGGAGTGATGACTTAGAAATTAAAATTAATATTATGAAAGAAGACGATTCTGCAATTTAGTAAAACAAAATAGATGAGTTAATCAAAGAGTAAAAATACTCTGCACTCATTTAACTGATTTCTAGAAAAGATCCACAAAGGTCAACCAATTTATTTATCTTAGACTTAAACAATATAGTTGCATAAAAATAAAGAATTAAATCTTCAGATTGAAATAGGATGTCGCTGTCTGTGCCAATAATAACGATATTTACTATGGAAAGCTAATTAAGATCTATTGCATTAAGGATAAAAATGATTAACATGTTCCAGTAATCTAAGTTCAATGGTAATTGCTTATTCATATTACTTGTAGGTATTACACCAAATAGGATTTAAATTTAGACAAAAAGTCAATGAGGAGTATTTCAATTAAAGAATTGTTCTTCTCAACTCATGTGGAATTTTTAGCTGCTAATAAACTATAATGTCCAATAGAAGTGATGACATTTGATCAGTACACATAATTAGAATATGGAGAAGAAACTAAATTCTTCAGTAGAGCAGCCATTGATCTTAAAACAATGGAACCTATGCCTAAAGTCAGTGAATGGTAGAAATCATGTGTCTGTAGAATGCCTCAGAACCCAGACTTATAAGTGATTCAATGTGAAACATGTGAAGAATGGTTTCATTTAGATTGTGTTAATCTTAAGTCAGAAGAAGCTGAATAAATTGAAAACTATAAATGTCCAGGTTGTTAATGAGACTTCTATTTTAATATCATTAATTATTCATCAAATTTTAAATACACCCTTTTCAATCTAGCTTGTTTTAATATTTGTAAATTATAAATTTCAAGTATTATTTTAGTATAGGAAGGATAAAATTAATAATTTATTGCCGAGTTTAGTTATAGTTTAAAATTGTGTTTGCTTATAGATATAATTATCTAACTTGCTTTATTTAAACAATCATACTCATTAGATAATGAATTACTGATTGGAGGGGAAATATTTGATACAATTTTTGTAATTCTCTTAAAGTTGTCAAATTTATTTATTATTGATATAAATGTTTAAGTTATAGTTATATATTTATATATGAATCATCATTTTATATAGAAGTTTTCTTCATCTCCTTTCTTCATTTAGGAGTTCATCATTTTGGAAGAATTCATTCTAGACTATTACATAATTGATTAGTTCTTCATAGTTTTATCAAGTCTTGTAATTTCCTAGTTTTATTAACTAGTCAATTCCTTTCTGACATTCTAATATTTTTAAAGCAATCTATTAATGTATATGTATAATATACTTCTCTAATTCTTATGATCTAATTTTCCTTTATTCTTCCTATCCAGATAAGATTCTTTGTTACAAAGCACCTAATTCATTGGTTTGTTTTAACTTAAGTTAAGAGATTAGATTTCTGATTTTGCTGGTTCTTGACGCATTCCATTTTTCATATTCATCTCTCTCCATAGCAAGTATCCTTTATTGGGTGAGATGAGCCTCTTAATAACTATTGGTAGGATTGAATTTGATACTTCTCTTGTCTGGCTAATGACTCTTCAGTCTTCCTCAAACTGAGTAATTCGGCAGAGTCTTTGGGTTTGACTGGAATAGAGTTCTCTAGTTCATCTGTAAATTGTTTTAATTCTTCGTCGTGTCTTTATAAGACTTGTTCTTTAACTCTTTGAGCTTCTTAATCAAATTCAGCCATTTTTTAATCCCAGAATTCGTTAAATTGATTAAACTCATCTAGATGGGCCTTTTCGATCTCCTATTTTTCATTGGTATGTCTGTCCTTGACTTCATATTTATTCTTCTGATCCAATTCTTTTTTCAACTCAGCAAGTCTCTTTTTTGCTTGATCAGCCTCCAAATATTTCCCAGCCTTCTCACAGCTCTTCTGATGGTCATACAAGATTTGACTATGGTGAATTAAGAATGCTACATATATTCTTCAATGTCTCCTGTTTAGACTGGAAGATTGTTGGTGCCCTTTCTAGCAGTTGATCTTGAGTTATTCATAATTTTTATTTAATCTGTTAATTAATTAAATAGTTATAAATCTTCTGCAATTATAAATATATTTATCTGTTATAATAATAATGTATTATAGTAACAGCTAAACTTCCTTAATCAAGTCTCCGTATGGCCAGATCATTACCAAAACTCCACTGGTACGATAGAATCGACCCTAAGAAAAACTGAACGATCAATCAATTGTGTCTCAATACCAATCTCCCACACTAAGATAGGCGATGTCCCCAAAGGCAGCCAGGGAATACTTGAATAGTTTAAAGAGCTTCATAAATCAATACGAATCAAAGCCAGTCAATGAAAGTAGGATTGCCACTCAATCGAGTCATCAATCGATCCTCTAATAGCCATATCTCTACTTTCCTATTGCCAATAGATTGAACGATGAGATCAAGTTGATGACTCCCCAAAGAATCGAAGTCAAGAAACTAAATCAAGATGGAACTGTGCACTCTCTTAAATATTATTACTTGAAGCAACCTGTATTGAGCAGTTCAAATGATGTTCCTCCATAAAAACAAACCACAATAGTGGGATTGAATCATAGTGGCAAATTCAAACTGTTCTTAGAACTCATTAAGAAAGTTATGCCCAAACAATTTAAATTATTCATCCAAACAGATCAAATCGACAAATAACTCAATATTCAAGTGAATGACGATCTTAAATCGACAATCAAAAGTGTCAAGAGTGGTTCGAAGAATTATTAATTAATTGCTCAGAGTGACTAACACGTTATTGTATGTAGAGGACTGCAGGGATTCATTAGAGATAAAAAAGATAAAGGCATTCTCATTTTGTGCATTAAACCTGGAAAGGAAGCAAAATTGGATTGTGTCCAAACTCTTAAATTGATAGAAAATATATAAAAAAATTGATCTTATATGCAATATTTATTTCAATATAAATGGGTACTTGCTAAGTGAAATTTTGCAGATGCACATGCCAAGAAGGCAGACTTGGCTGCTAGTGCGGTAGTGAAAATACCATTATGCTTGAGGAACAATCGAGGGAGATTAGAAGAAGAAGGATTACTTAGGATTAAATGGTAAACAATATCAACTCAGACAAATAGAGAAGATCCAATCGTTTTGAAAATCAGAAAAGTAGGGCTGGGTCTCCTGCTTAATCGAATTCTAGTGGTTCTTAAAATAAAACCAAATTCTCCACCTATCGCAAAGCTACTAATAAATCTCCAAACTCAGTCGAAAGATATTTGCTGTCCCAAGAATGCAACATACCAACTGACCATAGTTAATAAGACAATAAGCGTAAACCAAAAATAAGGGATCAAGCTTTTAAGATAGGATAGATTTATTTCAAAAAAGAGGATTACGACTTTTAATTCCAGCAAGTCACAGAAAAAAAACTAAACACCAATGAAATCAAAATGGAATCGCCTCATTTTCAAAATTCAAAGAAGAATTTAGAAAATAAACAAAGTCTGGATTAAATTCAGTCAATCTAAGATCCTAGTGCTTCTATGAAGACGCCCACAACTACTGCTCTAGAAGTCACAAACAATCGAACCATGTCTAATCCAATATTAAATCAACACCCTTCGATTTCCAAAGAAAGTTCTCCTACCAAAATCTCACATCCCATAACCTAAGTCAGTATTGGACCTATTTCGAATAAGCAGTCCTTGTCTGTGATTACAGATTAACAATAATTAAAAAATAGATCACGCACTGCTGATCTATTTGATGACTAAAAGAGTGTTACCATAAGAAGTGTATTAAAAAAAAAATAAAAAAATGATGATTCATTCAGAACTTAACAATAAGAATCCCGAAAAGTTAGATTCGACTTACCTAATTCACATTATATAAGAGAAAGACAACGATAACAACCTAGACTATATTAATGATTTTTATTTGTATTGATTAAATTGTCTATAACTAAAAAACGAATTTGATGATTTTCCTTCCAATCCATTCTTGTACATTTTAAAAAAACTTAATTTAAATAAATAAATATTACAATTTTAATTTCATTACATATTTCTACGAGTCACAAAAATATTTGTCATCCAATTAAAATTTCAGGTCTAATTAATAGATACTTGAAATTCTTAAAGAATCGTGAATACATAAAGTAGTCAATTTATTATCATCTCTGTAAATTACATTCTCAATAGTTAACTTTAAATGTTGATTAGAGAATAAACCCTATTAGCTTGTTTATTTTATGCCTAAACTTTGGTAATATAATCAATACTTCTTTAATTATTTTGGGTTTAAATTTTGGGTTGAACCAAATTTTTATTTTATCATACCATTCTTTTAGGATCTGATGATTCTATCTAATTAACTCTCAGCCCTGCCTTATAAAGTCTTTCAATTGTTTATACATTCTTGGAGCTTGATTTTTTGAGTAAATCAGCATAAAATCTTTATTTATTGTAAAATTTGCTTATATTTATACTAAAATGATTCATGATTGACTTAGATATTATTATTTGAGCCCAGCCCTTCTGATTATTCTTGTCTTTAAATTAAAAAACGGAAATGTAATTCTGAATTCCATAAACCTCAACACTTAAGCTCTTTATTAACTTTTAAATTCAGATTTGGGTTATTTATATCATTGGGATTGTATCCAAACATCAAAGGGCTTTAAAAATGAATAGGCGTTATGGATGGTTATTATAATTTTTACTTTTAATTAAAATTATGTTATTTTCCTTTTTTCTTCTAATTGGATTGTGTGTTCTTTAATGTTGATAGAGATTTTATAATTGATGATGATATGTTAATTAAGTATAAATGTTATTATTTTAACTTTATTTAGGATTCTTTCGATATTGATATCTTACCTCAAGAATTTAGAGTTTTATTATAATTACTAGTTTGAAAAAGACTTTGAGTAATTATCATAAGTAATTAGACATAATATAATTATAAATAGAGATGGCAAATAAATTACAGATAATTTGATAGAATTATTATTAATTAGTAATGAATCATTCTCTTTATCCTTTGATTTTAACTGATTGTAGTCTTCGTCTTTGTAATCTCAATTACACTTGATCTTCTTATTCTTGTAATGCTCTATGTAATATGAATATTAGAACTTGTTATGGATTCTTGTAACTCTCTGGGATTCATAACCATGGAATTCTAGGAGTTGATTCACTTGCAACTTTTAATCTTGTTCTTTGATGTATTTGAGTTGATTTTCCAGCTCTTATTATTTTTAGGATTTTTAAGGAATGTTGACTTTTGGAGATGGTGGAGGAAGTAAGTCGTGGCTTTAAACATGTTTGGATTTCTTTAAGGCAGTTTCGTGTTTCAATTCTTCATATGCAACATTCATGCATTGATTTACAGTTCCTCTCATCAATAACTATTAAGTTTTGTTTTTGAAAATCAAAAACTTGTTGCTTTTAATGGATTCGAAATATTCTACTCCAATCTATTTGGATATATGAATAGTACTCGATACAATTCTAACAATTGATTGACCACCTCGATTGTGACATTGTTGCATTCCACTTCCATTTCTAAATATAAAATATTTTCAGCGAAGAATGGAGGCAAAGATTAGGAATGCTCCCAAAACAAGGACTTCTAAGTGTCTTATTGGTCATGCCTTGTATTCATATAATTTAAACAAATTATTAAATTTTGATTGTTATTTATACTCAATGCATTTTACATACCCCAGGTATGACAGTCTTTTTTTTAAATTAGACCACATAAGCAAATTGGCCTTGGAGCAATTGAATTTTCCAAAGCTTGTCCTCCTATACCTACTTTTGCATTTCCTCATAAGAGAGTTGTTTAAAGATTTCCTCCATCATTGTGTTGGAATCCTTGGGTTTCCACGATCCCAACAAAGTAGTAATATGAGAATGCTTTTAAAACAGCTTGATATCATACATACTTTATTAGTCAAAGGTATTTAATAATTGTGATTCGAAATGGCTGTCACAATGTTGTTGGGACTAATGGCAATACCATCAATAACCAGGTCTTGCTCCAAGTTCTCTTTGAAGTCAGTGAAAGCTTGCAATTTAAAGTGTTTTGGATTGTTGCCCACAAAAAGAGATGTCAAGTGAATGCTAGGAGGAAATTTGTAAACCTGTTTTAGTTGTTTCAGCATATTTTATAACTCCTAATCATTCTAATATTGCTAGTTTAATAACTAAAGTGCATATTAAGTGAGATTGAATAGACATTCTTGGGCCATTTATTGATCCTTGGCAAATATTCCTATAAATTGAATATTCTTTTATTTCATTTTTATTAATATTAATAACAATATCGAAAATTAAACTGATGTGTCATGCACAATTGGAAACACTTGTTAATGATATTGAAATTGATGTTCAAGTTGATTTTGATGTTGATGGATGAGAAATGATTAATAGAATAATTTAAAAATGATAGTAGAATCGATTAAGAAAGAGTGGGTGGTTTAAATATTATTAAGATCTTGTATGATTTAAGTGGAACTGTTAATTATATTAAATGATTCACAATAAATTAAAATGAATACTATAAATGTTATGAGTCTCTTTATGTTGGTTTAAGTATTGGTCTCCTCTCAATATATTTCAATAGGAGACCAATGCAAATGCTAGGATCTTTCAACTGAATTAGATTGCAATTTAAGAGGATCTTGCCGATGGAACTCTATCTAAATGACCTGCTTGGAGTCGAATCAATACTAGTCTACCATAGTGTCCACAAGTCCTCTGAAGTAAGTGGAGGCTAAGTCAAGTTCGTTATACTGCGATCACTTTAGTCAGATAGAATGTCCTAATTAGAATGGATGTGCTTGGTTTGAAAACAAATGCCTAATGTTTACAGGATGCACTTCATATGTGAAATCTAATGATGACGATTGTAAAAAGATATCTAAGGATTGCTTTTCGGATGGTTTAAGATGCGTCGAATTGGATGAATGTAATACATACACCTACCAAAAATCATGTGTCATAAGTAAGAAAGGGAAATACTGCTACTGGAATACTCAAAATAGGAGGTGTGAATAGGTTAAGGAATGTAATGATCTTCCCACATTCTTGATTAGTGACTCGGAGTGTAGAACCTAACTTCAATTTTGTATTTATATTAGACTTATATATAAGGTACAACCAAGTTAGGAGGAGGATGTGTGGAATCTGGGAGTTGTGCTGATGCAGTGAGTGCCGTATCTTGTGTTAGTGATAGACAACAAGGTATGGAATGCTTTTGGGCTGAAGGCAAATGTAGAGATAAAACATGTGAAAATGCCTTAACATCCCTAAAGACAGATGCACAATGTAAGGAGTTCTTGTCACATTGTACAACCAAGGCTAATGGTGGTTGCACAATGAGGTTGAGATGCAATGATGCTCAGATAGAGGATGCTTGTATCAAGGATACTAATGGAAATGATTGCTTTTGGACTGGAGATTAATGTAAAGAGAAATTATGTGAGAATGCTCCACCCTCTTATGTCACTAATCAACAGTGTTCATACCTATCAAGCAATTGTATCACAAATGGACAAGGATGCTCCATAAATCATGGATGTACATCAGCTTTGAAGGAGGAGTTTTGTGAAAAGGATGCAGAAGGAAATCCATGTATTTGGACTGGAGTCTTTTGTACTCAGAAGAAATGTGAAGATTCAAATTTTAAAGGGGATGAACTCTGCTCTACCTATATGAGTACTTGTATTGGAAAACCAGATGATCAGATTGGGTGCAGAACTAAGACATGTGAAACAGCTGCAAGTGATTTGATCACTAATGATGATTGTGAAAAATACTTACCTAATTCAAATTGTATTGCTAAAAAATCAGGAGGTTGTACAATGAATACTAGGTGTAGTGCCATTGATTTCGAAAGTGCATGTGTTAAAGATTCTTAAGGTAATAAATGCTATTGGAATGAGAATGAATAGAAATGCTTAACAGTTACTACTTGTTCTTAGATTAATATTCAATCAAAATGTATTGCAGATTAATTTGGATAGCCTTGTCAATGGGTTGATCAATTTATGAATAATATCAAAGCGTAATGTGTAAATAAATCCTGTTCATCTGCACCAATGTATATAAAATCAGAGAAAGAATGCAATGAATATTACAAATCTGATAACATTCAATGTACTCTAAAAAAAGGAGGTGGCTGTAGAGAAAAAAGCACTTGTCAAGATGTCGATGTAATTGATGGTTGTACCACCGATAAGGATGGAAACACATGTCTTTGGGATCAAACGACATCCAAATGCAGAAAACAAATGTGCTCAGACTTTACAGAATTAACTTACTTTGGATGTTCAAAAAATAGAGCAGATTGCACTATAGGATTTGGGGGATAATGTGCAGATTTATAAGAATGTTCATCATATTTGAATAAGATGTCTTGTGTAAAAGGCACTGATGGTGTGTGTTTATGGATAGAACACTTTAAGGATGGAAAGGGTGCTTGCTTTTAATTTGATTCTTGTCAAAGTCTTAAATGGTAGACTGATGCAGAGTGTAAATTAGCATCCAATAGTTGTACTACTGATGGAGAGTAGTGTGTACCTATAACTGAATGTAGAAGCACAAATATAAATGGAGGATGTGTCACAGGAACAGATGGGGAATGTATTCAAACTGTACCTTCATTGCATTCTACTGAATCCAAAACATGTTCTAAATTCATCAATTGCAGTACTGCCTATTATTTGACACATGAAGAATGTTAATAAGCTCATTCTTTCTGTACAACCAATGGTGAAACAGGATGCAGAGATTTAACATCGTGTGAGCATTACGCTGTTAAAGAATCTTGTCATCTTAATAATAAGGGAATATAATTTGATGATTTGGGTTCCATAATATCAACTGGTAAATGCTCATGGGATGAATCAAACTAAAATTGTAGGGAATAAGTGTGTTCTGATCTTGTATTCAAAAGTGAAGACGAATGCTCACAAATATTAACGAATTGTACATCGGATGGAGAGAAATGTGTTGAGAAGCAGAGTTGTTAGATGTATATTGATGAAAGCATCTGCAATTCTAGAAAGGGAATTGATGGACCTTGTTTTTGGAGTGAGGGAACTTGTCGTATAAAACAATGTCAAGAAATAAAACAAGGCACTAATTAAAATGCATGCAGTTCAATTAAGGATTGCATTTCTGATGGTGAAAAGTGTGTACTCAAAGATAAATGTGCCAAATATAACACCAAAGTAGCATGTAATATTTCAGGAGTTGATGGTATTTGTGTCTGGGATGAGAATTTAAGGACATGTTAAGTTATGAATTCTTGTAATGATGCAAATAATGATGAAAGTGCATGCAATTTAGCCAATGACAGGTGTCTTTGGGATTCCTCATAAAATGAGTTATCTCGCTGCTCTGAACATTCATGTCTATCCTATTCCCTCTAGAGTGGTCAATGTCAATATTTCAAGACTTGGAAAAATGACAAATATCACATTTGCAAAATGATTCAAGGTAAATGCTCTTAAATTGATGCAACTACTTTGACTGCGGAAGAATGTTATATTTATTCTTTTTATACCTATTCTTGGAGTCCTCTCAGTAACAGATGCATGCAATGTTCCAGGATCTTGGAGAATGGATCCAATAATGCGAATTCCACGAATTCGAATAAGACAATATATTAATATGTATTGGGAACCATAACGGGATTCTTTGCCTTTGCAGCAGTTTTATGAGTAATGAATAATTATAACATATAATGCATATAAAATTTAGATTATATAAATAAAATTAAAAATGGGAAGTAGTGCTTCATCTAGAATTAATGAGTTTTAAAAAATCGAGGGCGATCTTAAATTGACCACTCTGCCTGAATTAGACAAAGTATATCGACACTTATACCATAGCTTTTAATTGTTGCTTAAGACCTTCTTAAATATACTGAGCAACTTCGACAAAGGATTGTATCTTATCATGACTTAATGATGAGGATAGTCAAATTGCAGTCTTACAAAAATGTCACTTTGGTTGATGCCTTCAAAATATGGTATTTGTGTTCTCTTGTGTGCAACGATTCAAAAGGGGACAGTGTTAAATTCGAATGCAAAATTGAAAACTTTGATTAGGAGTTCGCTTCGGAAAGTCTTAAGAAACTAATGAATTTTGTATGGATTCTTATTTATACTTAGGGCAGTGTAGTGGCCTTTGCAATTGAAGACAAATTTGTTTAAGATGAGAAAGAGTAACTGATAATTTGTGATACAGGAATTTGTGGAGATTTTAAATTGCAATTGTGGCCATTCATCTGCTCCTCTTTCTTAAGTTATTTGAGATCCGCTTACAGATTGGCACCATTTTTAGAAGAGAAAATTAATAGCCAAATTAATTTGATCAGGAAATACTTGGATGTACACAAAGCAGACAAATTGACTAAATCTATCAATTAACAGACCTTGACTCGTCTTTGCGAACAATTGAAATATTTTGGCCAACTTGTGGATAGGTATCACTAAGAAGTCAAAACATTCACCAAAAAATATAAGGAAATCATGGCTGAATTGCATCCCTTAAGTTAGGAAGTGTTGAGGCAAGAAGGAAATCAAAATTACATCTTCAATGACGAGTAATCAATTTTAATTATTTTTTTATAGGAGAACCATCCTAAAATCTAAAATATAGGACATAGTGAGAAAATATGCACCTGAGTATGAACCCAAAGAAAATTCCTTAATGCAACATGAAATCAGGTTGAAAGAGTAGAGAAGGAAAGTAAAACCAAAAACAAAATTGGAAAGAAGAAGAACTGAATAAGCAGCTCTCACATTCCCAACCACTTATCATTGGGTGGGTCATGAATACTTTGATACTTTCTTCTCAGCCTAATCATTGACTTTGTCTGAATTGGAGGATTGTCGTGCTCAAGGAGAAGAGGCGAGAAAAAAGTTATTTAAGATCACTGGTGTCAATTAATGGAGAGAGAATACTATTAAAAGTGTTTTTGAATGTCTCACTTGGATGTTGTCTGCTGAATTGAATAAAAATCTTAAAAATTCAGAATTGAAATTACTTAAAGAGGAGCCTTGGATTCATTTTATCGGATAAAAAAAACACAAATTTAATGATCTTTCAAAAGAAATAGTAACTCATCTAAAAGTATGGTTGAAATATTTCAGTCCAATCAGATATTAAAGAATCTGTAATTATTAGTATAATTTTATAAATATCATAATTTTAGTTAGGATTTTTTAAAAAGATAAAGAGAACTTCAAAAGAATAAATTCGAATTTCATCATTTAATTAGAGATCTCCCTCCATAGAACTAATATAATGCGCTTTCAAGCTTCACTAAAAATATTAGAGTGAATGAAACCTATATAAGCAAAATTGAAAAACTTTTTGAAATGACAATAGAAAACAATGGGAAAATGGGTGAAGATTTGTATGACAACTGGTAGGAAATCGTTGATCAAGCTGATTCAATTAAATATTAATTAGGAACTCCATTTAATGAATTCATTAAAGAATTCAGACCTAATACTTTGGCTGAAGTAGATCAATTACAAATTAGAAAAGCAGAGAGAAAATAAACCAAGCTATCGATTGCCTGTATTGAAATTTGATATAATCATATATCTTAGTTATTTTTCTTTTATATTTATTTCTCTGATGTCAAATCACAAATTGAGAATAATTAAAAATTAAGATTTTAAGTATTTTTTATTTTTAAGTGAATACTAGATTTTAATATGTTTTAGTAATAAAAATTCAATGATTTTCAAATCTATCAAACTCTAAAATTGGTTTTGTCCTTTTCTTTCTGAATGGAAGAACTTTTGTCGATTGACGGTCTTGGATTATTTACATTGATTTTTTTAAGCATCTATGTATAGTAGTTCTTTAATTAGGGAGTTGACAATTCGACAATGCTTTTATTGCACATCTATTGTCTTTTTGGTGTTGTACTTCTGGAGGGTGTCTTATTTTCAACACCTCCTCTGGAATATCCTGAAGTTTGGGATTTCGTATCTATTGATAAATTTTTAGAATGATTAGATTGTTCTTTACTCTTTTACAAGGATTTATAATGTTATACACAAAATTACAATACTTTTTAATCCTTGTTTGTAGTAGTTTGTAGATTGAAAAAGACCATTTTAAATATTTCTAGGATTTCTTCTAACTTGATCTCCTGAGAAACAAATATGTTTTGCAAATAATGATAATGTAAACACACGTAAAAGAGGCTTTTCAACTATTCTGAGAATTTATCTGAACGTTAGCAAATTTCCTCTATGTTGTGTAACTCATCTAGTTGACACTGATACTTCTCCTTTTGTTTCTATTTCAAGTCATAATTGATTCCTTTAAATTGTTGCAAGCTTGCCAACTACTTCTAATAGTACTATATTTTGCTTTGTATTTGTTTCAGATATTCATTCTCATTCTTTTCCATTTTGATTTTCACAACTGCCTCGAGAGTGTCTTTGTTTATTTGGATATCATGTGTGATCAGAAACTGTTGCAACTTCTTTTTATTCTTTTCACTCTGTTCTCCGAATATAATCAATTTATTATTATTCATAATATATTAAATTAATGCATTGGAACATGAGCCTTCTGATCTTCTTCTTCTCCACACATCCCTTGTCTATTTATCAATACCTTGTAGACCACTCCGCACACTTAGCATTGGTTCTCCTTGTTTATTTTCATTATTTCAATCAATTTCTTTTGCACACTTTCATAAGTTTGAACATACAACTAATACAAAGGAACCAGCTAATTATTATTAGTAAACAATAATCCATACTCCATGTTGATTCAATTAATCCATCTTATCCTTTGGCAATAATACAACCAAGTTGTCAGTGTAACTGAAAAATGGATTTTTCTTTGCCTTAAAACACTATTAGAGGTTTCCATATTATTTTCTGTGCATGTTCACTGGATGCTTTGGAGGGAGCTTTTGCATGGCAGTAACTATATCATTGCTTGCCATCTGCAACCTAATTGAATTCTATTTGCAAATAATTTCCATTAAAAATTCATAGAAGTCCTTTTCCCAATCCATTTAATTAATAGTTTTTTAATAATTTTATTAATCATCAAATAAAATCAATTTCAACTTAAAATATCCATTTAGAAATATAGGGCAGATTAATTTATCAATCAAACATTAATTTTAAAAATCTTATTGCTTGCATTTAAATTGAATCTTATGAGACTTAATAGATAAAGTATCTTAATTGTTTAGAACTATTTAATATGAAATATTTATTAATTATTTTTTTGATTTTAATTTCCTGCTTCATCTCTTTTTGATTTAATTTACTATCTATATCTGTAAATGAACTGTGCCAATAAATCTTACACAATAAATAATTCAGCATAAGCAGGAGGTGTCTTGCATTAACATACATTTAGATCATAATAATGTAATTACTAAAAACCAACGATTTAGCTTGAAATTTATTAAAATAAGAATTATTGTTATTTATATTATAAAATGTTATAAACCTCTTGATTATATCTAGAAATATTAAACTGAAAACATGAGATTATTTACAAAATAAAAATTCGTAATTGTCATCTGATATATAAAGTTAAGCTTCTAATTTACAAACCATTTTGTAAATAAAAATAATGTTTTGAAAATTGCCTACTTATAAAGACTGTTGTAATTGCATTAAAAGTTATATTCAGTAATAAGTTTGAGAGGGAAAAAAAGTAAGAATAATCCCAGATTACCTAATCCAATATATAAATTGAGATAATTTTATACTAAAATATATAAAATTTATCAATTATGATGATGAAATATAATTATTAAATTGTATTTAAATAATGGGTGTGTATTTTGTTATTAAATTTCAATTGTGCACATGAAGGCAGGTGCTTACTTGGATAAAAAATTGTCAAATTTTATTTAATCAATAAGAATATTAATTATTTAGTAGTATTTATTTACTATTTTATTTTGGTTGAATGTTGTTCTAAAATAAGCTATATATATTTTATTTTATATAAAATCTTTATTGAGAGATGTTAGATGTAATAATGAAAATAATCATAAATAGAAAAAAGACCAGAGCAAGTTCTAAAATTTTCTACTTTAATTGAAAGCTTTAGTTGATTCATTTTTGATTCCAAGCCCAGAACCAGAGGAATAACCTAAGCCATAGGTCACGAAGGCAAAAAAATAAAAAAAACAAAAAGATCCTCTCGCACCAAAAATGCCTAAATCGGCCTTCATTTTTTACTTTCAGGACAAGAAGGACAAATTTCAATTATAATATCCAAGTCTTTATTACATGTAAAACTAGATTTACAATTTTAAGAGATCACAAAATTGATCGCTAGTGAATGGAAAGATTTGCCCAAGGAAATCCAACAGGTATCTTAACAAAAAAATAATTAGCAATATCACGATCAAGCAGAATAGGATAGAAGCCGGTACTCTTAAGAGCAGGAGTTATATCATTCACAAACAGGGAAATAAGTAAATGGGAAGAGTCAAGCGAAAGCGAATAAATCGAGTGCGAAAAAAGAGAAAATTATAAAAACTGTTGATCAAGAAGAAGACAACGATTCTTTCGGCGCAGACATAGGGCAAGACTGATATCTATATAAGAATATTTTAAAAATAAAATTGATCTAAATATTCGAAGGAAATAGTCAATTTTTATTAAATACTTAGTGCCTAATAAATTATAAGATATTGTTCCCTTTAAATCAGCTTATTTTTTAGTTATTACTTAAACCACTTTATAATTATCATTCCATTATATTATTTTTTTGAATTTTAAAAAATCTTTATCAAAATTCAGATGGACGTAAAGATAGGAAGATCGTTTAAATTAACAAAGAAATTGGGTTCAGGTGCTTTTGGAGAAATATTTCACGGAATCAATCTTAAAACAAACATGGAAGTGGCAGTTAAACTTGAACCCGTCAACACTAAGCATCCACAACTGTTTTATGAAGGAAAATTATACTAATACTTGTTGCAAGAACCCTCAGTTATTGATAAAGGAATTCCAAATGTTTACTATTGTGCAACAGAGGGTATTTATTTTTAGTATAATTAAGGTGAATATAATATCATGGTTATGGATCTCTTAGGTCCATCTTTGGAAGATCTATTCAATTTGTGTGGCAGGAAGTTTTCACTTAAGTCAGTATTAATGTTGGCTGATCAAATGATTTAAAGAATTGAATATGTTCATTCTAGACACTTTTTGCATCGAGATATCAAACCAGACAACTTTCTAATTGGAACCGGAAAAAGGTAAATTGTATTAAAATTTAAATAGAGCACATAAAGTGTACATAATTGATTTTGGGCTAGCAAAGAGATATATTTAAAAGGATGGAAAACACATTCCCTATAAAGAGGGTAAAAACTTAACAGGAACAGCCCGTTACGCTTCTATCAACACTCATCTTGGCATTGAATAGGTAAAAATAAAATTTAAAACATTAGGGAAGAAGAGACGATCTTGAATCATTAGGCTACGTGATGATGTACTTTTTAAGGGGATCTCTTCCATGGTAAAACCTCAAGGCCTCCAACAAAAAAGATAAATATGAAAAGATTATGGAAAAAAAGATATCAACATCAATAGAAACATTGTGCAAAGGATTTCCATAAGAATTGGCTACTTACTTAACTTATGTAAGAAATCTAAGATTTGATGAAAAACCAGATTACAGTTACTTAAGAACTCTATTAAAGGACTTATTCACAAAGAGTGGATTTGAAATGGATTATATTTATGATTGGAATCTAATATAGAAAACAGATGGAGCTAATGGACAACCCACAAATAATTCTTAACCACTGCCAACTGGTTAAGTACCCCCCAAATAAGGTTGATTATCAACCTTAAAGATTATTATATATATATATATAAAAATATTATCAAAGAAATATTGAACCCAAATCTCTCATTTTTAATATGAAATGAGTTTCAGAAGATCTAAGGATAATTTGGAATGATCATTCAAGTTTAAACGGCTGATTTTGCATTTCAAGTCTGTTGCCAGTGGCTTACATTGAGACCATTCAAAAAGCAGATATTATCTTGACATCCTTAGTATATATTCTAATTTTAGCTTTAGGAGAATATATTATTATTATTTTTAAATAAATGATATTATTCCTGAGAATTCTAGTTATTATTTAATTGTAGAATTAATTTAAAATAAATGATTCATATCATAGATCAAAATAATCACATGCATAAATCCCTTAAGACTTACTATTCCCACAAGTATTGAGTGTAGCCATTTATTGAACCAATATTGAAAAGTTGACTCAAAGAGAGAGAAAACAAACTTATTAACTTCATTTAGTGTAATAAATTGGTTATAATAATTTTATATTATGCAAGTTAATTAAAATGAAGAGTTTTATCTCAGATATTAGTATAAATAAATATTTACTTTAGTGTTGGACACAAAGGTGTTTATGGACATGAGTTTCTTGAATTCGAATTCAGAAATGATGGCAGATTGAGATATGCAAACAACTCAAATTACAAATCAGATGTTTTAATCAGAAAGGAATGTTATGTTTCAGATGCAGTACTCACAGAGATTAAACGCATCATAGAAGAGTCAGAAATTGTCAAGTATTGCAATGCATTAAGTATTCAGGGAAAATGATTCAAAATGGCCTGCACCTGATAAAATTGGGAGATAAGAATTAGAGATTAAACTTGGAAACAATCACATTTCATTTACTACCTCAAAGTTAGGATCAATACAGGATGTACAAAACAGCTAAGATCCTGAAGGCTTGAGAGTATTTTTCTACTTGGTACAAGATTTAAAATGCTTTGTCTTTTCTTTAATCGGCCTCCATTTTAGAGTATTTTTCTAGCCTAATATTATTAGATAAAGCCAGTCAATTGAGCATTATTGTATATTATATATAATATAAGTTAATATTACAAAAAATGATCAGAGATTGTTCACACTTAACAAATCAGCATGACTAAACTAAGTCCGCCCGTTACTTTGTCATCATTTTATAATAATTTTAATATCCATTCAGGTGAATGTAGGAGTATAATCATAAGATCATAACCCAGTGCTTGTTTTCATCATTAAATAATTTAAATAAATTATTGAAATATTTTGTTTAAAATTATGGTTATGAGTATAAAATAAATTTTATTGATTAGAATATATGAAGTTTTTTATTTATAAGACTTGATTATCTTTTTGATAAAGCTTAAGTAATGAAGAGCAAATTATTTATCTATGAATGGTTAAAATGCTAAAACAAGCAAGCAAATATATATATCTATTTCATTATGGAAATTAATATTAGAGAATAAATATTGTACATTTAAAATGCTTCTAGTAGATAGTGGATGTAATTTGCATATGTTTAAAGATTTTCTTTCATTAAAAATAGAAATTAATTTAAGTACTCCTATATGAGTAATTCGAATAAGTTTACAAATATATTTTTATTATATTAATATTTGATTGATTATTCATTTTGGAACAGTTAGTATTATTCATAACAGAAAGAATTAAAAATTCATATCAATATTACGTATATAATAGCATTCTTGTGATAACTATAAATACAAAAAAAAGTTCTTTTTTCGCTTAATAAGGATTGATACCTCATCCAATTGAGAATGTACAAGTTATCTTTCTAAATCTGTTGTACTATAGAAAAAATTGACAAATGATATCACATTTAATTTAAAATAAAAATTTGATGGGTATTGAACAAAATAATAAATAGATTTTTAATATCTCATATTTTCAATTACTGTTTGAAGATGGATTATAATTTTAATGAAGGAATCTAGATTATATAAAGATAGAGAAGATGGTTAGATGCCACTTAATAAATCTCAATAACTTATGGTGAAGGAGAGATTAAAAGCTCATTAGCAAATTTAGTTGTCCGAATTAAAAAATGAACAACTCTAATATATGAAGGAGAGAGCATATTGGACGATTGGCGAGGAAGTGATATTGTTAAAGTATGTAAAAAGTCATGATGGACTATAATGGAATTGGGATGGATTGAAATAAAAGTTAAGAAAAAAAGATGGAAATGATTGTCAAAAGCGATATGATGAAATAAGAAGACCATAGGATGGAGAATACGAGAAGCCTGAGACTCCCATTGATAAAAGTTGGGATTAGAAAAAGGAGAGCATTTTATTATATTGCTATATGAAATATCAAGGTCAATGGGGAAAAATCTAAAAGCGAATTAATGAATTTAGCATTTAAGAATTACAAGAGAAATTAGCTGAAGTAATTAAATATTTTAAGTTTTAGATTTAAAGTGCAAGGAGGTTGAACAATTAGTGGAATGTATTTGGAGACTTTCAATTATTAGAAGGAATAATGAAGAATAAGAAATTATAGGAACTAGAAGGTTAATTGGGGAAGAATTAAGAAGAAATAACCAATCATGTGAAGGAAATTTTGGAAGATTTAGGAAAGAAATTCAGGATAACAGAAAATGATTACGTGAGTGATAAATCAGAGGACTCCGAATAGATTCGAGAAAGAATCCAAATTGTAAGTAGCAATAATAGTGAAGGAAGTGGATACAATAGCTCAGATAATTGAATTGATAGATTAATATCTATTATTTATGAAATCAACTTATGATTTATAGATTAATTTATTTTTATTTGATTTTATTTTAATTAAAAATAGAGATCCTGATTATTCTCTTAGTATGTCAAAAAATGGAATTTTAATTATTTTTATTTTATCTAAATTAAAATCGTAATCTATAGTACAAACTATAATTCAAGTTTCTCTTTATTTATTTCATTATTTTGAGCCAAATGGAGTAAAGTTTTGATTTCTCTAACTCTCAACATTGTATATGTATTAGTTTAGAAATATATAATTTTTATTTATATGTAATTCAATTGATACAAGAAATAAAAAGAATTTTAACGCAATATTGTGATACTATCTCAGTGGATCAATTGCAATTGCTGTCAAAACGAGAACAATTGTAATTGACATATAACTTTGATGTGTATAATAATTATTATCCAATTCATAGAATTCATGACGAAATTTTAGAGAATTAAAGGTCTTTTGAATTGAGGTATTATTAGTCAGCAGAACTTAGAGTAAAAGGCTTGCTAATGAATTCAATAGGATCTTGAAATAATAAGATTACGTACTGTTTCCTTAAGTTATTAAATAATATTGAACTTCGATTCCCAGAGCAATCTTACATATGTCCATATAAAAGCTCATGGTAAAGATTTTTTAGTTATCTTTGCTATCTTTTTTGTTTCTCAATCTTTTTTGTATGGAATCATGATTGCTCATGAGGATTACGATGGAAGTCTTGGAATCGGTTTGCAAGAGGAATTCAATTTTCCTTTTCTCCCATTTATTTTCTATAATAACGAATTATTTAATACTAATGGTCATGGCTAGATCCTTGTTCCAATTTAAAATCCTATTTGGACCTTTCTCCCATTAAATGGAACTTTAACCCTAGAGAAAATAGTCTCCAATAGCGTATTTGTACTCAAAAGGGTTTTGTTATACATCGCATGATATTTACCACTTAGAATCCTTAAATTTTACTGATACAATTTACCTAAATGCACGTCATACGACACATTCTATCAACAACCCAGTTAGATTGAGAATTGGCTAAGTATAAGGCCTACCCGTACTTGAGTATGATGTCTAAATTGAATTCAACTAAGGGCATAGAATATAAGTTAATTATTAATTTAATTAAAAAGTCTTTTACGAATTCAAATTCAATTTAACCCTACTGTCAACTTGTATTAGTTACGCAAGGATCTTAGACAATAGCAATTCTACAACGCTTTTTCTTCAATTATAAAACTTTAATTAATTATTTATCCTTGTGTTTAAATTAAATTTCGATAGAAAATAAAATATGATCTCACTAAATCTACCTTAATTGCAATTTAGTATTTTGTTTGAATTACATTAAAATTATTTGGGAATAATCTAATTTCTCTGAAATTGATAAGAATAGAAAATCCTTTACATATGTTGGTTGATCAACAAGAAGTGTGAGGTTTTGCCTGGCTTTTAATTAAAATAACAACAGTTTTATAAAATGATTAAATAATAACAATATTTGATTTTCAATAAATTTAACTAACTTTAAAATTTAATTATATAATTGTTTGAATAATATTGGATAATTAATTTCCAAATTTTTAAATTGATAAATGTAAAAATAAACAAAAGGTCATTAGAAACTATTCATTTTTACAAGGGAGGGAGCTTGAGTGTATTTTTTAAAGCTTTCGTTGGAGTATTTTTCCTAGATTTGGGGGATTTGGAAGTCGTCTCTTTGCTCTTCTTGTTTTTCTTGGATAGGGGATTGGCAGATGTTGTTGTTGATGGTTTTCTTTCCTTTGATCTTTTCAGAGGAGAGGTACGAGTCAAAGGGTTTGAGTTCGTACATCTCTTGGATCATATTTTTAATTTCAGCAATATATTTATGCTAATTATAAAATTCCACATTGTACTTTTTATTCGATTGAACTGATTTTATTGTAATGAATGATTTATAGTGTGGCTTCATTCTGGAGGAAGGAGATGAAAAGGTCTTTGAGTAAATTCTTGCAGAGCTTGGACTCTTTGGGTTCATTGACTTAAACCTGAAAGCACCTTTACAAGTCTCCCAATTCGAATCGCTGTTGTTTGGACGTCTAGATAGTGGTATGAGGGGAGAGTACCTTTGATTCTTGAACGTTCTGGAGATATTTGTAGGCAGCATCTTGTTCCATCATTTTGGCCCACTTCTTGAAACGAGACAGGAAGAAATGAGGGATACGTCTAGAGAGTAGGGAGTGTATTGGGATACCTTCTAAAGTCCTGATCCTCCTTGATGTCTGGGTTCGGATAGGGATGGGAAACATTGTTGGATTTCTCGGAGTCGGAATTGACTGAGGATAATTGGGGGATGCAATACCGCGTATTTTTCTAGAGGAGGGTTGTTGAGGGTTGAGTTATTGTTTGATGTCGTCGTGAAACCTTTGGATGATGGAGAGAGCATTGGCAAAGGAGTTGAATTGATCCTCATCTGCCTCCAGGATGATTTTTTTGTTTTTTTGTTCAAGGACCTAGGGAGATAAAGATAAGTGTGAGATAAAGTACTCGATATTTGAAGAGAGAAGGCTCATTGTTGGTTTTCATTTATTATAATTAATGAGAATGCGTAATTAGATTGCTGTATTCATCAGGGGGTCTTGGCTTTAAGGACTTGGATGATTTCATGGTATATCTGCAAAGGTATAATGTCAATACGATTTTGCCCAATCCGGGCTTATATTTCTCTATCTTCCTGAAAGTACGCTTAATCTTCAAGGTTTCTTCTTTGAGTGAGTCGTCATCCTCTCGTATCGGGGTTCCACTGGCATCCAACTTGAGGGAAGTGACAACTCGATTGTGTGTGTAGTTGAGAGTTTCGCAACTGGCTTATTGTTGTTCTCCACTCAGCATCCCAGCCCTTTCGAGCAACTCAAACAGCAACTGAGTTTTTTTGGCATTCCTAATGAAGGGATGAGTAAGCAATTGAGCAGCACTCGGTCTCAGTCTAGGATCTCGTTGCAAACACTAATGCACAAAATCGATCATCTCATTTGGATAATCCCCACTCAATCTCGGAGGCTGTTGGACTATTTTGAAGATGACCTTTTACGGAGGCACATCCTCATAGGGTATCTTGGAAGTGATTAATTCAAAAGCAGTGATGCCAATGGCCCAGACGTCAGTTTTTTAATCAGTCAAAGAGGATTGAATGGTCTAATAGAATGAGTTCTTTTACTTCAGGAGCCATCCAATAGGGGAGACTGAGGATATGGGACTGCGATTTATTGATGGTATCGGCAAACTCCTTGTTGGTGGAGAAATAGGAGAGTTTGACTTTGGCTTCTTGGGAAAGGAAGAGATTGGCAGCTAAAAAGGAGATTTAGAGTAGAAATAAAACTCACATTTAATATGTCTATGCACAAGACCTTCCTAATGGATCTCTTAGACGCCAAGCAAAAGTTCTCGTATGATCACTTGCACATATTGAGTCTCCAAAGTCTGTTTGTTGATCTTGAACAAATGAATCAAATCCTTCAATGATCCTCCAGCAAAGTATTCCATCACTATAAAGAGTTTGCCATCTTGTCCAAAACACTTGTCGACCAAGCATATGTTTCTGAAGGGTTTAGTGCGGTAGGTCTAGACGGCTTGGGCCAATTCTGCCTGATTGACCAAGTTGATGACTTTGATGGCTACGATGAGTCCTGTCTTCTTGTCCAGTCTTGAATGATAGGATAGTGAGATTACGCCTTGTAGACAGTGGAGTAGTCTGTACGGTCGAGTGCGCAAAGAATATCGTAATCTTCGATTGAATGTATTTAGTGATCCAGACTAATGAAATTCATAATTACATTACAAAATAAATCAATGATATTATGCTATATATGTACAGTCCATACCAAACTCAACTCATTAAATGAAATAAGCTCTAATTTTCAAACATGAATCCCCCAATGTCAAAGCTGATTTCCATGAGAATGATACCAAAGACCCCATCAAGATCCTCCAATCCATTTATGATCAATATGATGCATTGTTTGTCGAGGAAATCATACTCGAGGAACTCGACATTCCTGAGATCACCCCTGAATTGAGAGACAAACTGTAAGAGTTTCCGAATGTTCACAGTTTCGGCATCAACAGATGTGGATTACAAAGTCTAACCAATTTTCCATCCTTCAAACATTTGGTCAGGTTCTAAGCGGATGGCAATCTCATCAAGGCCAAACAGATCGGCTATTTGAAGAAGTACACTGAACTGCGTTCGATTTCCTTGATTTGCAATCAGATTGACGACCCGAAGACGATGATCAAATATTTGAAGGAAATGAAAATTACTCAACTTAATTTATACGGAAATCCCATGCAGGATTACTTCAAGTTGTTCTTTGACGAAATACCCTCTCTGATTTACTTGGACAACCTACAGAAGACTGGGGCGGAGGTCTATTATGACTATGACGACACGAATGAGTTGAGTAAGCAGGATGGTTACATCTGTCCGAATTACAAGGAGTACAAGAGTTGATATTTATGGAATCATAAATTAATTAATTATATGGCTTATAATAACGATTTCTAGGATCTCTTGCCGGATGACTAAGAAGAATTCGCTATGAGAATGCCTGTCAAGAGTCATTTGTAGAGGTTGGATGTAAGTCAGTCTGCTAAACGTAGCAATTACTACAATAATTGATGGATGAGTTGGATATGGTGAAAAAGGAGAAGGAGTAATTGCGCAATAATTTGGTGGAGTTGTCTCAAAAGACCTCGGATTCGTTTGATGATGCAAATAAATATCTGAATGACGAATATCGAAGATTGATGCAGGAGTTTCATGAACAGAATGGATTGCAATTGGAACAACATCAGTTTCTGAAATAACAGGTCGATTCAATAAATTAGGACCGAATTAAATTGTAGCAAAATACTATTGTACTTGAGAACAGAGTTCAAGATGCAGAAAAGGAATTGGGATTTGTTTGATAATTATTATATATTAATAAATGAATTTTAAACTAACTATCTTCCTTTCTTTACTTTCCTTACATTAAGCAACCAAATTTTCAACTATTAAATGCACTTGCGAACAATTACTATCCCAAAATGATTGTTAGACCAATAAATGTACATGGGACCAAAACAAATGCGTTATTAACATTGATACGCCTGTGGAAATTAGTCCAATCGTCACTTATTGTACATATTTTGAGGATGCGGTTTGTTAATAATAGAACGGTTGTGCATGGGTTGACAAACAATGCATTCCTTTCACGGGTTGTACTGCCTATTCATTCAGAGGACAAGAGGAATGCCAATATATTTCGAATAGATGTACATCAGACGGAGTGCATTGTATTGAAATCGGATTGTGTTAAGATTATAAAACAGAGATAGGATGTGTGAAGAATAAAAATAATAAGCTGTGTTATTGGAATGTAGATAAGTGTTAAGATATTTAAGAGTGTTCATAAATATCAAAAACTCTATAAAGTGATTCAGAATGTAGATTCCAATTGTCAAAATGTACAGTGGCAGAATCGGGTGGTTGTGTAGATAGTGGAGATGCATGTTCAAATCAGAAACTGGAGATTCAATGTGTTTGGGATAAAAGTAAGTTGTAATCTTGTGCATGGGTCAACCAGAAATGCGTGAGTAGAATATGTTCAAATGCCCCTGCAACCTATACCACATTCGAGTAATGCAATAATTATCTGTCTACTTGTACGGTTCAATAGAATGGTGGATGTATCACTATCAGTTCCTGTGAGAATATCAAGGTCGAGTTGGGTTGCGTTGTGAATATGAATAAGCAGCCATGTATTTGGATTGACAACACGTGTATAGATAAGCAATGTTCAAAGGCTCCCACAAAATTCAATACGAATGATTAATGCAAGAAAATAAATAACAATTGTGTGACTACATAGAATGGATGTGTGGAATAGTTAAATTGTGAATCTTCAAAGCTATAAATAGGTTGTGTGGATATGGTGGATGGTACTAAATGTTATTGGAATGGATCTACATGTGTTTAAAAGACGTGTTCGAATAACACCACTATAAAGACAGAAGCGGAGTGTCAATTGTATTCTAGTGGTTGCATTTTGAATGTAACCGCTTAGAGTGGATGTCTCGACAAGATGTGTGAGAATGTTGTACAATAGGAGTAATGTGTAGTGGATAAGTCGAATAATAAGTGTTCTTGGAAAAGCACTTGTTTTACTAAGAGTTGCAATACTGCGCCGAAGACTTTCACAACAAGCAGTGAATGCTAAACTCATATGGATACTTGCGTCTTAGATACATCGGGACAGGGTTGCATGACTATAAGGTTAACATGCCAGGCATATACATCAGAGAAGTCTTGTTTCATGATAAAAGGTGGGTAATATTGTCATTGGCAGGACAAGAAATGCATCGATAGGACATGTAGTATGGCTAGTGTGAGTTTGAATAGCACTCAGCAATGTCAATAATTCAAACCCGATTGCATAGTTGGTAACAATTCTCAAGGATGTATGGATTTGACTAAGAATTGTGAAGATAGAAGATTACAGGGTAATTGTGAATATGGTAATAACCCAGTGTGTATTTGGAATGTGTATCGATGCGTAAAGTAGTCATGTGAAAGTGCTAGTATTGTTGGATCACCAAACTATTTGTCTGTTTTTGATGAAGCATCTTGTCTCTCTTATATGGCTAATTGTATACCAAACAACTTAGGCAATGGATGTACAGCTAAACCTTCATCATGTTCTCAATTAAGTATCAATAATTGTATTGCTGCGGAATCGAATGATTGCATTTGGGTGAATGGACGATGCGGAGACAAAATATGCATAAATCTGAGTGGATCCTCTCATCAAGAGTGTTCGGATTAATTGTCTAGTTGCACTGTAAATGGGAGTCTGAATGGCTGTATTTCATTGTCGGCTAAATGTTCATCTTACACCATATCACAATAATGTCGGTCAACATCTACTAATGTACAATGCTTTTGGAATGGTACTCAATGCAGAGACACCATTTGTAGTGATGCTTCTGATTCATCGGATTATGATACATATGAGAAATGTAATGCACTCAATTCCTCATGCACAGTTGTGAGTAAGGTTGGATAGTAAGGATGTGTGGAGAAGTATTCGACTTGCGAGAGCTATAAGTAATCATACCAATGTCATCAATCCTCGAATTCTGTCCAATGCCTGTGGATTAATGATGGCTGCTATTAAGTCTCGAATTTGACATGTGGAGATATCAAAATATCCATCTACAATGATGTCAATTGCAGCAACATTTTACCTAATTGCAAATCGAATGTTACTCAAACTGGGTGTATTAGTAAGGCATGCACAGATTACAATTATACAACTAAGGTTGATTGTGAGTAATTGACTGGATGCACTGTTAATGCTGATTTCAACAAATGCATCACCAAATCGGATTCATGTTCAACTTATAGTTCTGATCCTACTCAATGCAAATACTCCAAAGAAGGAGATTGTGCGATGAAGGGTCTATATTGTGTGTGGACTCATATGGATTGTGGCTCTATTCTAACTCCAGTCGTTGATAACGATTGTTTTGTCAAGAGATCATTCTGTAAAATGTTAGTGACTGACCAAGGAAACAAATGCATTTAAAGAGACTGCAATGAATATGCTGATGTCACTCCAACCTCACTTAGCATCTGTTAAGAATATGACTATTCTTGTGTCAACAATAGAAGCAACAATGGATGTATCACCATGTAATAATACTGTAGTGATGCAGGAGATGCTGCTTGTGTTTATTCAAAAAAGGAAGGACTTTGCAAATACACTGGCACTGCCTGTGTGGCTGTTGCTACTGCCAATTCTAAAAATTGTAATTTAGTGGTGGAGGCTGGACTTACTTTTAAGAAATGTTAAGATTATTCCAACAATTATTGCAGTGTCAATAGAGCCAACTCTGCCTGTGTCAATATCAAAGCATAATGTTCTGAATATACCAATCTGACCGATTGCTATTCATCCTCATCTGGCATGTGCATCTAAACTCAATAGAACGATAGTGGAGCATCCTGTATTAATGTCACCAGCTCCATTTTATGTAGTAAGTTATTTATTGGATAATCCTATACCTACACTCACACTATCTGTGAATCATTGAAGAGTACTTGCACCAACAATTCAACTTCAGGTTGCAAAGACAAAACTTGTTTGAATACAAACACTCCACTTACTACTCATGTTGAATGCAATGCCTGGCTGAAAACATGTACTGTCAATACTACCAACAATGGGTGTGTTGAAATGAAGCAAACTTGTCTAGAATAAAGTGTCACTGCTTGTCTATAGGCTAGCGAAGGTTAATGCATTGTTTATGATAATAAATGCATGAAATTCACTTGCTAGAAGTTGCCCAACACTTTAACAACACATACTCAATGTTAATCATCAAATAATTAATGCACTGTTGCCACCTTTGGAGGATGCATTGTCAAATCTAGCAATTGCAATACTTACAAAACATAATTACAATGCAGATTTAATCTAGATAATAAGAACTGCTGGTGGAATCAATACAATATGACATGTGTCAATCTATAATGTGATCTCATTGAATAAACTACTGACTACAATACCCACAGTAAATGCTATAATGCATCTCCAAACATAAAGTGCACAGTATCAGTCAACGGAACTGGCTGTCAATAACTGAAGGTCTGTACTGATTACACATTTCAAGGACAGTGTGTCATTGATAAATACAATAAACCTTGTGTCTGGAATGACAACGTGAGTCCCAGTGTCTGTTAATTGAAGTCCTGTGAGGCTGCATCATACACATTCACCTCTCACGATGAATGTTAATCCTTTGATACAACCTGCACAGTGTAAATCAAATACAACACTGATTCTTCCACTCAAATCTACAGTGGATGCTAGATGCTAAGCACAAATTGCTCTGATTATTAATTTGAATTACAATGCTACCTGAATAAGAGTAACAAATAATGTAAATGGGTGGACAATCAATGCATAGATTTTGGTTGCAAAACAGCTCCTAAGACATCAGACTATTCCACTCATGAGAATTGTTAATCCTATCTGAATACATGCACTGTGAACTTTGATTTGTTGGGTTGCATGACTATACCCACTACTTGCTCAGATATTTTCTATCAAGTGCAATGCATCAAGGATATTAATAATAATGATTGCCATTGGCTTGATTCAAA
Organism: Paramecium octaurelia; assembly: GCA_905182995.1. Classification (NCBI taxonomy): domain Eukaryota; phylum Ciliophora; class Oligohymenophorea; order Peniculida; family Parameciidae; genus Paramecium; species Paramecium octaurelia. The sequence continues at coordinate 481,328 of CAJJDP010000055.1, forward strand.
ATGTCTGCAAAAAACATGTGAAAATGCTCCAAGTAATATCAATACTAAGTTATTATGTGAACAATGGCTACCTTAATGTACTGCTGAAGATATTAATAAATGTAAAACAATCACCTGTGAAGACTACACCTATACCACTGATTTAGAATGCAGATAGTAGACTCCTATTTGCACAACAGATGGAACTAAATGTGTGACAAAAGGTTCATGTGCTCAAGCATTAAGTGAAATTGCATGTGATAAATCGATCAATAATGAACAATGTTATTGGAACAAGACCTATTGTACGTTGAAGGTATGCAATCTAGTAACCAAAGAGGTTGATTGCACTAATAGTTATAACAATATTGCATGTGTTTGGGACAACAACAAATGTAGAAACATTGGAGAATGCTATGATTACAATGGTACATCCCATAAAGAATGTTAAGCCTTCAATGCATTATGTACTTTTGATGATAACAAAAAATGTAGAAAATTAAGAAAATGCAATGAATATTCAAATCAAGACTAATGCATTTTGGGATTGGATGGACCTTGTCTATGGATTCAATAACTAAATATTTGTCATTAATACACCTCTTGCAATAGTGTTAAATTTTAGACACATGTTGAATGTTAATATGTTTCAAAATTATGTACTACAGATGGCCTATAATGTGTCCCTCTTACTTTTTGTTCTGAAACCAATACCACTGGGGGTTGTATTGATGGCATTGATGGAAATTGTATGCAAACAGTTTCTGCTTTGAATTCAACTCAATCACCAATTTGCAAACTCTTCACAAATTGCACCGAAGCTTACTATTTAACCCACATTGAATGTCAGTATGCCAATAAAAATTGCACAACTAATGCTGTCAGCGGTTGTATTAATCTGAATCAATGTACTTAATATCAAAGACAGGAATCCTGCTAATTAGACATTAACGGTGTATAATATGAAGACAACCTAATCATAGCCACAGGGAAATGCATTTGGGATAATGGTCTGTGCAGAAACTAAATTTGTTCTGACTTTAGTGGTATTACCAATGAACAATGCAACAAGTTCCTTTCCACTTGCACCTTCAATGGTGTTAAGTGTATTCCAAAATAAAACTGTTATTAATACACATCTTCAGCTATGTGTGCTGTTGCATATGGACTAGAGGGTAAATGCAATTGGAACATTGCCCTTGATAAATGTTTAAAGCTGACTTGCGATGATATTTAAAATGGAACCACATTGGCCTTGTGTTAAAATACCTTATCTAATTGTATTACCAATGGGGTCAATTGCATTAGTAAAGATACCTGCTCTAGATACATCACTAAAATTGCTTGCAATGTAGGAGGAACAGATGGCATTTGTGTTTGGAATGCTAAAAATTCTACATGTTCCTTGATGTTGTCATGCACTTAAGCAGATGATGACTAAGAAGCTTGCTTATAAGCTAGTGATCGATGTGCTATCAAATACGCTACCAGTCAATCCACCAGTTCTTGTTATTCACACACTTGTGATACCTATTTAAATAGTAATGGCTTATGCAAATCGTTCTCTAATTGGAATTACTCTTCCAAAACAGCTTGCTCCTTTACTTAAGGTAAATGCGCTGAAATTGATCTCTCAACTCTTACCGAATAACAATGCTTTGTAACTTCAGAGTATTCCTACACTTGGAATACCAGTAAAAACAAATGTTAATCCTGTGTTGCCCAAAATAATAACAATAACAACTCTAATCAAACAAATACAAATCCCAATGTTACCACACCATCTTAGAATGTTGACTTCGGATATATGATACAAACTGTAATGTATCTCTATTTGATTTCTAATTGATCTATTAATTTTTAATAAAATTATTAATATCTACTAAGAAATTATAATGTATATATAAAATTATAATATTATTAATGCTAGCATGAGAAAGCATATCTTGTTGTTGTGCTTAAAAAACGTAATTGATTGACCCTTCCTTATTCGATTATTTAAATACTCGAGATATTAAAATATCATATCAACTGAGTTTATCCTAAGTTGTTTTATTAGTTCTTTATTTATGTCACCATTGTATTCTACTAAGAAATATCTTTAAATGGAGGACATGGATAGGAAGTAAATAAATATAAAAATGTAAGTATTAAAGAATGGAATTAATATAAGGATTGATGATAAAAGTAATAAAATTAATTAAAATTGTATTTAGTATAATTCTATTATCAAACTTGAAATTGAATGAATGTAATTCTATTATCAAATTTTAAATTCAATTATATTATATCAAACATTACAGCATATCTCATGAACTTCATCATCATTACCTTCCTTATCATCCAAAACTATGCCTTTTCATCCTCAAGTTCAAGGAATTCATACCAATACGAAAGTAATTATTATTACCCAAACTCGATGTTTTATAATTAACTACATATTGATCAAAATTTCAAAAGTGAAATCATTTCCACCGTCGCTATATATTGGAGAAAAGTTAAGTGGATTCTCTCTCATCCTGACATTGTTTTTACATTATAAAATGATTAAGAAGTCTTAATAATAGGATTCCATTCTGACAATCATCGATATGATGTTACCAGAACTACTACTGCTTCATTTTATTCATAATAATCAAGTTATTATAATTCTAAAGAGTATGTTTACCTTCGCAAGTAATAATTCATCTTTAACAATAGACCAGTAACTGTTTTAAAGGTGCTATAAATTGCAGATAGAGTAGCTATGAAACCTTACAGTTATTTATTCAATAATTGCAAAGATAGCGCTTATTCCTTAATAGATATATTAAATAGGTGAAAATATAAAAATAAATTAGATAATTCAATATCTAAAGCTTCCAAATTGTTCTGTACCTTATCTTATTTTTTTTTTCGTTATTTCTTTCTAAAAATAAGTTATCGAAGCTTTACTTAATTTATGTGTGTCTTTGTTATATTTAATTCAATACCTTAAAATTATATTTATAGATTTTAGAATATCATTATCAAAAGTATACATCCTATTCAATGAATTCTAGAACCTAAACTAGAAAACATAAAAACAACTTCAAAATCTTAAAATCTTATTAAATAAATCAAAGAGATTTTGGATATGAGCATTAGAGACGATTACAGGATTTCAGATTTCTTTAATCTTATTAATACAACTCCAGATTGTCTAAAAAGTATGTTCCAAAATTTCATATAATAAAAATCCTTGCTCGTCAGCAACTTGAGTAACTATCTTTAATAAGATTTATTTTTATAATCTAAAAAATTACAGTAATTTACTATACCACTGTTTTTGTTCTTTCCAACCTAAAGGAAATTTGAAAAGTTTTTATGTGATTTTGTATATATATTATAATAACCAGATGTTATATTGTCTATAACAAAATTCCCAATTCTGAAAATAAACTACAAATACTTTCAACAGTCTAAAATCTCCTTTAATTAAATAATTGATAACAACTAAAATATTCTCTTCAAAATGTGAAACTATTTTGAAAATGAGACTCTAAAATCTAGTTGCACTTGTAATTATAAATTAATTATATTATGAAAAACTGTTAATTATTTAAACATAGAAATAATGAGTTTAATTATTCGATTAGTTCGAACACCAAATGCTGCATGGGAAAAACCTAAACAAATTCTTGATGAGGAATCTTTAATCTAAAGATAAGCCGCCTATGATGAGAAAGTCAAAGAGCAAATATTTAATTCTGATGCTAATCCAATTGAGATCAAAGAAGATGAAGAAGAGGAGGAAGATGATGTTGAAGACATTGATGATTATGCAGATGATCTCCAACCACATGATTTATGAGTTATAAATAACAATCACTTTAGATTATTTCTAAGTCCTTTTAAAAATCAACATAGAAAACTTTGATCTAATTTCAAACTTATTTTTCAATGCAATTAAATATCTCAGTATATCTGGAACATTCAATTAATATATAGAGAATTTCATAGTATATTACAAACCAATAGGTTTTTCAAAACTTAAATTATATTTCGATTTGATATCATTTATATTAAACTAAAATTCAAAATGAAAAAGAGAGATTATTAAATATTCTAAATTTGTAAATTTATAAGGTTTAAATTTAATAAGAAGCTATCGATTCTCTTCAAAAATTTAAAGTTTTGCTAAAATATTCATTATTTTAATTAATCTATAAAATATCTAGCACTCTCTTCACATTTATCGATGAAATTTTTGTAATCTTGCTAAACAACTCTATCTGCAATCAATAGCACCTTCAAAACAGATAATGGTCTTTCTTTAAATAAATAATTACTTTTTGAGGCTTGCCCACACTGTACTTTCATAAATATCTTTGGCTTATTACTAAAATTACTTAATAGTCAATCTGGTAGCATCATACCTAAGAGCATTTTGATTGAAACTTAATACTAAGATTTCGATTGAATCTTATAACGAAAATATAATATCAGGGTGACAGGAAGGAATACTTTGTGTTCTCCATTTAATTTCAACATTCAAAGTTATAATTTAACTTTAGAAGTTTTCATCAATACCTCTAGTATGATCGAAATATTTATTAGATTGATAATAAGTGCTTTGAGGACGTTCGTATTGGTATGAATTGCTTGAACTTGAGGTTGAAAAGGCATAGTTTTGGATGATAAGGAAGGTAATGATGATGAAGTTCATGAGATATGTTGTAATGTTTTATATAATATAATTGAATTTAAAATTTGATAATAGAATTACATTCATTCAATTTCAAGTTTGATAATAGAATTATACTAAATACAATTTTAATTAATTTTATTACTTTTATCATCAATCCTTATATTAATTCCATTCTTTAATACTTACATTTTTATATTTATTTACTTCCTATCCAATCTCATCCCAAATTCAATCTAGATCTTAAATTCAAAATTAGATCGATATTTTAATATAAAAACAAAAAAAACATAATTTCCTAATCAATTAGTTCACATATTTTGTTAATTAAAATTAAATTATGTTAACAAAAAGTATTAGATTATTCAGACAATTTAGATTTTGTTCAGCTATTGAAGAAATTACAAAAAAATAAGCTGAATGGTTAGCCATAGCAAAATAAAAAACATAATCGTAATTAAAGCATTAATGTCAAGACAATAAGAATATTTAGAATAAGCATTATCATAAGACCAAAAATAAAGAGTGAAGACTATAGCAGATGCTTGTTGTGAGCTGGATCTCTTTGAATTGTAATGTTTGATGAGCTTGTTGAATGAAAATCATTACAAGGCTCAAGGAATAGGTCTTTTTTAGCTCGATTCAAATTGGCCTGTAATCAAACAAAATGAAGTACCAACTTGGCCTCCAAAAGAGAAAGAGTAAATCGAAGCTTATATGAAAGAACTATTTGGAGAGAATGTCGTAAGATTCCTATCAAATTTCATAGCCTGATTTCAAAGCCATTTTTGGAGGTGTTGGATCAGTTGGTAGTCAAGCTTCAGCTCAAAGTGCTGCTTCAAGTGAAGCTCCTAAGCAGGAAGAAAAGAAAGCAGATGCTGCACCTAAAGTTGAAGCTGAAGTAATTATATAAGTAAATAAAGAAAAAAAATTACGATGTAGAATTAAGTGCAATTGACGCAGCACAGAAAATTAAGATCATCAAAGAAGTTAGGTACTCAATGAGAATCATTATAGATAATTACTCAATCTTGGTTTGAAGGAAGCCAAAGACTTGGTTGAGAAATTGCCAGCCAGTTTAGGTAAGCAATTGCCAAAGGAGAAAGCCAATGAATTAAAAGAAAAGTTAACAGCTGCTGGATGTACAATAAGTTTAAAGTGATAACCATGGATATATATAAAACATAAATTCATAAATTTGACAATAATTCTTTAAATTCTTTTAAGTTTAATGGTTTCTATAATACATAAGTCATCCCTGCATCTAAACAATTTATTACATCTGATTCACCAGTGAATGCTGTTAAACCAATTATCTTGATGGGAGGGATCTTCTAGACTTATATCATCTCTAAGATGAGTTTTGTTGTCTCAATCCCGTTTAATATAGGCATTTGATAATCCATCAAAATCAAATCAAGTAATTAGCAATGATCACAGCATTTTTATAATTGCCCTATCATATCTATTGCTTATTAACCATTGAAAGCCTATAATTAAAATATTGTATACTGACCACCAAAACTTCAAAATCCAGTTTTTGCAAAAGCATGCACAAAGAGTGTTAATTAAAAACCTCATCATCAACTGAAAGTATCCTTTTGCAGTGACATTTCTTTTTTTGAACAAAATTCAATAGATTGAACTAACTTTCCTAATCTTCCAACAATTTTAACTATTTTATACTCAATACCTGAGATCTAGAACTCTTGCATGACTTTTAATCTTTAATTTGATGTTGTATTGAGGGATAATCATACGGTTACCCTAAATGTCTATACTGAATATCCACACTTTAATCAGAGCTAAGTGAATCATTCAAATTGCTTATTAGTTTAGGATCTGATGCCTGCAATTCTTTAACTCTACCATTCAGAGTCAAAAGTTCACTTGATTAATCTACAATATCAGTAAAGAGTTCTTTTGTCTTAGATTACGGACAAATAATATCATTGTTCTTTTGATTAGACATCTTCTTAACTGATGTGACAATTACAGTTCCAATTTAGATTTGATTCTAAGATTGGATTTTTGTTCCCATTATAACTGATTTTCTAGAAGCCTTCATACATTATCCTCTATTCTAGTCGTCCACAAATATGGTTACTTTTGTTCCTAGATTCTTCCCTTTACTTTTTATTTACATTAACTATTTATTTGTATTGGCACACAGTTTTGTTAATAAAATGGATGATATCAACAGTCCAAATCCATGCCAGCCTTAATTAAATACGAAATCAGATGTCTCCTAAAATTGAGATAAAGTTCTCTAAATTCTCTCTAATTTTTCTTATTCGATGCCAATCCCCTCATCTTTGATGGATATTTTCAAAACATTCTAATCCACTGATTTAAATTTAACAAAAACATTACCTCCGTATGAAAACTTTAATGAATTTGCTAATAAATTTACTATGATTTAAATTAGCCTATTATAATCAGTATTAAATGTTGAAAAATTATTTTTCTTCATTACTATTAGCAAGCCCATATTTTTCATCTCAAACTGTTATTGGAATAGCCCACTAATCTCATTTATTAATTCTTTGAATGTAAAATCCCTTGTTTATAGGTAAAATGAATTCGCATAATAGTTTGAAAAATCAATTATATCATTGATGATGTATGATTGCAGCTTCAATGAGTTGAATGCTGGTTACAAATATTGGTTTTTGATATAATTATCTACAGTTGAGTCCGAAAGTGTTGATTCTATTAAATTTTTGGCACTGTTTAAAGGAGTTTTCATTTCATGAGAAAATGATTCTATTATTTTTGATTTGAAATCATCTTTAATTTTCTATTGAGATAATTCTGTCTATTTGGAAATGTCATTCAAAAAGATGGTGATCTCTTGATTATCATTAATTATTTATCCACTCAAAGAAATTGGATTACTATTCTATAACTTAAGAGTGCAAGATATATCAAAAGCTTTGTTGCTTGAAGCTTATATCAATGAATCATAATATCCTTATTTATATTCATTGATAATTTACTCTAAAGTCTTAGTCTGTATTTTGATAACTTGCTTTGTAGATTCTAAGTTTGTAAACTCTCTACAAGATGGATCTCTTTATTTGTCCCTCAGTCTTTTTATTTAAAGTGATGCACTTTTAAAGTCTTCTGTACATTATTATGGTATTTAAAAGTTTAATTGGGATAAAATAAGTTTTTATAATTCATCCTCTACGGAACATTTAAACAATTTCATAAAGCATTAATTAATGTATTTAACACTTAAATTGGAATAGTCCAAAATAAGTACTTACACATTCATGTCTTAAACTCGTTATCTCCAGATGTCGTCACTTTATTTGGAATAATTAGAGGGAGATTATAATTCATTCAGTTGGGATTGCAAAAATTGATTTTTGTTTTAGATCTTGCAATTGCTTTGAGTAAATTTCAATATGTCTATGCCTATTAAAACGAAAGAGCAAACAAAGCTTATTGCATTTATCTAAACCAAACTAACTGATAAAATGAGGGTTAATTTCCCAAGAATATTAGCAAGTAGGGTAATTTTATCTAAGTATTGATCTGCTTTAATCTCTAATGGATAGCACATCTAAATGGATAAGAATATGCAATTTGGTAATTATATAATTGCAATTGCGAGTATCTAAAGTATCCTATCTACAAACCTCATTTTCAATATTATATCCGGAGTAATTTTATTCTGTAAAAGATACAAAAGACAGAATATGAAAATGTCAAATACTACCTTTAAAATGATAACAATTAAGCTAGTCATTATTTCTGTCAATTCTTAAATTAGACTAATATTTAGCACTATTTATGTTGCTAATAGGAAAAGATTAGTCTGAAGAAATGTATCTTTAGTTTATGGTTTCTTGTTCATAATGAGTAATAATTATTGTTATTAAAATTAATATTGATCAAATCAAAGTAAGGCCAATTTATTGATAATTAGCAAGTGTATAATAATTTAATTTAACAGTAAAATCATTTTTAATTTTTCAAAAACATAAAGTGTTAATATAAAAATGGTTTAGTTTATCAAATTAAAGTGAGAATTTCTTTAAATTCCTTTAGATTAAGTGGTTTATGTAGCACATCACTCATTCCTGCTTTTAAGCAATTTTCAATATCATTTGAGTTAGTAAAAGCAGTTAAACCAACAATATGAATTCTGGGAAGAATGTTGTCATTCATCATTTTAATTAATTTCTCTGTTGCTTGACACCCATTTAGAATAGGCATCTAATAATCCATCAAGATGAGAGTTAATAATGAACACTTCTTACTACATTTCTTTATGTTCAAAATATCTACACATGCTTATTGTCCATTAAATGCCTAAGATAACACATAAAAATGTTTACCAAAATAACTTCGAATCCCAATTTACACAAGAGCATCTAAATTGATTTTTGATTGAATATTTCATCATCAACAGACATAATTCGTTAACATTGGCATTTCTTTCTTCTCTTATACGTTTGCAGCAGTTCTTCATCCTCCTATTCCTCTGCCTATTTGATAAATTGAATGCTAAGTATTTTGGAATTGTTAGATCTTTATGATGAATTTTCATTCCTGCTGAAATGTCTTTTTTCAATATTGACTTTTTGAGGGGAACTACAAACGATATCAGTAATCAAAGAAGGCTAGACAGGACTTAACAAACCAAATTTTTAATCTAATGAGTCATAAACAACACTTTCACTAAACATGGAATTGTCATTTGATTTCTATGAACAAAGTTTAGTTTTTTATTTTTTTGGAATACTTTTCAAACCTTAATCCGTTGTCTAAATAATTGTACCATTTAAATTATTAAGTGAGGAAGTTAAATGAACAGAACTTTGAAATCTTTAGGTATTTTATCTTATTGTAGGCTATTTGACACTGTTATACTTTGGTAATAAATTCCTAATAAAAAAAGATACCTTTGAACCCATGTTAACTCCATCGGATTCAAACTTAATTGTACTCCTATCAGAGGGTCCCAATTTAGATACTAATATCGCTGAAATCAATAACCCAAATCCTTACCAAGTTTTATTTAATTGGATCTCCTTTTGATTCTTAAGATTGTTTAAATATGATTATATCTATGTTATGTTCAGAGATGAAACCCCTTATCCCATATCAGTGACTGTAAACTTCAGGATGTCTTTGGTATGAGATTAGATTTTCAAGACAATCAATCCTTCAGTTGAGAATTTGATGGAGTTTTGTAGTAAATTCACCAATATTTGCATTAGTTTACTATAGTCAGTTATCATAGTAGTTGTGCAACAATCTATTAGATCTACTCTAAAATCAAGATTCTTCTCAGTAAATTACATAATAAAGAGTGAATTAACTTCATTTATTAATTCTCTCATTGAAAATTCCTTAATCAATAGTTCTAAATTGTTTGTACTTGAAGATGTGAAATCAACGATGTCGCTTATTAAGTATGATTGGATCTTGAGAGAGTTTATTGCTGGAACAATATATTTGTTTTTAATTTGCTCCGAAAATTCAGTATCTTACAGAAAAGCAGATAAAAAATTGATGGCTCCGTTTAAAGGAGTTCTCAATTCATGCGAGAATGATTCCAAAATCTAATAATTGATCATGAATATAATTACTTTTGATTTGAATTCGTCTTCTGAGATTAACTATTGAAGTTCATTTTGTTTTGAAATATCATTAAGAAGAAGGATGATTTCTTCGTTCTATTGATTAGTCAATATGGATCCAGACAATTGGAATTTCTTCTATTGAGTATGATTTGTATTAGCATTTTCTACAAGCCCTTAATAATTTTGATGGCAAAGCAATTCTAATGAATTATTTACTATGTATTCTGAAAAGAGACCTTCAGAAAGATTTGCTATAATCTCAGCTAGTGTAAATTTGAGTGTGTTATGTTCCAAGGAGTCAGCTTATCTTGAAGATATACATTGTCCTGAGGATCCTGAGAGTGGAGCTGGAGTAAGACAGCTTTGATCCTATTAAAAGAAACGATTTTATTTGCTTCTGAGTCTTTAACGAATTTTTAAATACGAAAAGGATTGGCAAATTTAATCTATATTGTCTTGGACTAAATTAAATTGTAGCTTATGGAGGAGGAGTTCCTCAAATTCCTAGTCACTCTCACAAAACATCGAAAAGAACTAATGTGCAGTTTTATTTTTGAAATTGATTTTTTGTGTCTTTGAATTGATCATCACAAATGATACAGGAATCATTTAAATTCTATTTTTCCACAAATTGTCTTACTCTTACTAGGAAATTAAACTTTAAGCTAATGGAGTTTATTAATTTGAATCAAATTATTGCGTATGTTTGATTTGAGACAATCTATTTAGTTCCAATAAAAATTAGAAGGATACCGAAATAATTGATATTAAATCGAAATTGATTATGATGATAAATAGGGTGATTGCTCTAGTTGCAATTATTTCGAAGTATCGAAAGTACTTTTTATCAACCTCTTGGACTTCAAAAGAATGCAAGAGCATAATTAAGGCGCTCTTTAATTAAATGTCGAGTAATGCTATCATTAATAATGTAGATAGCCTACTGATAAATATACATATTTTCTTAAATAGCAGAGTTTTATTAGTAAGTGCAATCATTTAAGTGGTAACAGCAAAAATGGTATTTAGAATGCAAACCGTAATAGTAAATATGAGTTGTGAGTCATATTAGACAATCATGAGTGCGTTTATAGTTAATTAAAAACAAAAAAAAATGGCAATTGAATGATCTCTTTGGAAAATATTCCCTAAAGCTTATTAATTTTGAGAAAGCAAGTACGTACCATTCATCTCTAATTATTTCATTTTCGCTTTTTAAATAATTTATACTTCTTTAATATAATCTTAATGAAAATAATAAATTATAATATTGCCTTTCTTATATTCAGTTTAATTCATTTTGTGACATACGAGTCGAAGAGTAATAAGAATAATTATATTTAGCTATGTCCAGTTCTCAAAATTAGATTTCTAGAATATTTATACCAAACTTGTTTTACAGAAAGTTATTCTGCAAATAATTGATTGGGAGAGAAATGAAAAATCTATTAAACTAAACTATATATCCCTGGATGCACTGCTAATTAGAATTTTGTTTGGTTAATTATAAAATACAGTCATTCATAATGAATAGGCTTACTTATATTTCGCAATTCCTCAAATAAGGCCTTTATCTACTCTTGATCATCAATGTCTTGTTTATTTAATTTGAATATTGATTGATTTAAGTTGATTTCCAGAAAGTGCAGGTCATTTTTACAAGAATTCGGTAGTTAAATATTGAGAGATATCTATTATAATTAAAAAAGGGTCCTCTTGAATTTCTTATGCTAAGGTATTGCCCCTGTTATGATGTCAAATTATTGCAACTTATGATTGATCTAATCGAATTGAATGTGCAAAAACTAAATTTTATAACCAATTTACTTTTTCGAATTCCTCATTTCCTCTTGTAAAATAGTGTTTTTTTTATTTCAAAATTTGCATATCCCAATTCAACCTGCTATTAGTATTCTTTATATTCGAAGAATACTCTTAATATTTTTCATTTCCAGTCCAATTTTGCAAGCTATTCTAAAGTGTTATGAGCACTTCTATTCTGATTAAAAGTTTCTTATCATTGTTATTCTTTGCTTTTGATAATTTGCAATATTTGTTAATGACTTTTAATTACTAAAATTTTACATACTTTATTTCCTGCCTAAAACATTTGAGTTGGAATTCTTATCCATCTAAGTGTTTACTTTTTCTTCAATATATACATTTAGTTTTTATTTGTGAACCTTACCTTAAAAAGCATAAATAGTTTTTTATCTTTGAAACAATGAGGGAGCACTTGTAGTTATAATAGTTTTTGACTTTTAATTACGAAACTTAATCCAGACTCAGTCCTTGATATTATGGATGATATAGATTGATCCTAATCTTCAAATTATTTGAGCATCTATCATCTCTAAGGTTTGCATAGTAAAGTGGAGACGACAGAAGGAGTTGCCATAAATAATTATATATTTTATTAAAAGTCTTTCCTTTTGGCATATATAATTATTCTATATATTTGATTTGTTTCCATGTAATTACAACATCATTGACAACAAATTATATTGTATGAGAACTTCTTATGTTAATAATTAATATTTCATAATTGCCATGAACTTACAATCATTGATAGTCATATTCAATCTCCTTTTTCTTGAAACAAGAGCAGCTAAGTTATCAGTTTCCTAATCAACACCTCAGATTACCGAATATAATCAAACCATTTCATAATATAATTCGACATTCAAATATAATACAACCCTTCTAGTAGAAGGAGAAGACTTTTAATTTCTGATTGTTAAGTTTCAGTAAACTTCAAATGAAAATTCAAAAATTGCTCTATTATTCAATGAACACTCCCCAACCTTCTAAATAAATTAAACTATGTAATTTAAAGATATGGATTATGACAGGTATTAATTCTGAAATAATTTAGTTATGCCTTAAAAAAATATAATCATTAGTTGTTGATTCAAAACTCACCTAATCCTAAATTTATTACTATTCTCAGTAACATTTCAATCTCCTTCGATTTAACATTAACAGGTACTAATGTTTAAATATGTTTAAATAATTGCACTAACAATGGAAAATGTATAAAAGGAGTATGTCTGTGTAGTTCTAATTTCATTGGGAAGGATTGTTCATTAGCTGCAACAGAATTAAAGATTTAGACTTGGAGAAATCAAACATTATCAAATTATGAAACTTTTTTTTATTATCAATAACAGAACATGTCAAAGGAACTCGATTTAACATTTTATGTAATTTTCAGAATTATTTTAGACTGATAGTCAAAAAAATCTAAGTATCTTAGAAATTGTCTCTTCCTTCATCCATTTACCCACTTTGAGGTTTTATGACTTCTATGAATAATTTAATAATTCAATGCCTCTCGCTTAAATAATTAAATCAAAAGGCCTACGAGACTATGAAAAAAAATAATATAAATAAGAATATCCAGAAGAAGAGGCGTATCAAGGGAGCTCTTCTATTCTGGATGAGTCTCCTGCTAGGTTAATTGTGGCTGTTTGGTGTGACTATCCAAATACATAACTTTCGATATCCTTGTAAAAAAGTGACAGTAAAAGAAATAATCCAGAATTATTAGAATGGCTCTTGCCTATAGTTATTATAGGAGGGATCATTTTTATTTTGGTAATTATCTTCTCAGTAAGATATTTCATAAGAAAAAAAAAAAAGTTTGGAAATTACTATGAATAAGTATAAGAAGTACAGGCTTGTCAGATTTGTGGTATATGTTAACTGGGTCTAAAAGACAACAATGACACTGTTTTCAAATCGAAAGCCTGTAAATACAATCATTTTTTCCACAATAAATGTCTAAATTCAATTTTTGATTAAGATTCTAAACATGGAAACTGTCTAACATGTGAATAGCAATTTCAGACTTAATTAACTCAATAAAAAAAATCCACAATCCCATGATTATTTGTTTATATACTTAAATTCTTTGCAACCATAATGTTATAAAATTAATGTATCCAAATTATTACGAATAATTTAAACCTTTTATATCTAAGTATTAACAAAGAAATGATAGCCTTCGGCAAGAAACGATAAAATAAAATTGCAATAATATTTTTTCAAACACCTAAAACTTATTCAATATACATTATATTTAATATATTTTATTAGAAATTATTTAATTCATCAAATTCAATCCCATTTGTAAGGTTTTTTCTAAAAATTATTTACAACTGATCTAATTTTTAGCTATTTGGAGAAATTAATATATTATAATGCTTTGATTTAAATTAAAAACTATACTTCTCAGAAGTAATTAGAAAATTAAATGAAATTTACATGTGTTTTATCAAAATCTGTTAAAAATATGTAATAGAGATTGAATCTTTAGAACATGAATTACTCTGCTTTATTAATAGATTTGTTATTGAACTTTCAAAATAAAAATGATGTATATAGAGGATATCACAAGGTTGATTAATTAAGCTACATAAAATAAATTAAGAAATGTATTTTGATGGAAATTAATTATAATTTTTGTTAATAATCTATTTTATGGATATCAAGAAATATAAAATCCATATTAGTAAAATTAATATTACAAAAAACAATAAATATAATAATAAAATATAGATAAAATTGGAAGAATTATATAATCACTAAGAAGGACTAATGAAATAAATATGAATGAAAATATTGAAAATTAGTGAATTTCAAATCAAATAAAGATGGATCAACAACATATTGAGTCATCCTGTTTTTATTAATCTTGATTTGGAGCTGTACTTAACTTATTGAAGGAACCATTTTATTGTTAAGGAAGTTTTTCAAGTTATTCTTTAATTGTTTTTGCAATTTATTAAAAAGTATCATTAATGTTAGTTCCTTCCTTTGCACTAGTTTCAAAGTAAGGTATGTTGTATTTTTAAGCCAATTAAAGGGCTTATTCATAAGAGATGCATCTATCTGGAAGATCTGTTTTGTTTCCTAAGAATAATAATAATATTATAAATTCACCTATTAATACTTTAATGATATTGTCACTTGCATGTTATTTAATTTGATTCATCCATTTGTCAATATCATTAAAGGTTTCTTTGTCATTGACTGCAAAAACAAGTATAATTCCCATTGCTCCCTTGTAATATGTTTAAGTGATAGTTTAATAACGTTCTTATCCTGCAGTGTCCCAAATTTACATCTTCACGACTTTCTCGTCTACTTATATTTTTTTGATTTTGAAATCAATTCCTTATGGAGAGTAAAGAATAAAAAATACCAATCGTACTCAGAAATGAAGATTTAAATTGATTTTCTGTATATCTCAACAAAATTTGTGTTTTTCCAACTCCAGAATTTCCAATGAGTAAAATTTTGATCAATAAATCATAGGTATCCTTAGCCTTTTTCACTAATGATGACATTGTTAATTTTAATAATATAAATGTTGTGAATATTAAATTAACTTCTATAATTTAGAAATTTAAATAGTAAAAAATATAAAAATAGATATCAGATATTGAGTCGATTAAAAGTGTCAATTAACAATTCCTTTGTAGCAGGCTTAATCAGAACACTATTAAATCCTTCATTCATACTCTTCTATTGATCTTTGATGCTACAGAAACCGGTAACTGCAATTACAGGAATGGTTCTGGTGAGATGAATTTCATTTTCTATTTGTCGTATTATTTAGACAGTTTCCCATCCATTCATCATGGGCATATTGATATCCATTAAGATGCAATTATATCCAATACAAAATTGGGGATTGCATCTCTTGAGTAATTGGTTTTGAACCTTCTCAATGGCTTATTTGCCATTATAAGCAAAATCGATATCAAATCCTAATTATTTAACCATATGCGAAAGAACTTAAATATTAAACTCCTCATCATCAACGATTAGAATTATTTTGCAATTGCATTCATTCAGCACAAGATCAAGCTGCATCTCTGACTAACCCTATTTCTCTGTGATCTGAAGATTATTCCATTTATTGTAGTTCATAACACGAACTTATTGGGTACTTTGAGCATCCACATTTGGAATTGTGTGATTGTTTGATTTTTGTAAGAAATTTGAAGCATAAATTGATTCATCATGGTATTTCAGCAGGAAATTGAATTATGTTCCTTCATCTTTAGTTGATTCAACAGAGAGGTAATTTTGACTTTTTGGAGACATTAACTTTATAATTTGTTTACTGACAGACAATCCTAAGCCGATACCAACTGAATGCTTAGATACCTTTTCATCTTCATCAGTTAGATGTAACTACTCTAAATTAAAAGGAATACCTTTTTTCTTAAAATGCTTAACTCATCCTCTGTCATCCCAATCCCTGTATCATTGATTTATACTTCAAGCAAATTACTATCTTAATAATTAGCAGAGTGTAAATCTATTCCTTCCATTGACTCAATATACTCTTGCTTTTGAACTATGATATTGATTCCGCCTTTGAAGGTGAATCGAATTGAATTACCAATCAAATTTAAGAGCACCTAACATAATCTTTGTCTGTCTCCGCTGATGATATATGAAGTTTTAGGCAATTCTACATTTATTATCAAGGACTTTCTTTCAATCTGATTTCTAAATAAATCCACACACTCCAAAATGACAGTGTTGATATCAAATTTATCAGATTTCAATTAAAAGCTATCCTCTAAAATGTCTCTGTAATCAAAGAAATCATATATCTTATATTGTTGTAATTTTGTGTAACTCAAAGCTTATTCCAGTTGGATATGGCAAGATTCCTATTTGAGTAATTTATCCTAACATTGTTTGATAAACCCGTAAACCGCGTTGAGGTTGGTGAGCAATTCATGGGAGATAGATCTCAGAAGATTCTTTTTTATTGATTCCAATTTTTTGAGTTTGGTTCTTAATAAAATTTGATTGACCTCATGAATGAAATATATTTACAATTCATCATCATTATCGAATATTCTACAGTTTTCTAATACATTAATTAAGAATTTCATTTTGTGAACATAGACTGGTTTTGTTTTATTAAAGAAATTCAATTCTTGTTCTAGTAGAGACTATTTGTGTGCTGAATTCCGATATTCTTTACTATTCAATAAGTAATCAGCGGATACTTTTCTACTAGAAGCCATATAATTATGTTGTTTTTATGGTTTATTTTGTAGGTTAGGTTTTTTTTGTTGATTCTTCTTACCAGCTGATTATAAATGAAATTGAGGCGGATTGTTAACTTCAATTCTCATTGTTACATCAGATGTGAATGTTTTTTGGATTATCGATTCATCTTCTGGATTTTTAAATGCTTGGAAGAACTTTTAAAATTGAACATGGTTTTTAGGCCGAACTGTTGGAATCTCAAGAGTGAAGGCTTTCGAATATTATATAGAGTTTTTATCTTTGCTATAAGTAACATTCTTAATTTTATACTGATCATCGAAGCACAAATCATCATCATCGAAATCAAATTGGACTACATTTTGATTGTTATTTAATTCATCCAATTACAAATTTTACAAGAAAGTTAATTAGTTTTTAGTAAAATTGTTAGTTGATGTTGCTCCTTTTTCAGGGGAATGATCAGTTTCTGATTGATTTGTACTTTCTAACTTATTAGCTAAATTGTCGAATAATTTATTGGAATAGAGCAGCCAATTTTTATCCTTATGTGCTATACACATAGCTTAAGGTGTAGAATCAATTATTAAAAACAGTGCTTATAGATTAAGGAAATGCTGCATTTATTAGAGCTCTTTTCTAGCTATTTGCATGAATAAAAGAGTAATAGTAAGATATAGTCCTTCTTAGGATGATAGATCTGCTAACAAGATAGTTTAAATTAAAAAGATTATTATAGCAATTACTTTCCATAATATTGTCGAATACATACTTTAAAAGATGACGCATATGGCAGTGTAAAATATGAGGTAGCTTTCATTTATAACAAAGTAACAAAGCACACTTAAGGATTCCTGCAATATCAAAGGAACTAACTACAAAAAATATGACTCTTTGTGAATGATTTTCGGAAGACACAAAAATAGGATCAAATGAACCAGAATCTACACTCCAAAAATTATCCATAACAATAAGTTATTGGCAACAATTGATAATTTTATGATGATAAAAATTACTTACATAATCATTAATGGTCTGAATGAAAGATCTGCCCATTAAGTATAGTTGTGCCATTTCCATGACTAATATGATTAGTTTTAAAATGTCTTTAGATATTTTAGCATTGTCTTATACAGAGTTTAACATTTTAGCATTGAACTATTAAATAAAATATTTATAATAGTTTATATATTGGATGAGGTAATATTATAATAATATCTTTAAATTAATATAATCTCTCACTTTTTTTTTAGAATCCTCAAACTTACAACAAAAAATGAAAGAAGAAGACAATAATATAATTAAATAAGTATTTTGCATCAATAATGGATTAGGAAGAACATTAATTGTATATTTAACATTACATGATACCATTAAACTATTCCTCTATTCCTAACTAAATAGAGCACTACCAATCCACCCTTTAATTCTTAACGGAAGAGAATCACCATCTGCGCAAATTACTCAACCTTAATCAATAACACTAAATAATCTGTTTGACTAAAGAATAACTATAGGAGGAAGTCTATAAAATGATCGATTTCCTCATGAAACATCTCAACTATCTAACCAAAGAATAGATCTTCGCTTATTAAAAATCCTTTCGTTATTATGCTTAAAAAAAAGCACTTAAATCTATTTTCTTCTAGATTTTCACTAGATACTTACAAGTATAAATATAGCATCATTTATGCATAGGCTGTGAAGACCCGGGAAGAAATGATAAAATTTATTATTCGTAAAAGTATGAAGTACCAAAGATAAAGTCAGAGCAAGGAATAAATAAAAGAGAAAAAAGAAATCAGGAAAATGAATATTGCATTCGTCAAGCAATTATTCTAAAATACTTCCTATTAACAAAATTACTCCAATTTCCTAAGTATTAATATTACATCCGATTTAATTAGATCAATATCTGTAATTGGCTTTGAATGAAAATTAATAGAAAATTAAAAAGTATGTACTATTTATAGTTGATTTGATATAATCTGATTAAATTAACGTAATTATTAAAAATTATTCCCTCATAGCAAGTGTTGAACTACAAGAGATTCCCTTGGCTCAATGATTGGATTAATTAATCAGTTCAAATAGCTTAAGAATTACAAAATCTTAAGAATTAAGAACCTAAAAAAGAAAAATCTGATTACTACCTTACCAAATGATAAAATTATAAATTTGTATTAGTATAAAATATAGATTAAAATAATCATTTTCAATAATTTTACTGCAACTTTACTATCCAGTTTAACCTAGAATATTCTGATAAACCATATTAGCAACCGCCCAACCATATATTGAGCTTTTAGTTTATTATCAATCCTTTCCTACTGTATCACGTAAGACAACACAGATACCTCTAAGCTGAAATCACTAATTGCATGCAGATATTTATTGTATTTGAGTAGGTTTTACAATATTTTCTATATGTATTTTTTTATGAAATTAATTAAAGTTAAATTTTATTACAATAGTTCTTAGGTTTGCTATTTCTATCTATCCCAGAACAGAAAATTTTGCTCCTTATTTCCTATTTAATTATATTCTTCTAAACAAATTATGATCCTCTAAAGTAATACAATTTTCTAATGAATCCTCACCATTATACCTACCTGTAGTTGGGAATCTAATTGAAAGTATGCATCATATTATATGACCTCCACTTCTTCTCTAAACTTTCTCATTTTATTCAGAATAAAGTTAATATTTAGAAGTGAAATTTTAGTGTGACAATTTGAATAAAATTTAATAAATTTAAGAATTTATGAATTACGATTCTTTTTCTCTTTCTATTTTTTCCAAAAAGAGAAAGAAATTAAATGAGGAAATGCTACTTCTACTATTTAATGATTTTAATTTTAGAAGATTGCCAAAAAAAAACCCAAAATATATCATACTTATAAGATTGTCATCAATTAAATTAATAAATGCTTAGATTCATCATGAATATGATTATTCTTTATAAAAAAAGAGGGCAATATTAATTTCACCTTCTTTTTAATTTGATTCTTAATTTTGTGATATTAATGTTTATTAAAATATCGTTTTAACTAAAATAGATAACAAAAAGAATTCAGTGGATAATTAAATTATACCTGCATAATACTCATTTTTTAAGATACAAATATAGTAGCTGTTTATGCTGACATTATAATTTTAATCGTAATTTGTATAGTAATCCTAATCTAGTCAATAAGATTGAAGAGCAATGCTCTGTAATTTTTAATAAAATGAAGCTTCTAACACTTTTACTGATAAATCGAGAGTGATACTCATGCTCTGTATTTTTTCAAACTCATCTATTTGTGTCAATTGAAATTGCCTATTGTGAACAATAAAATATCAAACAAAAGCAGTTTCAACAGAGTTCAACAATAAGTAATGGAATTTACTAATGTAAATAAGAATGAAAGCCACTCTTATATTTTTATTATTAAAAATAAAATGGGAAGTATTTGTAAATAATAAGCTCAATAATTAATTGAAATTCAAAACGAAGTTAAGTTTTCTAAAAGCTCAGAGAAAAAAGACTTAGTAAAACGAAATACTGAAACTTCAGGGGGAACTTAATAATAAAACAGCACTAAATAATTTTCTGTTAAGAAAGATCCATTGTCTAGTTATATGAATGAAAGTTTGAGTGATTCTGATTCGGATTCTTCACAAAGCAAACCAAATCAACAAGTTTTCACTAATTTCGTAACGTTTTAAGCACTCCCTTCGCAAAAATAAATGATACCCAAATTTGAAGTGCTAAAGGATTAGTTTAAAAATGAAATGCTTTAATAAATGAATTTGTAGCATCAGAGAAAACAATTTTGAATGATTTATAATCATTTCCTACTTAATATAATTCATATTTTTATAATTTTATATTCATTTAGAAATAATTAAACCTTGATAATAACTAACAAAATTTTAGTTATGCAGAAATTGATGATCATCAGAAAAACTCAAGATACCCTTATTCATAAATTGGAACCGAAGATTAATTTAACTAAGAAATCCATTCAACTGTCTCTTGATCACTTTCAATATAATTGGCATTGACTTTTTTAGCAAAATTTTTGGCCTACTCATGATTTCTATTTGAATTTGCAATATTAAACAGAACCAGATTGATCTCTTCTCTTTTAGCTTATATCTGAATGTTCTATAATAAATCTTCATCTATTTTTGTTGAAAACTCAGAAAATACACAAACAAAAGTTTGTATAATTTCATTATATTGTTATTTCTATTTTTAGAAGTTTTTGGGTATTGTCATTGATTACTATGTTGATTTAGTTTCATTCTATAAGGATTAAGTATTCAATTTATAATTTAATAGCTCATTAAGACATTATATGACTTTACATTCACCGCCTTTAAGAATTTAAAATCTTTCAAATTGTTTCAAAAGGAATTTTCGATACTATTTAGATTCCTATGCTGGCAGCATTTCATATACAGTATTATTAAATAAATATAAGCCTACTTCTCGTAAATGTATTAATTTTTACATTATATAAGAACATATCGAATGCGATACTTAGATTTATTCAAAGGAAACCTTTGATGAGTAATCAATCAAAAAGAAGATCTTAAATTATTTCGAATTTATGTCTAAATACAGTTTTTATAATATATTCTGATTAAGACCCAATTCTATAAAGATACTTTACAAGGTCTTGTAAGCAAAAGAGTTCAATTTATATATGTTCTAACTATTCTTTTTGATAATTTTTATACATTTTTCACCAGCAATTTAATACTCTTAATTTTTCATTAATACAACTATTTTCAATTTTCTAATAGCATTTTAAATAAATTCATTTGATGTCAATAACACAATGTCAAATCCATTTAATACTAATTTTGACTAATCTGTCATTGCATATTATTAGTAAAGTATTTTGATTTGATACAACTCCAATATAGCCTTCTCCATCAAATTTAATTTTTGGAAGCAGCAAAACTTCATTATAAGCAATTAAATTTTAATTCCTACTATTGATTTGTTTTCAGAGAACCTCTTATTGGAAATTTCTTCAAATAATTCACTTAGCGATCGTATAGCTTCGTTAAGTAAACTGGGTTATTCCTTAATACAAAATTTATATAGCATTCTACAAAATGTGTATTTTCTAAATAATATGGTTAATTTGTAAAATCTTTTTTCATCATCGTGTAAATCCTGTTACAAAGCTAATTCTTGAAGAGATATCATCTTATCCAATGAATTTTCACTTTTTAAATAATTAGTTAATGGCAATCTTTCAGTTATTTAAATTTATTAAATATTACACTATTTATATGGATTTTGTAGATTAATAGAATACAATCGATTTCTATTTATGTGTTCAGAATGTAATATATTTGTACTCCCAGCGAATTTATTAATTACAAAACGCCTTAATTTCTACTTCAATTGATATAATATAGTTTTCTGACTATTTAATAATTATTTTCTTATTTTTTCGATCTACTTAATACTAGAGTATTCTTCGAATCCCAAAATCACTGATTTGGCTTAAAACTTAAGTGCTTCAATGAATCTCTTGTTTTTCAAATGGACTTATGCAATGTTATTTGCACAAACACTTACTTACCAATTATTTTTATGATATTTATAAACTTCACTAAGCTAAGACAAAGTTATCAAATAGAGTGACCCTTAATCTTAATCAGAATAGAAATGCTGCTTTTTTAAAAGCTAATAATAGTATATATAAATTTATAAGCTTTCCTAAACTTTATTGATCTCTTTACAGTTTTGCAATTGCGACTTGTATGGCATTGAATCAAAATGATATTTTAATGGGTTCTGTAATTGTCTTGCCAATTTTTATAGAGGAATACAAAAGGAATTGCTAACCCTTATAGATATTGCCCAAACATACAGAAAAAAGGTCAAACTAATTAAGCTTTATGCTACAATTAATGATACATTATGATTTTCTTGATTTTAGGAAGAACCTGCCAATTATTTGAATTTTTCGACATCAAAAATCTTTATTGATAAAACTTCAGATATTTATTATTTTTCACATTTTATATGTTATTTCTATAAGGAATAAAACCATCCATATATGAAATACTTTTGTGGATAATATTAAATTAAAGTGTCTTAGATCAAACAATGATTCTCATCAAATTTTTATTAAATTAATAGTTAATTCACAAATTATCCATATTAATCTTCTATTTTATTGCTTTCAATTGGTAAAAATAAATTTTAAGTGAATTAATAAAATTATTTATTAATCATAAAATAGTTGAATTGATTTTGTAATAATTCGTATTTAGCATATTTATATGCTTTATTAACTAAGTTAGAAATAGATTCGAAAACTTATATATTGCAATCATTATTAGGATTATAGCTTATAATGAATCGAAAGTAATTCTTAAATAAATCAACAAAAACTTAATTTGTTGAATTCCACGATTCAAATTTGCTTTCTATTTGTTAAATTGAATATTCAAATGAATCCTTACAAACAAATTTAAAGTTTTCTATTTGGCCCCTACTAATTAAGGGATTTAGGAACACTTTAATTTGTTCCAAGTTTTGATAGAGTGATAATTACTGATTAGACATCATTAAATCTTATAGAATAAATGCAGCATTGACTTTGATACCTAAATTTATGGTTTCTAGTTGATGGCGGAATTTCAGGGTAGTTTGCGTTGTTTCATTATAGAATGCAAATGATAAATGTTCAGCTTAATTAGAGAAATTTGTTATAAATATTACATTCAAAGTTATTATTTGTAGTAGAGCAACAAAACCCACAGGTACAAATAATATTAAGATGCTCAACTTGAGTTTTACCTAAAAATTCATATTAAATTTAAAGTAATTATGATTCTTTGAATAATTATTTACTAATTAAGTTTATAAGTTAATCGAAAAGATTAATCTCAAATCGAGAGCACAATATAACACTAATTTCAAATATTGGCTTTGGTTATTAATAATAATATCATTAAATATTATAATTTCAGAATGCCTTAATTACCAAATTTTGCACCTGCTGTGGAACAATGGTGGAAGAATTTAGGATTTGGTTAGAGATTGGTCCTCTTCTCAATAGCTACACTTAGAATTATTTCATATTTTTCCAATGATATAATGAATATGCTTTATAACTAAACACTATTAGTTTCGAATGGATAATATTGGAGATTATTTACAGCTCCTTTATGTTCTTGTATTTATGATTTATTACATTAGTGAGCTTCTTTTAAATTATTGCTAGTTGGTTCTGCTTTTAGCTAATTGTAAACCCATATGAATCAATAGTGGGTAGTGCATATTTCATTTTTGATTTCGTTTTTAAGAGCTTTTTATTAGAATCTTTAAACTTTCTGGTGAACATTGGGCTCTCTTAATACGATAGTTAGTATCAATATACTTTAAGTTATGGTATCAACGGATTAGCACTCTATTATTTATGCAGCTAGTAAGAAAATTATCAAATTATAAAGATTGGTTGCCTCTCCTTATAGTAAAAGAGATTTTAACTTATTTTCGATACCTAACTATTATTTATTACTCACCATCCCTTTCGTGATTTTTTTATATGGAGAAAATTTCATTTATATATT
This sequence comes from Paramecium octaurelia, assembly GCA_905182995.1. Lineage (NCBI taxonomy): Eukaryota > Ciliophora > Oligohymenophorea > Peniculida > Parameciidae > Paramecium > Paramecium octaurelia. The sequence goes on from CAJJDP010000055.1 coordinate 506,204, forward strand.
TGCATTATGGATCTCTATATTTGAATGGTTTTTCTTTGATGGGATGCTCATACGATTATCTGATGTAATATTGTGTTAGATTTAAAATAGAATTCTATTGAAAAACTATCATTCATATTTGGTTCATTAAGAAAGATTAATTGTTTTAAGTAGCCATCTCAAAGTTTATAAGAACCCAAATTATATGTATCTTCTCCGTAGGTTGAATTAGGTTCTTAATAAGAAGCAACATAAGCATTTGGAGGCAGGGGAATAATTATAGGTACATAGGAGGAAGAAAGACAACAAAGAGTTTAAGGTGAAAATAATTATTAATAAATATGAATAGTTGATTTGGTTATTATTTCTTACATTTTTCATCTGAATTTTCTTATAAAAACTCGACAATTCCACTGAGATCTGTTAAATGTATTCAAAATTATGTGACTAAATTTGATAATGATGTTCATTCTGTTTTATAATTTTAACTTCAATAGCTCTCCAATCCTTAGTAGTAATCATTTTTTTTTAATTGTTATCAATCTTTGAATTTAATCAAATGATTCCCTTAGAAATTTAAATGAATAGATAATAAATAACTAAGTCATTAATTAAGAAGTGAGTTGATGTCAAAAGATTGGTACGTTGCATCATCAAATGATAACTTAACTTAATTCTAAGCTATTTAAATTTCTTAGTTAATCTATTCAAGGCTGCTGTAATTTGGATTATCAATTATTTCTTAAGCTTATTGATAATTAAATGAAAGCAACATATCTAAATCTACTTCTACCAAGTTTGACAAATTTTAAAAATTTATTACAAGCAAACTCAAAGTTTACTTTGAATAATAATTATAAGAAAAAATAAAAATCATTACACAAAGAAGATGAATTCTATTACACAATAAATAAAATAACAATATCATATGTTATTCTTGAGCAATCTATTTAATAATAAGTAAATATCTTAAGCTAGGAATCCAAAAATGATATCATATTAATACTATCACCAATAATTATAATATTATTCGCAAAATAAAAAGAGTAACGTGAAACAAAATCAAATTCATGTTTAAGGAAGATTATTAAAGCTTTCAAACATGAATTGATGTTTTATGTTTGAAAAGAATAGTTATTAATGGATTAAAATAGGAAATTAATAGTGCCATCTAAATAATATTCATTATATTTTAACCCTATTGCAGGGGCATTTGCGAAAAATTTATATTATCTGAAAAATTTGAAACAAAGATCTTATTTCGATAAATTTGTAATGATAAGCAATTATTATTGGAATTAGGTTTCAAAGATCACTTAATATTTCTATAGATTAAGTTGAAATTTTAGGAGTATCTAAAAGAAGCTTTGATATTATTTTACAATTTAAGGAAATGATAAAAGAGTTATTTAATAAAAAATTTAAAATAATCTATATGCTTAAAAAATTTTACATTAATATTTTAATGGTAAATTGAATATCTATAATAGATTGATTAATACTCAATAAGTTTCAATTTTTGGTTTCAAATTTTTTACCTGACATACTAGACTGATATAGTTTATTAAGATCAATTCAAGGAAGAAATCACAGATTAATAGGGTGTAATGTGTTCTTTTAAAATGTAATTTAGATATGAATAAAACAGAACTAGTCATAGTTAAATTAATTAATTTATACCTTTTTAAAATTTATTAAGCCTACACTAGGCTTAGGAAAAAAGAATCAAATTTACTTTCTCATTGTAGGAAGAATCAAATCCAAACTTTAAATTATTGAATTGTATTAAAAAAAAAAATACAAATTCATAAATTACAATATATACAAAAAATATAGAAAAAAATTTGGGATAGCATGGGTAAAGCTAAATTCAATTATATTATATATTTCGTATAAAAAAAAATTTCACAATTTAGTAAACTCTTGATAGAGTTTGGACGATTTAAATACTCTTAAAAAATAGTAGAAAGTTACTGTTAGTAAAACTTAAAATAAATAAAAATTAATTATAATGTTTAATACTTAAAGAAAGGAATTACAAAGATGTTTTAACTTTTTTATTTTGTATTTTTCGTTGAATTATACTTTATATTTAATTGATATTACTATTTCAACTTGCTTAAATTTCGATTTTCACATTAATTATATTAATGATTGAACCCATCTTTGCAATAATTCTTTCTTTGAATTATATAATAAAAGTTGCTGGAATTCAAGAAATGATGTCAACTTCATTTTAAGGAAGTAATTTTTCTGATGCGGATAGTAATTATTATATTCATTCAATTTTAGATTGGGTTGTAAGTGGAGCAGTGACATCAATCACAGATTGAGGGGTCTAAAGAATATTAGGAGGATATAATTTCTTGGAGCAAGGGCTAGTGTTAGCAAGACTATTGCACTTCAACCTCATTTTAAGATATATTTGTAAGTGGCATTTTGAAGTAAGTTGTATCAATATTAGAGAATTGATGCTTGGGATTAAGAATAAGCTAGCATTTTCGTTGATTATCAGAAGGTATGGGAGTAAAAAATTCGGTTGGGATCAAGGAGCTAACATGTGCGGTAGTGATAAGGTTGATCTTGTTTATCCTGTAATCTTAAATGTTGCACATAGTGGGCCTACAGAAATAATAGTGATCACTAGTATTTTAGATGAGGATGCTGGAAATGTAATGGATTTTAGATTATTTTGTAAGGAATCTTGGGGATTTAGAGGTTTCATTTTATCTGTCCATAAATGCCCCGATGGGTGTTCCGTATGCTAGGGAACTGATACAGTTGTTTAATGCAAACTTTGGTGGATATTATCGACTAGTTAAACCTAATTAAAGACAAATGAAATAGTATCCAAATGGTTGGACTACAATTCAAGGATTCCCTGAAGCAACTTATTGTGGATGTAAGCAAAAATACATATGAATTAGCTGTTGCTTTATTTGGTGGTTATAATAAGATGGGAGTTGGAACTGTTATCAATAAGTCTTTTTTCATATTCCAAGACATTCTAAAATAAAGATCAATTTTTGTGGGCAAAGATTGACTCCTGGAACAATGAATATGCTTTATTTGAAATTAGATGGTTTTGTAGTTTGGCAATAATTGTTTACCTCTACTGATGGTTATTATTGGAAGATTTGCGGAAGTTCATTATATGAAGAAAGAGCATTATTTATTGGAATTGAATTAAATTTAAATCATTCGAACACTCTATTAGAGATCATTTGTACGACCGATCTAAATGAACCAATGTATGGAATTATTGAAAATTGTAAATTAATCAATTTGTTAAAAACAATCAAGACTTTTTGCTATGAATAATTTTCATGAAAATTGAATTTATAATCAAATAAAAGAATTAGGATGAGATTTGTTACCTTTAAACAATTTTAAGAATTGCAAATACTTGATATATTGTTTTAATTTAGCAATACATTGGATATATCTAATTCTTGGACTGGGTACAATACTGAATCATGTTAATTTAAGCTTCTATAATTTAATAGAACTTAACATTAATAACCAAGTTCATCAAATGCAGTAATAGTGGTGATATACCTTGCTGCTGTCAAATCTCCTGATTATTTAAAATTGTAGCTTTACACTAGATTAAGCGAATCTTCTGGCATCAATTTATGTAACATAGATAAGTTCTTCCATGTATTAATTGATTAATATCCCTTAAATGCCTTCAAATACTTCTTTATGAATCAAATCTTTGAGTATTGATCAAGCAAGTTTTACCTTTATTTTAAAATTATCAATAGTACTTACGATATTTTTAATAAAGTAGTGTATGCAGAGGAAAAGTCTAATGAGTAAGAATTCTTAAAAATTCTATTTTAATAAACTTCAGCCTTGTTCTAGAATAAAACTCCTATAATCTCTACTAGAGACCCATCTTAGGAAAAAAAATGCCAACATCAAATTCTCTTACATTGTTATAAAGCTCTATCCTATCTATTAAAGTAAAGCCAACACCTTAATCTATTTATAAATTATGATGGCATCAAGTACAGTTAAAATATCAAGTTTGCCATCTGAAAATAAATCAAAGTCTATCAAACTAAATTTATATTTGAAAGGATCATCAACTTTCGATAGTGTTCCGATATCACTCACTGCCAATTAATGATCTAATAATAAGATTGAAATATTATAAAATTCAATTTATGAATTTATTTCTAAATCTAATCCAGTTGCATAGGCTGGTGTTGATCTAAACAGCAAATTGATATTATTCTTTTTGCTTTCAACAAAAGGAATTACTTTAGTTATTCTTTTTGTGATGATATTTTAGACATTATAATCATATTGGATGATGTAAAAAAATTTATGGTAGCTAAAAATTAAAAGTTTTCAATATGATAGAAGAAGTATTAGATTCTAATTAAGAAATTGATGAATTTATCATCACTATGATTGAATTTCTTTCGAATCAAAGTAGAAAAAGAATAAAGATAATATCAATATTCTTAAAGCATTTTTGACTATAATAGAAACAAATAAAAGAGAATTCAAAATTGGATCGACGAAATTGAGTGCAAACTGAAAATACAAAACAATTTTACCCATTCAACTTATATTTTTCTTGTTCTCTGATTTTACTGAATTCGCATATATTTATTTAGGCTCTGGATCTTTGACTCTTTATAGAAGGTATTGATAAATCGCATAAACATGGTTATAATATTTTGTTATTTTATGAAAATTCTCATCTCAAATTTTTATACAATTGCCAATATTATGAAAGATCATTACTAATTTCCCTTATACCAACTTTTTTCACACTTTTCAGTTTTTAAGCATCCATAATTTCAGAAAGATAATGAGATTAATCTAATATTTTAATATGTACTTAATACAATTAATATTCCATCATATCCTTAAAAAATTTAATATCACTTCATATTTTTCAACCCAATGGTATAAAATTATTGGATTAAAGTATGAGAGTTGAGATTGTTGATTATATTCATTTTTATAACATTATTATGATCAATACTTAAAATTAAGAAGATAATTATTTTCAATTAATATGTTTGATTTAATTTTGAGTAAAAGATTTCATCAACAAATTAGATAGTCATTTTATATTAAAATCAGAAATAATTGGTGCTAACTTAGAAGAGTTTAACTAATTAGGATTAATTGAAAAGAATGACTGATAAAACATAATTAAAATTGTTTTTTCTTTCTAAATAATGAGATTTAATAGATAAAACAAGAAAAGAAACATTTTGATTTTTTTTTTTAACAAAAGTTCATGTAAAAAATATTCATGATCTTTAAATAAGATTTCATATATATATTTGTATTAAATGAATAGAAAATAAATGGACTTAAAGAAGCGTTCTTATAAGATGATAAGCTAAAAAGAAAAAAAAAACCACGGAACTAGTCCTATTAATGATTTTGGTAAAAAAAAAATGAAAAGGCAAAACTC